>OW026298.1:4770744-5361243 GCA_932273695.1 Apotomis betuletana | reverse complement strand
GAAGGTGAGCTCTCTCTCGCTCGATTACTCGACTCACAGATAGCAGTAATAATAAAATAACGCATTTACAAAAATCACTACTTGTTATTTGACGCGAAACTAGTGATTCGGTTACATGTCGCGTAACTAGTGACGGGAAATAACGCCCACGTCTACCGAGTAGTTGCTTTGGAAGCCTCGTACCGAGCGGCCATTGTTTTATAACGCGCGCTATCGCACTATACTTATTGACCGAGCGAACGAAGTGAGCGAAGCGTCTCTGCTTCAGCTTGGATGAAAAATAGTTGGTATATTTGGATTTCTGTTCTCGCCTAAAGGTCGCATTTCTCAACTCGACTGACTGACTCGAGTGACTCGCGAAAAAATATATATTTACTCATCAAACCTACTCACAAAATTTCATGTGAATCGGTTAGGAAAAGCGACCTCTATGCGAGAACAGAAATCCGGATATCCTAACATCCAAACATACTGGTATCAACGATTGTACACCAAAGCTGAAGCAGACGCTTCGCTAGCTCGGTCAATTATTTGAATAAACACGCTCAGACCGGATTATTTTAATTAAGACAATACCTATTGCCTACGAACATGTCAAAGAAAGCCGCCTTTTGAAACGCGCCGCGCCGCGCTTCTAGTGTTCGCAACAAATAGGTATGTGATGGTACAGCCAATGTGATTAGCTATTTATTTATTATAACAATTTTTTATTTATTAAATTTTTTATATTTTTTATTGATTCTAGTTAAGTAGGTAATTTTTCATAGCATTACTTTTTACTTTTTTACTCATTGAAGCACTTTTTAAAGATGCGAGATATGATGTCATTTTGGAAATGACCCCCTCCCCCTATAAAGTTTTGTGTTGTACACGGGTGAAAAGTTATTTTACGTCTCGTGTGTTGAATCACTCGCTACGCTCGGGATTCAATTTTTGAACCAGTCATAGAATCCTTTCGCTACCTCGTGTTTCAATTGAACACTCGCAGGTAAAATACAACTTTCCCCCCTTGTATAACAAATAACTATTTTATATCGACAATTTTTTTAGATATAATTTTTTAAGCCCTCGTTGTGACGATTGGTTGAATGACGGATGTATGCGATATTACTTTGGTCTATTCTATATAGAATTGGTAAGGAGAATTAAAAATAAAACTGTCAATGTCATCACGAATACTTTTTAGGGTTCCGTAGTCAACTAGGAACCCTTATAGTTTCGCCATGTCCGTCTGTCCGTCTGTCCGTCCGCGGCTTAGCTCCGTGATCATTAGTACTAGAAAGCTGAAATTTGGTACGAGTATGTGTATGTATCACGCCGAAAAAACGGTAATATAAAAACTAAAAAAGAAACTTTTTTCGGGTACCTCCCCTACACCTAAAGTGGGGGTGAGTTTTTTTAGGGTTCCGTAGCCAAATGGCAAAAAACGGAACCCTTATAGATTCGTCATGTCTGTCTGTCCGTCTGTCTGTCCGTCTGTCCGTCCGTAAGTCACAGCCATTTTTTTCCGAAACTATAGGCTATACTGTTGAAACTTGGTAGGTAGATGTATTCTGTTAACTGCATTAAGATTTTGATGCAAAAATAAAAAAATAATAATAAATATTGGGGGCACCCCATGCTTAGAACTGAAACTCAAAAATTTTTTTTTCATCAAACACATACGTGTGGGTTATCTATGGATAGGTCTTCAAAAATTATATCGAGGTTTCTAAAATATATTTTTTTCTAAACCGAATAATTTGCGTGACAGACGCTTCCAGTGGAAAAAAGTTGGTCCCCCTCCCCCTCTAACTTTTAAAATAAGAAAATGAAAAATCTAAAAAAAACATATGATGTACATTACTATAAAAACTACCAACGAAAATTGTTTTGAACGAGATCTAGCAAGTAGTTTTTTTTAATATTTTAATACCTAACTTTGCACCTAATTTATATGGGGCGCTATACATACCAGGTGCAAACTTAACTTAACCACTTAGGGATGGAAAGTGTTTGTACGGAACCCTCGGTGCGCGAGTCCGACTCGCACTTGGCCGGTTTTTTTTTCGTTCCAACCCTAGTGTGTGGGGTATCGTTAAATAGGTCTTTTAAAAATAATAGGGGTCTTCAAACATTATTTTTTGATAGTCAGCAGTTTTGTAATTATTCGCTCCGGAAATAAAAAAAATAGTGTCCCCCACCCCTCTAACTTTTTAACCACGGGTCATAAAAATATGGAAAAATTCATGTATATGAGGCCTTATAGGTACTTTTAACGAAAACTATATTGAATAAAATCGGTTGAGCCATTTTTGAGTTATCGCAAAATTTCCTAATTTTCTTTAAAATGACGTAAGTGCCGCGCGGTGTCCTTATACTTCGAACGTTACACATACATATTAGTTAAGTGCCATACTGGATTAAAACATTCTGCTCAAACGGCGCGTATAATCGATAAATTCCAGAAGGTAATAAGTAATTACAGTTACTTTGGCGTTTACGACCTTTTTGTGGAGGATAGGCAACTACGGAACCCTACACTGAGCGTGGCCCGACATGCTCTTGGCCGGTTTTTTAATGCTCCTTTCCAATTCCATATAGACCAAAGTAATATCGCATACATCCGTCATTCAACCAAACGTCACATCGAGGGTTTAAAAAATTAAATCTAAAAAATTAATCTATATAAAAATAAATTATTTTTAGATACTTTTTGAAAACTTAATGTTTCTAATTCTCTGCCCTTGTAATCGTGACTATAAGAGACTATAAGTGACGACGGTGGCATTTAGGTCTATTAAACACGCATTCTGAATAAATTATTATTCTGCATGCAAATATTCTGTTTCCATTTTAATGTATGCTATTTTCTTTTTGTTTAGACTGATGATTTAAAGATTATTTTAAAAACCAATAGTGCTGGAGAAATGTGTCTAGCTTCCTTAAAAAAAAATGGTAAATTAGACACTGCGGCACGCAACTACATGGTAAAATCTGTAGTGGAATATCATATGAAAAAATATGGTGAAATGAAAAAACAACAATTTCAAGATATTTCCGCACAAATTGTTACGTTAGTCCCAACTGAAGTGAAGGTATCGAAATTAAAACTGTGATTTTAAATTGTAATGAAATGAAATACCTATGTAGTTACAGTAGTTAGTTTATTATGATCACTTATTTACTCCTTGTAGTGTAAGAAATGTAGTGTAGTGCTTTTTTTTCCCAATTTTTAGGCTCAGTAGTGGTCAGACTACTTATACCAAAGGGGGCCCGGGACTTGGGTTTTTTTGCCGTTTTTGAGCATATTTTAGTTGCATCATGTAGAATACGCCAAAATAAGCATGTTTAATAATTTACACTTTTAATACTCTCCGATCAATATTTCGCGAGATATTGGGGTTCAAAGGTCAACCATTTTAAAGGGCTCTGACTTAGAAAAATTCGGAATCGTGAAATTTATCGAGCAAAAACGAGCGAAAAAATCACGTTTGTTGTATGGGAGCCCCTTTATTCTGGTTTTTAGTATTTGTTGTTATAGCGGCAACAGAAATACATCATCTGTGAAAATTTCAACTGTCTAACTATCACGGTTCATGAGATACAGGCTGGTGACAGACGGACGGGACGGACAGCAGTCTTAATAGTAATAGGGTCCCGTTTTACCCTTTGGGTACGAATACGGAACCCTAAAAACTATCATTTCCATATTGTTAGGTTGATATTCATGACAAATACCTACACTTAATGGTTATTTTAATTTCCTTGACTTTCATGCTTAGTTCCTTATAATTTTTACAAAAAAATTGTTTTCCATAGGAGACATACTACATTCCGAGCCAAAAGTTTGGCAGTAATAAATATATTCCGGCAAGGGGAAAACTTGCTGACAAATATAACAATCACAAACGTTTGCTACGAAAGAGTGGGGTAATAATAAACGAAAGGAGAGCCCACGCGAGCACCGACGATGTTCCGGCTGACACAGCTGCCAGTACACCAGTATCTAATGAAGAATATGAAGAGTTAAAACTTTGGCTGAAATACAACAAGGAGCCAGTGCCCGAAGTAATCGAGAATTGGAGGAAAACATCCAAATTGCGCCTTAAGGAACTACAATCCGAAAAATATGCAAACATACATGACGTCGTGAACGATTGGCCCTCATATAAATTGAGTTTCGGATACAAGTTGGTAAGTTGTGACCCTTTTTAAGCCCTATCCACACAGCGAGCGGGCGCAGATCGGCCCGAACCGTCCCGCGCCCGCTTGCTTTGTGGATTGGGCTTTACAAGTTTTCTATTAAATTACCCCGTATATTTGTATGTTAGTTTAAAATCTTGTGAGCAATATTTGACATAATTTGTACCTGATTACGCAATGTTTTCGAGCGTGCATAAGGTAGAAATAAAGTGGCTAAATCTGCTGAAGCATATCTGCCATCTTATTTCCTTGCAAACTTAATGAAAACCACTGTGTGGGGAAGCCTTAATGTGTATTTGATTGTAAAGGATCATTGATCAATTTGACCATCCTGGGGTCATCTACGAAACTACCGGGCATATACTTTAGAAATTAAATGAAATGAATGAGAAAATAGTTCTTAACTTATAGATATCAATATCCAGTATAAAGTAAACTGACACTAAAACAGTATGTTGAGTACATACTTAGTGTACGTTTATTTTATAGTGGACTTTGCAATATTTCGATGCATGCTACTCCATTTACGACTGTTATATTAAAGAAGGTACGGAACTCTTACTTTGGCTGAAACGTGATGAAGAACAAGATACCCAGGGCTAGATACTGGCCACGAGCAAACCCATTCGCAATCAAAAAAATATATATATACTCATCATAATCGTTTTTTTTTTTCAGATTGAACTGGATTTCGAAACCAAGTTTAAAGGATCAGAGCTCTGTCTATTCAAAAAATGGCCCATATTTTTAGAGAAAGCGCTTAATATTTTGAAAACGATTAAAGCTGCTTCTGTCTACATTAAATTAATTGAAGAAAATCCAAGTGAAGGTTGGTTATCATTACTATACTCGTATCGACTAAACTTTCACGAATAAAAAAAATGCTACCTATTTGGCCATACGTAATTCGGGCAAATTTTTTTTTCACGTATTGTATAATTATAGCGTTAGAACTAATTAAGTCAACGTAAATGTATCATAACGTATTTCATTTTTACTTTTCAGATGTTAGAGACTTCTGTTATTGCGCGGCAATTGGATTTAAAATAGTTCCAACTGTGAGAATACAGTGCCAAGATACAGCTGGCAAAAAAAAAGCCATAAAGCCAAGCATTCAAGAAGCTATGAACAGTTTCATTCTTCATGCAAAGGTAGGTCTAGTTTCACTTTTAACATTATTGTGAGCTGACTACTTTCCATATTTACGGCGATAGCCGCGTCCACACTGGGCGAGCCGCCTCGCACGGCAATTGCCGCGCGCGGCGGCGCGCTCTGTGTGTACGCGCCTCGCCCGCGGCGCCCGCACGCTTTGCCTCGGCCGAGCGCTGCCGCGGCCGAGCCGCGCGCTGTCGGTTTTTGTCCGTGCTCAAAGGTGCCTCGGTCGTTTGCCGCGCGCAGTGTGGACGTACACGTGTTTGCTTCGGTCAAATTATAACAGATAAAACAAAATGGCGTGCGACACTTACGTATTACGCGAAACGGAATAACCGTAACTAAATATTATGTGCTATTTGTTTGTTTTAAAGATAAAAAAATATTGAATTAGCTTTTTTTTGGAAAATTCTTTGTATGAACGTAGCAACAAGTCAAAAATCAAAAGCTGATTGCGTGCGGCGGCGCCATATTGTTTTATCTGTCAAATGGGCGAACAAGACGGCTCGGGTTTGCCGCGCGCGGCATTCGGTGAGCGTAATTTCATCCAATGCCCGAGGCATGCGCCGAATGCCGCGCGTGGCAATTGCCTCGCGACTTTCAATAATTCAAATTATTTAAAGCTACAGAAAAATCTGTAATTTTTTTCTTAGAATAAGGAAGGTTATTTCAATTTATAAAAAAAGTTTTGAAAATTTTCATCCATTCCCCATTGCAATACTAAAGCAATAATAAATTCTCAGTGTCAACACTGACTACGTATTATAAAAAAAATACGTTTAAATGTAAACAATTCATTCTAATTTTCCAGAACCAAAGCGAAATCCTCACCCAGCTGGACTATCGGCGAAAAGCCCAAATTGCTAAGGGTCTACGGTGCCAACCCATCATTGTTGCTGTCGGACCAACCATCGATGCCCTAAAGGACTTTTATGTTGCGTATGATAACATCCTTTATAAAATAGACTCGTTCTTGAAAGCACTGGATGTATGCTTCAAAACTTTTCACTGCCTGGACGCAGAATATCCCACAGAAGCCGTTCACATTTGGCTATTTCTGCAAAAATATTTTTATAACATTGACACAAAATTAGACAAAAAGCTTTCGGGAGTCTCATCATTTATCTCTGACTTGGAATAAGTGAGTTGTTTGCTAAATTTAATCAAAATGTTTGTTTGTTTCAAATGTCTCGCTTCAGTTGAAGATTACAAAGATTTTTGTGAACATTTAAAAGATCATCATAACTTAAGTGCAAACGCAACATATCGCTGTAAACAGTATCAATGTGATCGCGAATATCAAAATGTACGGTCTTTTAGACGCCACTTAATTTCCCAACATTTGAATGCACAAACAATTTTTAATCGAAATCTCCCTACAAATGATTCCGTTTTAAGTGAAAATATACATGATACGTGTAGTTTGTTAGATCCTTGTGAATCCTTTGAATATCATCCTCTAAACATTGGTCGTGAGAACGCTTTGGATACTGCCCATAGTATGTTAGAGAAATCTGCCGCTACGTTAGCGCTTTCATTATTCAGTGACGGTGGGGTTAACCGAAAAACTGCTCTTAAGATATTAGAAAATATTCAAGTTCATATTACCCAAGTTCTTGGTGATATTTTTAAACATGTAATGCCTATTTATAGTGAGTTCAGTCAAAGTGAAATAGATAATATACATAAACTGATTTCAAATCCTTTTGGTAATATACGCACAGAATATCAAATTATAAAATACTTTACAGATATCAATTGCTACATTGCTCCTGAAAAATACATTATTAATGAAAATGTTTCTGAGAATACAGTCAACACTTCAGTAATGCTTGCACCTAAATCCTGTACCGGGGCCAAATTACCACTTCGCTTAGTGTTCAAGAAAATTTTTGAATTACCCAAGTTTTACAAATTAGTTTCAAATACATTAAAACCTAACGAAGTTGATTTTCCAAATTTTGCTCACAGTTTAATTTGGCAAAAAAAAATTGCAAGTAAAGAAAGCAAACTCTGTTGTCCTTTTTTTATATATTTCGATGATTTCGAATGTAATAATCCCTTAGGAAGCCACGCCGGTGTACATTCAATATCAGCTGTATATTATCAATTTCCTACTATGCCACAGGAATATCTTTCACTGCTGGATAATGTGTTTGTTGCAATGTTGTACAACTCTTCTTTTAAGATATACGGTAATCACTCGGCATTCTACGAACTCATTAAAGAATTAACATATTTAGAGGAAGAAGGTATAGATATAAACACTGAAAATGGTAAAGTGAAAATCTATTTTATACTTGGGATGATATTAGGGGACAATTTAGGACTAAACACAATTCTCGGATTTTCTAAATCTTTCAGCAGCAATTACTACTGTAGAATATGTAAAAGTCACAAATCTATAATGAAAAAACAAACCAAAGCAGATAATGCACTATTAAGAGATCAGGATAATTATGCAAATGACCTTGAGCAAAATAATGTAACAGAAACAGGAATAAGCGAATATTGTTGTTTTAACGATATTCCTAGCTTTCACGTAGTGGATAACTGTTGTGTTGATATTATGCACGATATTTTTGAAGGAGTGTGTCATTACGACTTAGCACATATTATTTTGTATTATACTGAAATATTACACTGTTTTGACCTGGTCACTTTAAATAATCGCTTAAAATTATTTGACTATTCAGTTACAGAGCTTAACAATACGTCTGTTTGCATCAAGCAAGAACATTTAGTTCGTAGAAAGTTTAAAATGTCAGCTTCGGAAATGTTGATGTTTGTACATTTGTTCCCTCTACTAGTTGGAGATTTAGTTCCTAGTGACGATCCCGTATGGCAATTTTTAATAATCTTACTAAAAATAATTCAGATGATATTATGTAGTGTTGTTGTAGATGCTCCGACTGTAAAATTATTAGAATCTTTAATTACTGAACATCATGAAAATTACATTAATATTTTTAATGATACATTGAAACCGAAACACCATTTGATGTTACACTACCCGCATATAATTGAGCAGGTGGGCCCCTTAAAGCAATTATGGTGCATGAGATTTGAAGCTAAACACAAAACATTGAAAAACACAGCCCATATCATAACTTCTAGAAAAAACATATCTCTAACGTTGCTAATGAAAGAACAGTTAGCATTTGCAAACAGACTTTTTGTAAAAAAAGGATTAGAGTCTCGAGTGGAATTAGGAAAAGTAACTGTACGGGAGTCGCGTTTGGATATTTCTCGCATTAACGATACTTCTAATCAAGATATTGATTTATCTTGTGATTTTCAATGGATACGTTTTAAGGGCACAAAGTATAACCCAGGAATGATAATAGTTAATACTGATGAAAATGATATATATTTTTTCAAATTAGAAAAAATTTTTCGTTCTAAATATTCTATGAGTTTATATTTTCTATGTAAATCATTAAAATGCTCTGGTTTTAATGATCATTTTCAAGCTTATTCAATTGAAGGAGAAAACGATTCCATGGAGCTGTTGAAACCAGAAAATTTAATTATTTCTCCCACTAATGTTCATGTTATTGCCACAGGTGAAGCTTATTGTCGATTGAGTTACTATTAAAATTAAATGAAAAAAATAATAGTAAAGCCATTCCATAGATAGCCTTAAAGTACGCTAACCTGATGTAAAGGTAGCGTAAATATTAATAGATGGTTATGAATCACTTTACAAGGTGGGTCCTGTAACAGGAGCAAAAAATTAAAACATACATTTTACTCATATTAAAATGCATATGAAACGGGTTTACTCACGTCATTTAAGTCGAAATACGCTCGACATGTTTCGAATCGGTCGCGATTCTTCGTCAGGAGCAACGACCAGTCGCGACGGCAACTAATCGATCACTAACTTATCGTCGCTCCTGATGAAGAATCGTGACCGATTCGAAACATGTCGAGCGTATTTCGACTTAAACGACGTGAGTAAACCCGTTTCATATGCATTTTAATATGTCTGAGACTCACGAGTTTTCTTAGTAAAATACATTTTACTCGTCAAACTGAACAACATATGTTCAGAAACTTTTTTTTTTAAATACTGTTTTACGGACCAACCATCGATGCCCTAAAGGACTTTTATGTTGCGTATGATAACATCCTTCATAAAATAGACTCGTTCTTGAAAGCGCTGGATGTATGTTTCAAAACTTTTCACTGCCTGGACGCAGAATATCCCACAGAAGCCGTTCACATTTGGCTATTTCTGCAAAAATATTTTTATAACATTGACACAAAATTAGACAAAAAGCTTTCGGGAGTCTCATCCTTTATCTCTGACTTGGAATAAGTGATTTGTTTGCTAAATTTAATCAAAATGTTTGTTTGTTTCAAATGTCTCGCTTCAGTTGAAGAAAAAAATAATAGTAAAGCCATTCCATAGATAGCCTTAAAGTACGCTTACCTGATGTAAAGGTAGCGTAAATATAAATAGATGGTTATGAATCACTTTACAAGGTGGGTCCTGTAACAGGAGCAAACAATTAAAACATACATTTTACTCATATTAAAATGCATATGAAACGGGTTTACTCACGTCGTTTAAGTCGAAATACGCTCGACATGTTTCGAATCGGTTACGATTCTTCATCAGGAGCGACGATCAGTTAGTGATCGATTAGTTGCCGTCGCGACTGGTCGTGAATATGCATTTTAATATGTCTGAGACTCACGAGTTTTCTTAGTAAAATACATTTTACTCGTCAAACTGAACAACATATGTTTAGAAACTTTTTTTTTTAAATACTGTTTTAAGATGTTCATTATTTCAAACAAAGTAAATAGCATTTTCAATGGTGTGCGTGTGGATTGAGTGAACACCCTTCAAAAATGAAAAAAAAAATTGCTGATCATTTATTAAAAGTTCTAAAACAATTGTAAAACTAATTGATGAATTTGTAAAACGATAAATAAAAAGAATACATTCATTAACGTATGCTCACTCAGTTCTCACAAACGATCAACGAAATCTGTGAATGTGTTTATTTAACATATAAAATTTATATCCTAATTTTTAGTAAAAATTATGCTTAAGGTAGGTAATAATTTGTAGATCACCTACTTTGTAGTTTCCTAGATACTACAAATCTTAAGATATTTACATTTTTAACTTACGAATAATGTGTGGACTGAGTGAGCACTTACAAACATGTATTATCCAAAAATCTGCCTCGTTAGCGGTTTGTTTTGTATTTTACAAATTCCCATATGAGTTTTACTAAACTATATACATATATAGAAGTTTCAATCTGCAGTATTTTCATCAGAAATCGGGTTTTCGAAAGTGTGCGGATTGAGTGAGCATACGAAATAATTTGTAAATCTTTAAATATGTAACCAGGTGATCTACAAATTATTACCTACCTTAAGCATAATTTTTACTAAAAATTAGTATATAAATATTATATGTTAAATAAACACATTCACAGATTTCGTTGGTTGTTTGTGAGAACTGAGTGAGCATACGTTAATGAATGTATTCTTTTTATTTATCGTTTTACAAATTCATCAATTAGTTTTACAATTGTTTTAGAACTTTTACTAAATGATCAGCACATTTTTTTTTTCATTTTTGAAGGGTGCTCACTCAATCCACACGCACACTTTTCAATGTACGCTGTCCACTGTCATTTTACTAAAATATATCAAATGTTCCGCGATACATTGGTTCTTTGATTAAATATTGTTTTGCAGGTCCACATTATAAATGAGTTATATTTAAAAGTTGTTTAACAAATGTTGTTCAGTTTGATGGGTTAGAATCTGTTTTAATTGATCGCTCCTGTAACCTGACCTTCACTTGGATTTTATTCAATAAAATTCATCCTGGCCAAAACCTGGTCGCCTTGTGTCCTTTAAAGTAAGAAAAGTTTTGAAGCATATACTGACATAATTTATTCAATAGATTTAATGTACCGTTACCAAATAGTGCTGTTACTGCTGTTGTACGACTTTCAAACGCTCTTTCATTTCTCCGTTTTTATTTAAATTTTGGTATATAGGCGCCACTTTCTATAGAGCAATAGGGCACTTTTCAGCCGCCCTAAGGAAAAACGCAATAGCTATATATTATGTGAGCTTGATACATAGTTACTGCGTATTTTATTAGGACGGCAGTTTTGTGTAGTAAATTTTTAATAGTAGAATTGCTTGTAGGGAGTTGGCTACCTTTTAGAGCATTTTGCATTATAGTGTATTTGATATAATATATATATTTTGTTAGAGCCAGCCATATAGGACTGAGCAAATACTAAATACGATTAATGAATGATACACGGTGTCCAGCCACATTGTAGTACAGTTTGGCAGCCGCCTTCCCCATTGCAATTCTGTAACCTGACCTTCACTTGGATTTTATTCAATAAAATTCATCCTGGCCAAAACCTGGTCGCCTTGTGTCCTTTAAAGTAAGAAAAGTTTTGAAGCATATACTGACATAATTTATTCAATAGATTTAATGTACCGTTACCAAATAGTGCTGTTACTGCTGTTGTACGACTTTCAAACGCTCTTTCATTTCTCCGTTTTTATTTAAATTTTGGTATATAGGCGCCACTTTCTATAGAGCAATAGGGCACTTTTCAGCCGCCCTAAGGAAAAACGCAATAGCTATATATTATGTGAGCTTGATACATAGTTACTGCGTATTTTATTAGGACGGCAGTTTTGTGTAGTAAATTTTTAATAGCAGAATTGCTTGTAGGGAGTTGGCTACCTTTTAGAGCATTTTGCATTATAGTGTATTTGATATAATATATATATTTTGTTAGAGCCAGCCATATAGGACTGAGCAAATACTAAATACGATTAATGAATGATACACGGTGTCCAGCCACATTGTAGTACAGTTTGGCAGCCGCCTTCCCCATTGCAATTTTGTAGTCAGTTACAAAATTGTGCTGTTGTACGACTTTCATTTCTCCGTTGTTCATATAAATTTTGGTATATATAGGCGCCACTTTCTACAGAGCAATAGGGCACTTTTCAGCCGCCCTAAGGAAAAACGCAATAGCTATATATTATGTGAGCTTGATACATAGTTACTGCGTATTTTAATTAGGACGGCAGTTTTGTGTAGTAAATTTTTAATAGCAGAATTGCTTGTAGGGAGTTGGCTACCTTTTAGAGCATTTTGCATTATAGTGTATTTGATATAATATATATATTTTGTTAGAGCCAGCCATATAGGACTGAGCAAATACTAAATACGATTAATGAATGATACACGGTGTCCAGCCACCTTGTAGTACAGTTTGGCAGCCGCCTTCCCCATTGCAATTTTGTAGTCAGTTACAAAATTGTGCTGTTGTACGACTTTCATTTCTCCGTTGTTCATATAAATTTTGGTATATATAGGCGCCACTTTCTATAGAGCAATAGGGCACTTTTCAGCCGCCCTAAGGAAAAACGCAATAGCTATATATTATGTGAGCTTGATACATAGTTACTGCGTATTTTATTAGGACGGCAGTTTTGTGTAGTAAATTTTTAATAGCAGAATTGCTTGTAGGGAGTTGGCTACCTTTTAGAGCATTTTGCATTATAGTGTATTTGATATAATATATATATTTTGTTAGAGCCAGCCATATAGGACTGAGAAAATACTAAAAACGATTAATAAATGATTTACGGTGTCCAAAAATTTACGGCCGTTACAGACGAACTAGCTACTTAGTAGCACAGTTTGGCAACTGCTTCTCCATTGCAATTTTGTAGTATGATCGCAGTTGAAATGCAGTCCGTAGATAACTGCCCTCAATTTTTGGACACCTATCATAAGACTTAAGGTGCTTTTCCACCGGCATTTCTTTTTTAAACATAGAGTTTAATGTCGATAGCGGAATGTCATGCTCCCTGGAGACCCCACTGTCTGTTTTGTGATTTATTAAGACGTAATGCTGATGTACCCAATATGTACGGAATTAGTACATACTTAAAAAAAATGTACCTCAATAGATAGAGACAGTGGGGTTTCCAGGGTGCATGACATGAATGCGGGCACCCTGGTACGGCTTATCTGCATCCTGGCCGACACCTGGCAGCCTTGTGTTCTTTAAAATAAGAAAGGTTTTGAATCCTATACTGATATAATTTTAAAATAAGTGATCTAGTGATTATTTAATTGTAGTTATGATTAGTAAAATAAATTTTATTATATGTACCAAAAATCTGTTTATTTTTCCTGGAACCACCCTTTTTATTAAGCCCTTATACTAAATAAGGTTACTGGTAATTCGACGTATTCTAGAAACTCCTGAGTTTCGGATAGCTTACATGATCTTTTTAACTGCAAATTATGAGCTTTACTATAATATCCCCGTAAAAAGGAATATGTTGAGCTACCAATAAACCTGTATATTTTTGAAGTGTTTGTCAAACGGTCTTATAACCATTTTTTTTTCAGATCCTGTATTTCATGTAAGGTTTTTTTTCTTCTACTATATTTCTAGGGTGTGGCCAAGAAAGTAAAACGTAATTTGAAAATCTAAACTGCAATACTATGATTTGACTCTCATACCATGTCAGCAAGATTGCAGATTAGCTTTTTCAATGATACTACACCCTATTAATATTCAGGAAATCAATGTTTGGTAATATATACCTTTAAGGTCGTGTACATTTTACTAGTGTTAGTTTGATAAATTAACCAAACTAACACCAGTAAAATTTACACTATTTATTTGGTGTGTTTTACTAAACTAAGACCGGTACAATCAGCAAAACAAGCACTGATAAAATATTGGTAGATATTACCAGTTACAGTTTGGTGATAACTACAGCACAAATCTGTTAGATATTACCAAACAAAATTTAGGAAAACATACAAAACACACATGATAGATAATACTTAATTTTATTTGATAAAATCTGCAATACACTACTGATAGATAATACAATATTATCTCTGATAACAAGCACGATACACATCTGATAGATTATACTAAGCTAACTTTGATGAGAACTGCAATACACTACTGGTAGATAATACAATAGTATCTCTGATAAAAAGCACGATACACATCTGATAGATTATACTAAGGTAACTTTGATGAGAACTACATTACACATCTGGTAGATATTACCAAATAACCTTTGGTAGTAACAAAAATAAAATCTGGTAATTATTACCAAACTAACGCTGATAAAATACACTGAACGTGTTTAGTAAATACTGCTAAATTTTGTTTGTTAGAGTTTACCAAATAAAATAGATTATACTTACGAGTTAAGTTTAGTTTTCTCTATCAAACTGATTTAATACATTCTACCATATAATAAGTGCTATCTACCAAATTTTGTTTGTAGATTTTACTAAATACCTTTGCATTTTCTATTAAAATAACTTTGGTAATTTTTACCAAAAAAACATCAG
This sequence comes from Apotomis betuletana, assembly GCA_932273695.1. NCBI lineage: Eukaryota > Metazoa > Arthropoda > Insecta > Lepidoptera > Tortricidae > Apotomis > Apotomis betuletana. The sequence continues at coordinate 5,346,500 of OW026298.1, read as the reverse complement.
TAGAACATACAAAATGTATTTAGTAAAAAAGACAAGTATGTTGGGTAAAATATGCAATATTTATTTGGTAGATTGCAGCAAACTATATTGTACTTTTTTACTAAAGTACTTTTATAAAAGGTTACTAAAGTACTTTGGTTAAACATCTACAAAAGTAATTTCGTTAAAAACCTACCAAAGTACTTTGGTAAAAGAAAATACTAAAGTATTTTGGTAAAAATTATACTAAAGTACTTTAGTAAGAAATTTTACTAAATTACGTTTGTAAAAAAATATACTAAAGTAATTTGGTAAGAAATTTTACTAAATTACGTTTGTAAAAAATATACTAAAGTAATTTGGTAAGAAATTTTACTAAATTAGTTTGGTGAGAAATGTTACTAAATCACTGTGGTAAAAAGTGTACAAAATATAGGTGTAATCTACCAAATAAATTTGGTAAAACACCAACTTAAGGTGTTTAGTAAAATCAACCAAAATTTGTGATAGGACCGAAATCAACCGCAAACTTTGGTAACATTTACGCAGAATCTGTTAAATTCAACCTAACATTTTTTTCAGTGTAATAGGGTCCCGTTTTTACCCTTTGGGTACGGAACCCTAAAAACGGAATTTTGACAGCTTGTATGTTTGTTACTCCTTCACGCTCAAATGGCAGGACCAATTTTGATAAGACTTGGTGTGGAGGTAGCTGACACCCCGGATTAGCACAAAGGCTATTTTTATCTCAAAAAAATATAATGTTCCCGTGGTATGAGCGGCTAACACCGCGGGGCGTTACCTACGTAGTAAACAAATAACTTAATACACAGACATTTAAAAGTTTATTTATACTTTTTCCGTATTTATTACTTAAAATACAATAGGTACTATTATTTTATAGGCACACTTTTAATGTTTTCTTCGAGGACTAGGTACAAATTAGGTTAAGTTCATATTACTGTAATAGTTAAGTATCTTTTCTGAAAAATTACTGACTGTTGAGTATCTTTCGGCGTTTCTTCTCAACAGTGGTCTCCTCTTGAGAAATGCTGGAAGACTCAGACATGTAGATAAGTCCCTTGTGGCTTACCTGCAGAATTAAGTTCATTATTTCATTGTTTCACTGCAAAGGGCCAAACCGATTTCCTTGATTAAGTTCAAATCAAACCGCCTCTTTGCAACAAACTGTGATTTCTCAATAGTTGCGAAATAGACCAAGTATCACAGTTAAAAGCAAAACCATTTTTTTCAAAAAAACACGATCTCAAAGTTAAATATCCGTTCAGGAACTAGGATGATACAGACAGACTTACAGACACTTCCTTGGACTAATAACGACCCACTTTTAATGTAGGGTTATTACTATTATTAATCCGTATATGGCGGCTCGAAGCTTGTGCCAGTATCAGTTTGTTTGGTTTATAACCATGCATGACTTCCGTGTTAAAGACTTATCAATAAAATAAAAATTAAATTATTAAAACATGAGATGAAATGAACATAAACAAAGATGGCCGATGAATCCTAATGTAGGGTTAAAGTAAATTGATGTTTTGCTTGTGACATTGACGATGTGATTGTGACAGATGCGTAGGTACACGAACGAAACTTAGCCCGTGGCTAACCAAAACTGGCTCCACTTTCAAGCGTTTATTTTACTGGCTGCTCTATGATTATTGAAGTTGACTCATCGAATGTCACTTATATAAAGAAAGGGAAAATAGGCCAAAATTTTGCACTTCTTTTTTTTTTGGCATAATAAAGATAAAAATACCTATCCACAGTGATGTAAGAAATGTTGTCAATCATATAGAAACATTTGTCAACGCGGTTTGTGCAGTTTGTATTGCACCGGCGGTCCTGGGTTCGAATCCCGGCCGGGGCAAATATTTGTGTGATGAACTCCAATATTTTGTTCTTGGGTCATGGATGTTATCTATGTACTTATATATTATGTATATCGTCGCCTAGTACCCCTAGTACAGTCGCCATCAGATATATCGCAGCATATAAGGCGTTCGTAAATATCTGAACATGTACCTACTGTTACGCCCAGTCAATAAGAGTCGTGTTCAGATATCTATAATCACCTTATATGCTGCGATATATCGGATGGCGACTGTACAAGCTTTGCTTTTTGTATAGTACTTTTGATTTTTTATCAATATTTCTTTTAGCTTGCGTGTGTAACGATAAAAAAAGGAAAAACAATAATAAGTAAATGCATGGAGACGTTTTCAATTCCGCTTTTTCTCTAGTTGTTTATTTTAGTTAATTAATAATTAAAACAAAAAATGCTAGGGGCAATCGCACTTACCATATCGAAATAGCGAAAAGTAGATACAGATGTTAGACTACTAACGCCATCATACAACCATGCAACTATAGTTACTTAGTTGGCAAAAGTAAAGTGGCGTTTGCATTTGTACTTTTCGATATTTCGATGGTCCTCTTGCCCCGAAGGCGCACTTAACCCGACTTCCTCTTCTGGGGGCCTATGATGGTTACGTTTATCACGTGATTAATAAGTGACAAAGCATCTGTCACTCACACTCGCATATTGTCAAAACGTGACGGATGCTTTGACACGCGCGATAAAAGCAGCAATCATAGGCCCACAGAACACTTTCCAAAATTAGGGGCGATATAGAAGTACAGTCGAGTTCATTTACATCTACACGCTTACGAGAACAAAAATATCTGAACACGACCCTATTGTCAGGAGCATAAAGTCGTGTTCAGATATTTTTGTTCTCGTAAGTGTGTAGATGTAAATGAACTCGACTGTTACAGCCTTTGAACTTCAACCTCCAACCTAGCAAAGTGACAGGTCGGATTCAGTTGGTATTACTGCATCAAAACTGCAAACTTGCAGTTGGCGTGCGGTCCTGTCAGCCATTTGCCATTTTTCAGCTGGATTGTGGTTCAAATGGGGTGCTCCTCACCGCGACCATTCGCCTGATGTAATGTAACAAATAACAAATTAGATTTTCATATCAGTTTCGGTGACATTACAGGCGGACGGTCGCGGTGAAGCAGCACCCTAAGGGTTTACAATTGTCAATTAATCCAAGTCGTAATCATAATTCATAAATGTTTCTTATTCTGCGAATTTAAAATGCATTCATTTGATGACATCATTCGAATGGTTTAACATGGGCATTTGAGATCAATTGGGCAGGGTATTGCTGAATGGGCTTTACCTGAAAAGAAAAGACAGTTTTCAATTAGTATTTTAAACCCCAATGAAAAAAGGGGTGTTATAAGTTTAACGCTGTGTCTGTGTTTCTGTCTGTGGTATCGTAGGTAGTTCCCAAACGGATAGACCAATTTGAGTGCGTTTTTTTATCGAGAGACGTCCGTCAGATGGTTCTTAGTTATTTTTGGTGGAAATTGATCCAGAAGTTTTCATGATATTCAGCCGATATTGAAGCTAAGAATTCAAAATTTTGTGTGTAAAACCATTTCATTCTAGTAAGGTTCATTTATACGGCTACATCAACGTTTGATCTCTAAATAAAATTTGGTACTACTAACGCCATCTATCGTGTTGTTGAGATAACATTAAACTTCAGCAACTCCAAGCTCCATTGAAAGAAAAGAACACGTCGCATTCAAAAGCTCCTCGAGTTGTCAGTACTAGCAGATAGGTGGCGCTGGAATAAGGAACTCTCCCGATCCAAAAGGGAACTCAGAATTATAATAATGTGGATTATTAATAGATGGCGTTGATATCATCGGCTGCTATTGAATTTGTTGAGTCCACCATCTAGTTAAGTAGTTATTTTGTAACGAACTGTATTTAACTTATTTAGAAAAAATATACGTTAGTTAAACGTTAAATATTTGGTTATGCTAAAGGGACTAGGATCATTATATACATATATGAATGGGTAGTTATTCATCTGTGTAAGGGTTTTTTGTAACGATTAAATTTACATTTATGTAAGTTTACTAATGATGAGGGCCTTGAACGCGTCATCCGCCATATAGGAGGCCAGCCGAACCGCGAGACCCTTGCTTCCCATTGTAATGAAAAAAAAAAAAAAAACCGCGAGACCCGAGGGCGTCTTTATAAGACTAATTTTACCCAGTCATCAAGGGACGCAATAGGCTATATTATCCGATTTCTATCATCTTATCTATTTCAGATATTTGCGATCTTTGAGGGAATAAAGAAAAATAGAGAAACTATAATTACAACCTATCATGGAAGTAGGTATGAGGAGAAAGAGAGAGATAGCGATCGTATCTTTCTCAACTTCATTAGTCCTTGTGCTTATATCGCTGAATGACAAAGAAGAGGGTTCTGATGGTCTGCTGGGCAAGCCCGGACAGAGGGCCAGGGCCACTAGGCACTTGGCCTTTGGGGCCCCCTCCCCTATAAGAAGAACATCATTATGGCACAAGTCCTGCTTCTCGGGCTGGGCCCCTAGACTGGCTGGGCGCCTAGGCCCGGGCTTGCGGGCCTAGGGGTAAATACGGCATGTTGTGCTGGCTGGTAAGGAGGGCTACTTTAAGAAGTAAGCAAGTAAAAAGAAGCTACCGTTCCAAACTTGGACGAACTGCCGTGTGGTGGAATAAGGGAAGGCAGCCCTTTCGGTGCCCGTCAGGTTCTCCTCAGGAGGCAGGAGCCAGCGCTGGCGGAGGTGGCAGCGGCTGATGCGGGTCTTGACCTGGTTGCAGCACGGCACGTCGTCCGTCATGTAGTGCAGCCAGCCGAACCACTCGGGAGTCACCTGGGGGTAGAGTGTCGGTTAAATATTGTTAACTTCTTCACATTTGATCAAGTTAACTATTGTTAACTTCTTCGAACGGCTGATCGACGCTTCGGGAGACCCCAGAGCTGGCGCCTACCTCTGCCAGAGAATCTCTCTGGCCATACAAAGAGGTAACGCCGCCAGCATACCTACTGGGGACCATGCCGCAGGCGGACCTTTTGGATGGGGTATTCCTTTTATGACCCATTTTTTAGGGTTCCGTACCCAAAGGGTAAAAACGGGACCCTATTACTGAGACTTCGCTGTCCGTCCGTCCGTCCGTCCGTCCGTCCGTCCGTCCGTCCGTCCGTCCGTCTGTCACCAGGCTGTATCTCAACAACGGTGATAGCTAGACAGTTGAAATTTTCACAGATGATGTATTTCTATTGCCGCTATAACAACAAATACTAAAAATAAGATAAAATAAATATTTAAGGGGGGCTCCCATACAACAAACTTGTTATAGATTATATATATGTATAGGTACGGAACCCTTTATGCGCGAGTCGGGCTCGCACTTGCCCAATTTTTTATTATTGTATTTAAGGTTATTTATAGTAAGGTAAACATTTATATTTGTTTTAACTTTTAGGTATAATTATGTAGATTAAGTTATGATTTTAAATAGATTTAAATACTTCATCGTATTTGAAGAAATTATCAGTCTAGAAGAAATAGACCAATATTAGAGTCATTTATAGTGGAACGTAAAGGTTAAAACAATATAGATAATAAATAGCACACCAGCTGAAATAATAACCAAACATGTTGAATCACTTGTGGTGCTAAATGGGCATCGCGACGGTGACCCAGCCCATGTAGCACCCTGCCTTACACATGATATGTCTCCCTACATTAGATGTATCACCTGTAATCCCTCGTACTCCCACTTGTAGTAGTACTTGTAGTCCGCATACTCCACCCAGCGCGCGCCACGGATCATGGAAGCGCTTATTCTCGTACTACATTATATATGTCTCTAATAACTCTATGTTGGATGAATCACCTGTGTTGCTTCGTAGTCCCACTTGTAGCAGTCCGCATACTCCACCCAGCGCGCGCGACCGATCATGTACCGCTTGTTCTCGTAGTACTTGTTGCCGTTCGCGTCGCCCATGTAGCACCCAGCCTAGATATGTGTCTCTAATGTCTCTATGTTAGATGAATCACCTGTGTTCCTTCATACTCCCACTTGTTGTAGTACTTGTAGTCCGGATACTCCACTCAGCGCGCGCGACCGGTCATGTATACCGCTTGTTCTCGTAGTTAGTACTTGTTGCCGTTCGCGTCGCCCATGTAGCACCCAGCCTAGATATGTGTCTCTAATGTCTCTATGTTAGATGAATCACCTGTGTTCCTTCGTAGTCCCACTTGTAGTAGTCCACATACTCCACACAGCGCGCACGGCCGATCATAAAGCGCTTATTCTCGTAGTACATTATAGGTCTCTAATGTCTCTATGTTGGATGAATCACCTGTGTTGCTTCGTAGTCCCACTTGTAGTAGTCCGCATACTCCACCCAGCGCGCGCGGCCGATCATAAAGCGCTTGTTCTCGTAGTACTTATTGCCATTCGAATCGATCCCCATATAGCATCCAGTCTAGCACAGAATAAGTAAGAATACAATGCGTAAGCTGTTAAAAAATTATATGGGTATCCCGATAAAATAATAACACTCGGTCTCAGCATGCGACCAAGATTTTAATTACTTTCTTCACCCGAACTTAAAGATGCCACCCTAAGGCATGTAGAAGCAACTGGTTGAAAAATGCAATGGCTCACGCATCAGGTTCGGTGGTCCAATTGGTAGGACGCCCGTATTGGCCCGGAAAGCCGTTGGAGACACAGGTTCGAACCCTGCCTGAACCGTTAAATTTCGCTTCATTCTAAACTTATATTATAAGACTTATTTAGAGATCACAAATTGCACATAATATTCATTATTTTGATAAGTATTAGCGAAAGTTAGAAACGGGCGTGATCCAGAAAACTAACTATCATTCATTCAGCAGCACATTCATCGCTCATGCAAAACAAACTAACAGTACCTAACGAGTACCTACTAAAAAGTGACCGAATTCGTCCATCAATAAAAAAAGAAATGTAACCCTCTGCTACATTTTTAGGTAAAATGTATACTGTAATCGGAGAGGGGAATTTTTTTTTTTTCTACTATTTAAGTAGTTATATTAGTATATTATTTAGTTGAGAATTCATTCTCTACAATGATATGGGACAAAGGCTAGGAGGATGATGATTTAAGTAGTTATCTATTCATCGTCTAATTCATTACTTAAACCTTAAACAATCAATCGTCTCGGTTAATAATTTAATGATGATTGATTAATCGTAATTTTAGACGTTAGTTGATTACATTTTCCCTATCTCTGCCTATAGTCACTTGTGGATATCCAACTACAAAACAATTGCATCCGTTTACCAAAAATAATTGAAATTCATTGATAAATAAATATTGGGGGAATGGAGCATGCTAAGATGGTTAAAAAAAACCGGCCAAGTGCGAGTTGGACTCGTGCACCAAGGGTTCCGTACAAACACTTTCCATCCCTAAGTGGTTAATTTATGTTTGCACCTGGTATGTATAGCGCCCCATATAAATTAGGTGCAAAGTTAGGTATTAAAAAAAAACGACTTACTAGATCTCGTTCAAAACAATTTTCGTTGGTAGTTTTTATAATAATGTACATCATATGTTTTTTTTAGATTTTTCATTTTCTTATTTTAGAAGTTAGAGGGGGGGGGGGGGGGGGGGGGGGGCAACTTTTTTCCACTTTGGAAGCGTCTGTCACGCAAACTATTCGGTTTAGAAAAAAAAAATTTAGAAACTTCGATATAATTTTTGAAGTCCTATCCATAGATCCACACGTATACGTGCTTGATGAAAAAAAAAAATTTTGAGTTTTTGTTCTAAGTATGGGGAGCCCCCAATATTTATTATTATTTTATTTTTGCATCAAAATCTTAATGCGGTTTACAGAATACATCTACCTACCTACCAAGTTTCAACAGTATAGCTCTTATAGTTTCGGAAAAAAATGGCTGTGACATACGGACGGACAGACGGACAGACAGACATGACGAATCTATAAGGGTTCCGTTCTTTTGCCATTTGGCTACCCACTAGATTGCTTTTGGTAACTACGGCTACCTGTCACCGCTCTTATTTTATTATATAAATAGAGTCCAACTCAAAATTCGAAGCAATTGAGTGGCTACGGAACCCTAAAAAATAGTGTCCCCCCCTCTAACTTTTCAACCACGGGTCAAAAACAATCGGAAAAATTCATGTTAATGAGGCCTTATAAGTACTTTCAACGAAAACTATATTGAACAAAATCGGTCGAGCCGTTTTTGAGTTATCGCCAATTTCATATTTTTTCTTTAAAATGTCGTAAGTTGACTTCCAGAAGGTGATAAGTGATTACAGTTTCTAGGGCGTTTACGACCTTTTTATAGAGCTTAAAATCTTTCTTAACGTAAACCTCGGGCTTAAAACAGCAGTTTATTGTGAAGGATGAGCAACTACGGAACCCTACACTGAGCGTGGCCCGACATGCTCTTACCGTTTTTTTTTAAACAGTACTGGATACATTTTAACTTACCTTGAATGTGTCGGTTCGCCATATTTTAAGGATTGACTTAATTATGCCCCCGTGGGCTCTTATGGTTCGGAAAAAGTATTTCCATTTGTTGAAGCCAAAAAATTCCATCCTAATATATTATATTCTATTAGTTTATAGTTTTATTCGGTTTTCCAGATTTTCTCGACAGCTGGACATGTGATTTCAATTTGACGCTTGTCAATGTAACCAAATGAAGAAAATGATAACTAAAGTGTCAAGTTTTTGTCCAATAAGTATTATTGAGTACCTACGTACTAAAGTACCAACGACATGAGTTAAAATATAAAATTCCAATAGTGTGGTGTCGTCCTTTTCTAATCAATCTAATAAAACGGAACGGCACTACAGTATTGCCACTTGATTCTCACTCACTTTCTTGTCGGACTGTAGAAAGTGCAACATAAGTATAAGCTCGATTAGCAAGGGAAGGAGCAGCATCTTCATATATCAAAGTCTCCGCTGAAAGGTGTTAAATTATTGGTGGCGCTAGTGTTGCAAGAGCTAGGCTAGTTCGTTTCGGTTCACTTCGTCCATATTCCCATTTTGACAACATTCCTATTTCGTCCACATTCCCACCTCGTCCACATTCAATTCCCAAATCGTCCACTTTCTATCTCGTCTACATTCCCAACTCGTCAATTCCCATGTGATCCTCATTCCCATGTCATCCACATTGCAAATTCGTCCACGTTCCCATGGAGGTAAAATCATAAAAAATACTCACAATATTTGCAGGGCCGGCCCTAGAGGGCCAGGGCCCTTAGGCACTTGGCGTTTGGGGCCCCCTCCCCTATAAGGAGAACTTTATTATGGTGCAAGTACTGCGTCTAGGACTGGGCCCCTAGACCGGCTGGCCCCCTAGACTGGCTGGCCCCCTAGGCCCGGGCCTTGTGGGCGTAGGGGAAATACGGCCCTGAATATTTGCCATCCGATACCCTCCGACGCGTAATGATCTAATTCACGAACGCACTTTGCGTTCCGCTTTGCGCACGCGTTTCGCCCTAAACGCAAATTGTACGTTCCTAAAGCGAAAGAGTACGGATGTGGACGATTTGTAAATGTGGACGATTTGGGAATATGGACGAAATGGGAATGTTGACCTTACGCGGTATTGCACTATCCCCGACGATACATGATTCATTACCGTTTAAGGAGATAGGTAAGGACCATACAATTCTTTCCGTTCCGATCCGTTGCGGGCCGATTGGTGGAAATAGTACTTTACGGTCGTTTGTACCTTGTGCCAAAGTGACTTCATGTTGATCTTAGAGATCGGACAGGCTATAAAAAAAATATGCCGCTAAATAGCACTTCAATCACACTTTAATATAAAATGAAACTAAAATGAACATCGCATCACTTTATTTATTAAAGTACAATAAACAAGTTTCCATGTAATTCTAAATACGTCTTAGAACTAACAAAAATATGACTTGGATCTTAAAACTAGATAAGTTACATTAAAATACAAATATTCAGTTTTATGATTTTCCATGATTTGATGACTAGAGATTAAAATATGGTCTAAAACTATTTTTGTTACTGCCAGTACAGGCGCCGCGAATTATATTGGAGTTAGCCACTGATATCTTAGGGCTTGTGCACAAATCACGCGAGGTTCGATAGGGGGGGTCACGAAATATCACGACTGATCACTTTAGGGGAGGGAGGGGTATAAGGAGACCTCACATGTATTTTTATACAGTGATACGGCATGATTAGATACTTTTTCTCGGTTTCGTTTTTAGAAGACTAAATGCTAGAACCACCAAATATCACCAGGGAGGGGTCAAAAAGTAGCCGAAAAAACCTCACGTAATTTGTGCACAACCCCGTACAAAGCTTAACCTAAAGTATAGATGAATGAGCGTTTGGAGACTAAAATTATTAAAAAATGTTGTCCGTGTCGAGGAACTCTTTTTTGATCTTTTAAGTTTCTATCAAGCGCAACAAAAGCACCTAAATCCATGTAGGTAAAAAAAACGAGAAAGGTCTTAAGTAGCACGACAGCGTTATGCCTATAAGAAATCGATAGACTCTTTTGCTCCAATATATTCGTTGGAACTGTACCGGCCATTCTTACACAAACGATTAAATAACCAATTCATATTTAAATTGCTTAATAATGACTTGCTTGCTAGTCTGAAAATTATAACATTCGTGTGAATTTAACGGTGCCATCTAGCGAGCTTATTGGAAAAGTGGCAAAGCCAATGCATTTATATAAAATATTGTACTTTATAAAGGACAGTAGGTCACGATAAAGCTTAGTTGTGTCTGCGATATTCGATAAAATATTCAGATCTTGTTACCAAACGTTACTCATTATTTTCATGATGTTGTTTCTAAACGTTTTTTTAGCTCTTCGTTTAAAATATTCTACCAAATGTCCTTTATAAAGGCCAGTCGTAATGACGCACACAGCAATTTTTTAAAGATTTGTTAACATTGTAAATCTATCAAAATCCGCATAAGCCAAACGCATACTTTCTAAATGCTATTGCCACAGGATTAAGTAAAACAATTTGATGTAAACTGAACATTTATCTCAAACACAACAGACGGACTTACTATGTATTCTACTTCATTTGATATCAATCAGAAAGCTTTGAGATATGCTTAAATAATCATAGTTAAAATAGTATTTACTGTTACAACAAATATATACGGACGGCGGAATTTTGCCAACTGCAGTTACATTTAAAATTTCGAAGAGCGCCTTACACGAATAGTATTTTTAGATGTTGAGTAGCTCTTCGTTTCTTTAAATATCTGCCTTTAGCTGACAAAACCGTTGCAAACATTAACATTACAAGTGCAAATTCTACGTACTAAATATATTGTGCGCGCAGTTAGCACCGAAATAAGCAAAATTATACATCTATATTATTATAAAATCCTAGATTTGTATTGAAAACCAATTTTCTATGGTCATGATTTCAGGAAAAATCCTAATAGCGTGATGCAGGATCGTCATTTGTTTTGTATGGGCGCCCGGTGCCATGCCAGCCTGGCGCCATCTGTTTTCATAAATTCCTTTGTTCTCTCATCACGCCGAAACGGGTGGACAAATTTTAACCACTTTCGGTACAGGGATAGCTGGACATCCAAAGATGGTTAAAGGATACTTTTTACCCGGCTACGGTATAAAAAAATTGCGCGTACGACGTTGCGGCCACCTTCTAGTATACTATTATGAGCGTGGCTTGATATGACTGACGAAAACTGCTATATATAATAATAATGGGCAAAAAAGGTAAGAGTGATAATCACCAAGTCTCGGACAGCAGTTTCACGCTGTCTGGCATCAGTCTGACGGGAGAATGGTCGTGCAACCCTCTCGGACTGACGAAAATAAATGAATGACAGTATATTCACAGTCCATAATGATATACTGAACTGACGCCGGAATGAGCGTGTAAACGATGATTTAAAACTGTTCTAGGTTATTTTATTACTATAAAAAAATCCCGATATAAACGACAAAGTGATGTCACCAATTTTATTAAATTACTGTTTTCATGAGTCAGACAACACTTAGAATCATTTCTAGTAAAAATTGAAGTACATAAATGTAGTTTTTGGCCGTTTGCTTTTAGATATATAGAGATGTGCTGTTCTTGAGGAACGTTCTACGTTTCCGGGTATTATCGGAAACGGCACATCATTAGAAAATATTTATTAAAAATATTAAATTCCGTGTCGTACATGATTACGTATAGATATGAACGTATAGTTAACCCCTCGTATGCGATGTCAAAAATTTGCTAATCAAATTCAAATTTACTGATATTTATTTATTTATTTAAACTTTATTGCACAAAACAAAAAGTGTACAAATGGCGGACTTAATGCCATATGATATGTTAACGTAAGGTTCAAATGTCTCGCACGGATCCGTGTCTAAGCATACGAGGGGTTAATATTGATGAGATTTATGTTTTATAACAACAATAGCTTAGTGAAATGACGAAAAATAGGCCTATTTAATATAAAAGTGGCATCGGCTGCTCTTTTACAAGTTTGAAGTCTATGCCAGGTTCACTTCGCATCAATTATGAAGAAAATTTTCAATTATATTTTGCTTCGATTACTTTGATCGCTCCGTACATTTGATGGTAACCGTTACACTGGCTGTTAAAAGAGCTAAAAAAATTGTCACTTCATTAACACGATAACATACACCTATAAAAATAAGTTTTTGATCTATTTACGTTACTGTGGAAGTACATGGGAAGGAATATGCTTTAAATACACTCGCATTGCTAACATAAGGGGTTAAGTGTTAACTCAACATTATCAGAGTAAAGAAAATCCTTGTCATAGGTAAGTATGTTGGGAAAATTAAATTAAATTGTTACTCTGGTTCTGTAATGTTCTCTTTAAAGGACATTTTTCTATCGTAAGCTTGTGCTTTAAGAACGTAAAATCACTCATTGTGTTCTATTAAGTACTACAAGGATTTTCGTTGTTCATATTTACTATTTAAGTGATTACACTAAATATTATTATGCTTATTGTAATGACATTAATCGTAAATTAAGTCGTAATAACGACCGACTAAAAACAGAACACAAGGTTTATATAACAGTCTGTTACCAGTCAATATAATCGCCAGCTCTTAAGTAAAAATATAATTTATACTGAGGGTTTACTAACCGGTTATTAATATGAATTAACATTAGCTTTGCTTCTGATATATTCCAATATTATCTCCCACCAGAAGATTGCATAATCATGACTTGAAAGCAGACGCCCCTTTCACACTCTGATACATAAAGGACAACATTGCTACATGTCGGAACGTACCATGCTTTATGGTCAGTTGTGGTTCTTCTGGTGTAAGTACATGTTTTGGAAATTACAACCGCTGGATGATTATAATAAATCGCCTTATTTCATTGTAATGTATAAGTACATCTTTCAGCTATATCATGTGTATCGGTCCACAGCGGTTAAAATTTCCATCACTCATTGTAAAATTTAATAATTTCAAAATCGTTAGTAATGTAATAATTTCTATCAGGATTATGATGTCAATATTATAATTAAGTATTGTTAGGTTTTGTTGTAAGAACCTAAACTAAATATTGTAACGTAAACGCATTAGTCTTATAAACTATAGCAAGATTCGTTTTCATCAATTTAATACTTTTCTTTCATACCATTTTAAAACTGAAACCATATACCAAATAAAACGAAAAAATGGCATCTACAGTAGATAAATCAGGTGACAAAATTTCATATGACACACAAAACGATTAATATATATAAATTTGCCTACGCTAAGGCTCGTCTAACAAAAAGGTGACCGTCGGATTTAAAAAGAAGTACTTATTTTTAAATCACACTGAACACTTAATTCATTAAGTATTTTATATATTAGGTATGAAGAGGATAGAATAATTATGTCACCTATATCTAAATACAATCCACATAAAATATATTCATATATCATTTGTCACTGATTATACTCTACTGAAAGATGTGTAGTTTTTATTTTATTTCGATTTAAGAATAATTTATGCCACATTTATGAATTTTATATCACCGCCTAACATCGTCAACATTTAGAATAGATAAAACTTGACATTAGCTCTTGCATTTGTAGCCGTGGGTTCATTATCGCCCAATGTCCTTTATATATCCCAATAGGTCATATTATTATACAATACGATTCGAATTAAACGAATATGATCAAAGTCCACATTGATGATCAAGATGTCACTAAAATAATAGTAACGCTATTATTGCAAATTAATTATTATGACATAATGTTGATGTCCGGGCCGACCCACGCTGCGCTTTCCTATACGTGGTCACCACTCCAAGACTTTGCTGCCCCAACGTCCGTCCATTCTCCGGGCTACATGGCCCGACTAGATGGACGGATGACCTTGTGGGGATAGCGGGAAATCAATGGGTTCGGACTGCACGGGATCGCACTTTTGTGGCGAGTCATGGGGGAGGCCTATGTTCAACAGTGGACGTCTGTGACTGATAGATAGATAGATATAATGTTGAGGTCAGTGCAACCTAAAGTACAGTGAGTGCAATATGTTTCTCATTGTCCGTACTTTAGGTTATTCACGACAGATTATATTGGATTTTAAATAATTATACATTTTCGTTTGTTCTTAATAAAGGACACCCGGCCGATTCCAAACCGCGTGACACACGCCAACTGCTACACATGACAAGGTTTCTCACGACTTACTTAATCAACATTGTGGAATTTAAGAATGGCACGGCCCTTGATTTCCGAATTGCACAGTTTCCGTACCACCTCCTGGGCCTCCTCAGCTGGGAATACAGAGTGAGGGGGCGGGGCGATCTGAAAATAATAATTGAGTTTTTATAATTAGGAACATTTAAGGGGCTCCCCGCTCTCAATGACCTTCGATCTGTTGCGATAGATTTTCTCATATTATAAATAGCTAATCATAATAACATAGTTTTTCCACAACAAAATACCGTATCAAGTACCTTTCACATGTCACTGACTTTGAGATACAGGCCGTCAAAGTTTACGATTTTTTCGGGGGAAAAGTTGTGGAAACGGTTTTTTGCGTTTTTCTCGAAAAGTATTGAGAAAAATAGAAAAAACTTCACAACAAATTTTGTGGAATATGGTTTAGAACAATAAAATGTAAGATATTTTCTACATATACACCGGGGATAAAAGTAGAAACGAGATTAGTGTATTTTTGGTCCTACACCGAATATCTTTTTATAAAATACACAGTCGTTAAATCAAAATTCGGGTCACTACAAAGTGTTAAGCATAGACCATACTACAATATATATTAAATAGGACATTATAACTCTATAATCCACAAACTAGATACGATGTAAAAATCATCAAATTGGCTGATTAAGGGCGTACCCCGTCTCAGTAACATTGGGCATTCGAATTATTCTCGTTCCCACTAGCTCGTACAATTTTACGGTTTTTACGGCGTCACGTATGCAGCGCCATCTTGGTGGCACCGCTCGTACTACGACGAAGCGATTAGCGACATCTTACGCATCTTTGCCGTACTACCGCAATTTTAGAGGCCGAGATCTTGGCAAAAATTATGCGCAAATTCGAGTAACATCTTTTGCTCAAAAAGTATAAAACTTATTGAGAAAACAGCAGACATGATTAAAGTAAACATCATTACGCACTTTTTGGTATAAGTTTCATGTCTAAGCGTCGCGTAACAAGGGAGACTTTACCGATATAAACTAGAAAAAGGACTCTATGGGTGTTCAGAGATTTCTCCTATTATATGAGGTATTTAGAAATTCTATTAGAAAGAAATAAAACGGGCCAAGAGCATGTCGGGCCACGCTCAGTGTAGGGTACCGTAGTTGCCCATACTTCACAATAGAAAATAAAATAAAATTTAAATTACGAGAAAGATTTCAAGCTCTATAAAGGTCTTCGCACATTATAACAACTCAACGGCGACTCGATTCTATGCCAAATATTGAAATTTAACCCCAATGTCATATTTACTAGGTTTAATTCCAAAAAATGATATTAGTAGTGGACGACGAGTGGACGACGCGTCAGTGCATCGTCGAAATTAAACCTAGTTAATATGACATTGGGCTTAAATTTCAATATTTGGCATAGAATCGAGTCGCCGTTGAGTTGTTATAATGTGCGAAGACCTTAAAAAGGTCGTAAACGCCAAAGTAACTGTAATTACCTTCTGTTATCGTTCATAGTTAAGTTATCGATTATACGCGCCAGATTGAACGAAATTTTTTAATGCAGTATGGCACGGGATTGCACGAAGAGGAACAACTTGGAAAACGCTTTGAAAATAGTTTTTTTTTTTTTTTTTTATTCATCAATATTAGCACATACTTTACACTATGTTTAAAGTGCGCCAAACTGTGAAACAGTTTGTTGGCGTGAAATTTGTCGATATAGTGCAGCAGTACAACTTGCCTCTCCCCTGGCCACCAGCCTGACCAGCTCTCGCAGCTGCTCGATGGTGCCGTTGGGCACCACCGCCATATGCACGTTCATATCCTCGGCCTTCTTCGCGAACTTGGGTAGGAGCTTCTCGCCAACGTCCTCGGTCACCAGCACTACGCCGCCCTGAAGAGAATAAATAAATAAATAAAAATAAATAAATAAATATTAAGGGACAATCATACACAAATCGACCTAGTCCCAAACTAAGCAAAGCTTGTACTATTGGTACTAGACGACGATATACATAATATATAAATACATATATAGATAACATCCATGACCCAAGAACAAATATTTGCCCCGGCCGGAATTCGAACCCGGGACCGCCGACTCAGTAGGCAGGTGTCTACAAACCGAGCCAAACGCGTCGTCAAATAGTACATTATTGCAGACGTCGTGAAACGGCTTCCATACTCATGGAACTCTGCCCCAATAACAGATATTAGAAGAAACAATAGAAATCTTAATCAACTTAAATTACCCTTCTCCAGAATGAATAGATAGTAAGGAATAGCTCTCACCACATGATGATCAAAATATATAATAAGCTGCCTAAATAATTCAAAAAAGAATCAGGAAAAGACAACAATATTTACGAAACAATTAAAAATATTTCTCATTAATAAATGTTTCTATACCCAATGTGATTTTTTTGAAGAGAATACTAATGATTGATGATAGGCAAGAATGTAACCTAGTAAACATTGAATGTGAAGAATAATGCATACACCTAAATTAAATGTAAAATTTTGAAATATTTAAATAGTAGCCGTAGAAGAACCAGGGTAACCGATATAGCCCGAAGGATAGCAAAACTTAAGTGGCAATGGGCAGGGCACATCGCTCGTAAAACCGACGGCCGCTGGGGCTATCGAGTTCTTGAGTGGCGACCACGCACCGGACGACGCAGCGTGGGTAAGCGGCCCCCCACAAGGTGGACTGATGACCTGGTGAAGGTCGCTGGAGTCCGCTGGATGCGGGAGGCGCAGGACCGGTCAGGTCATGGTGGCGTCCTCTGGGGGAGAACTATGTCCAGCAGTGGACGTCTTTTGGCTGATAATGATGATGATGAAATAGTAGCCCTCTCTAATTCCTGTGCCCTTGCAGGGTGTCACATGTTCCTATACCTACTGTTCCATCTTTAATTGAACTAATTTTTATGTTCATTTTGTCTCAATTTATATGATTAATGTGTAATTAATATGATATGATTAATTTAATGTGTTGCAATAATAATATTTTAATTTATAATTTACTATAGTAACTTTTGACAAATACCTATAAACCTAATTATTACTTGTGTTATACTGTTTAGTTTAACCCTTTTGACGACGATGCAAAAGTGATACTGGTGATCCAATTTGAATAAATGTTATTTTCTTTCTTTCTTTCTTTCTTTCTAATCTAAAATGTGATAGGCAATAAATATTTAATAGAAATACAAATACAAATACAAAATGATTTATTTAAACAAAAATTCAGTTGAAACATAGAAAAAATGTGTCCGTCAGTGACCAAACTAGGCTGAGCCTGAATTTGAATTTCAGCGTGGGCCCGGAGGACTCTATGGAGACCTGGCGGCACAGCTTGCTCATCTTGGTTCATCCTCCTAGCCTTTGTCCCATTTTTTGAGAATGAATTCTCAATCGGGGTCGGCTACCTAAATCCCAAGATGTGGCGTAGGCACTAGTTTTACGAAAGCGACTGCCATCTGACCTTCCAACCCAGAGGGGAAACTAGGCCTTATTGGGCTTATTAGGTGGTTTCCTCACGATGTTTTCCTTCACCGAAAAGCGAGTGGTAAATATCCAGCTTGCTCATCTTGGTTGCTGGAAATTAATAGTACATTTTTGCAGACGCCGGGAAAAGGCTTTCCGGGTGAGTAGGTATAGATAGTGATACGAAGCAAGCCTTTTTCACGGCCAAGGCGTGTATAGTGCTTTTCTCAAGCATATGCAATGAAATAAAAATATACACCAAACAAAAAAAAAATATTCAGCTGTATAGCCTGTTCATGAACACAGACGCCATGTTCTCCCCCCCTCCTTTACAGTTTTCTCGAATGTTCCGCCCTAAACGTGATACTTCGAAGCCTGTTATAACGCACGTTATGACGGCATTTCAGTACATGTTTGAGCAAAAGTACATTACGTAACAAGTGTGGTAAACGAGGAATTACAAAACGAGTGACTTTAATGAAACGAGTTTGGAATTCCTTTACCACCAGAGTTACGTACGACGTTTTTCATCACACTTTGGAGGAAATGAAACAAAAGTAATAAATAGTAGTCAATACCAAAACTACTACTACGCCCTACGGCGTAATATAAGACTTACCGCCCGGTTTTCCAGCATGTAAACCCTTTATTTACGAGCAAGTGTGATGAAAAATATATTATTATATTTTATTTCTCTATTATTATCTCCTTTATTCAATTTCATTCTTAGGTTAGATCTCTATTATTATTATTATCACTAACCGGTGCGAGACACTGCAGCGAGCGGTGAAGGGAGCGAGAAGTGGTACCGAAGTTCATGACCAGATCAACGGCCCCCCCGCACGCGTCGGTAGTGCGCTCGATCAGCTGTTTCTCGTACACGTCCTCGTTCCACTGCACCACGTTTACGCTGCGGAATAGACGGACATCAGTTATGTGCCATCCCCCTCAATCTGCTGTCAAACAATATTTGAATGAGCAGGGCAACGTGAAGCGTTTGAATTTCGAACATCGGTGTGGCTCTCCTGTATACTTGGTTTATACACCTATTAGTATAGCAAATGCTAGGCCCCCATACATGACCAGATTTACCTTCAGTTCCATCTGATCCGACTTAAATCCGTACCGTGTATGAATGAAACGGCCTTAAGGTCACCACGCTTTACGGCGCCTGGATGGACTGAAGCGATTCAATCACATTGGCCTGATCAGTTTTGCCTTCCCATGTATGGGGGCCTAGAGACTTAGTTATGTTGAAGATTAGATAAAAAGATAGGAAATTCAAAATTTAAAACACCCCCGTTACCAGTAGCTGGTCATCATGAGGCCCTCATTTAATTAGTGGGAAAAAAATGCTACTAAACCTGAACATAACAACAAAATCTTAATAAAGAATTCTTAGCTTCAATGACGGCTGAGATCCTGTTACTTGTTCCAATCAAAGCCGAATAACTTGGAAACTACTGGTCCTAGCTACACCAAACATAGCTAAGAACCATCTCGATGGACAAGTCTTTCGATTAATAAAAACCGCATTCAAATTGGTCCATCTGTTTGGGAGCTACGACGCCACAGACAGACTTAGACGCTTATAACACCCCTCTTATTTCGTCTGGGCTTAAATATATATTTATCCGCTCACCACGCCGAAACGGATTTTAACCAATTTTCGTACAGGGATAGCTGAACATCCACGGACGTTTTATCTTCTTCGTAGTCATGCACTCTTGGCAGAGTGGTCGTGGTCATGGTTAGGTCAATACTTTCGCCACCGCTTCTATCGTGATGCGCCATAATTCTATGATTGGCGGAGTGAGAATTCACGTTTTTTCCGCATTGTCTCACAGATTTGATGAGGTCTTGTCCATCGTGTTGGAGAGCGCCCACGAGATCTTTCGCCCTCGACTTTCCCTTGCGGCACCAATAGTAGGATGGTTTATAGCCGTAGACCCCGTTATCGGAAGTGCAATATCTAAGACCTTAATTAATCGTGTTTAAAATCGTGTCTAAACAGGACTAGGTATATATATTTTTTTTAATTTTTATAAATAATAATTTTATTTTTTTTCTCATTGTTGTCCATGAAATTTATTTCGTTTATCAGATTTGCATTAGAAAACAATCTAATTAGCTATGGCAGCCGCTTAAGAGGATTTCAATTTAGAAATAATATTCTTAAACTTTATCGAAATGATCTTTATAATAGCTGACTGAGCATCAATCTACATGATCACGACAATCTACATTGACGGTAAGTACAAGGAAATTATGAGTTAGTTGTATCGATCGACATCATTTTATTTTTACCCATCCCTACTTGAAAGCTACCAAATTGCACCTCCAATAACGGGGTCTATAATATAGGCAATGGTAAAAAATGTTTCACAGTAAGACTCAACAGTAAAGGTAAGTTAACTCACGCATCACTATCTTTCGCGAGCAGGAATCCCTCATCCTTAACAGTGGCCACGGAGATGCGCACACTGTTGTGCCACTGGCTTTGCTTGAAGTAGTGGGTCGCGATGCGGAGCGCCCAAAGTGCCAGGCCGCCGGTACCGACGATCAAAACTTTCGCTGTGTCCCTGTGGTTAGGACCTTAAACAAAGGAAAACTCACTCAAATTTATGCTATCTTTAAGACTCTTTAGCCGTTCAAAAATGCTGATTGTTTTAGATATTTTTCTCTATGATCAAACATGTTTCTTAACATATTATCAATGTTACTACTTAGAACAGGGCCATTGCAATTTTTCTATTGGTATATATTTGTAACCTACTGTAACCAAATTTGACAAAATTCATGCAGAAAACATGTTTTTTGTTTAACTTATTTTCGACAGCACGCAATGAAAGCATGAAATAGCTATGTTACTTACTATCTAAAACTCAGGGAAAGTATTATTAACTTCAAACAGTTGCTTGAAATTATAAATATATTGGTTAAGGAATTTAAGGTCAACGGCCTTTTAATGCCGACTATTTGGAAAAAAATGTTGTTGTAACAACTTCAACTCTAAGTGGCGAAAGCTGGAAAACAGACAATAGTCAGCGGGCACGTGATACCGTTGTTTATTCGGCAAATACATTAGGAAGCAAAGAGTGTAAAGGCCTCTGGACCTGCATGTGAATGCGAAACTGAGAGCTTCTATGCTTTATCATTTATATACGTCACCGCTACGCGGGGAGAACATTTCACTTCCCGGCCAATGCAAGACATAATGCTTTAGATAAACCTTGTTCGGTAATGCATAAAGCCCCAGATCGCATATTTATGGTCCTCACCTTCGGAGACATTCACTAATTCACCGCCCTACTATGTAATGTACTATAGGGCCTTAGCACACTTGCTATTTGCGAGCGAGTTGAAAGCGAGGCCAGAAAGAGAGGCCAGAGGCTACAATGTGGTACCTGCCCGTCTAACACAACTATGCTTCGCGACTCTTCTCAGGCGGTATAGCGTCATCTGTCACTCTCTCACAGTACTGCACATAAAAGAGATAGATATCTCACGCGAGAAAGAGTCACGTATCGCAGTTGTGCTAGACGTGCAGGTGTGTGGTACCTTCCAGTATTCGTTGGCGGTGCTGACGGTGTTGGTGGCGAGCGGTAACTCCGGAGGCACCGGCACGAGACACTTGAAGAGGCCTTATTCCTTTTGAAATTTTTTTTTTTCATATTATGACAAATATATTGATAATTTCAACCAACTTTTTGAAGTGAATAATACTTTTCCCCGAGTTCTAGGAAGTAACATAGCTTTTTCATGCTTTTATTGCGTGCAGTCGAAAATAAGTTGAACAAACTAATTTTCAGCGTGAATTTTGTCAATTTCGAGTAGTTTTCGAAACAAAAATTATCAATGAAAAATTCAAACTGTAGGTTTCAAATATATACCAACTAGAGGCCCGTTGCGGCGTCGAACCGCCGCTAGAATATGGAAATCCGGTAGCGTTACAGAAAATAACTACTTTATCGATAATAAGTTTTTGGCGAACGAAGAATAAATACTGTAAGAAAACACGTTAAAATGATGTTTTAAAAACGTTAAAACATGCCAGGTTAGAGCCAGGCCTGATAATCAACAGCCAGCTTCATCGTGACAACTTTTTCAACTCTTTTGTAAAAATAACTTGTGCATTAATGACATGTGATCTGCTGATCTGTTTCACAAATAAAATGCATATTATTCGATTTATGGAAAAATTTAATTCATAAAAATAATCCCATATCTTAAAAAAATAATTGACATATTTTCATAGGACCGAACATAAGATTGGTAGAATTTAATTTGTTGTTCTTTCTTCAGGACATTAATTTATCGATTTGATTGATTTCTATCAATTTCCAGAAATAGCACATGAATCGAAACGACAGATTTGGGCACTCACTACGCAGGTTTTGAAAAGGAAATCGTGAAGTGCGTAACTGTTTATGTATTCATTTATAAATAATCGTAAATGCTTAATGCCTCATGGCATTAAGTCCGCCTTTTGTACGATAAGTTTTCTTTTGTGCAATAAAGATTAAATAAATAAATAAATAAATAAATACTTAAAAATAGTGATCATAAAAAATGTTACGTAAACTCAATTGTATGCAATTGAGAGTATAAAACGTTTATAGATACCTATTATCAATGCTTGTTTTTTTAATGAAATTCAATAGATCGTGCAAATTTTCTTAATAAGGGTGCTGCCATGTCAATCAAACCCTATTTACTAATCTAAATAAATAACTGACCAACAATACTGCACCTAAAAAAAAAGAATGTGTCAAATATGTGTAATAAATGACCATAGTTATGCAGAAAGTGACCAAAGATTTTTTTTCATAATGCAAAAAGCGACCAAACTCATTCATTGATTAAGACTTAAGTCACTTTGACAAAAAATCTACGCTGGTCGCTTTCTGCATAACTATGGTCAAATAAAATCCAATATATAAAACAGCTAAAAATGTTTGAAAAAAGAATATTAAGACATATTTTTTTCAATAAATTTCGAGCTGAAGGCCTAATACCTACCCGAATTCCAAATTCAAACTTTCGTCTTTCCTCTCATTGAAATAGTGTCTGACAGAAGAGTGAGGGAGATGCTATCTATACTCTCAAGTCTATGATATAAACCTAATTTTAGGGTTCCTTACCATAGTCGGTAAAAACGGAAGCCTCATAAAATAAATTTGTTTTGTTGACAGCAGAATTTGTCAAATTTTATTTTGAATGAGAATAAGAATGATCAGCCAGACGTCATTAATTCAAATATGATTTATTCTTGAGCTAGTCGATTTTTTGAAATTTGCATCATATGTAGGTTATTTCTACCATCAAGTTTCGCGTGTTAGGGTAACATGTTAATTATTCCACATTGCCAACTCGTCCACAATGTCAGCTCGTCTATATTCCCATCTGGGTCACAATGCCAACTTTTCCACACACCCAACACGTCCACATTGCCAACTCGTTCATACGCCCAACTCATCTGCATCGCCAACTCGTCTATATTACCAATTCGTCTCCATTGGCAACTCGTCCATATTCCCAACTTGTCCACAATGCCAACTCGACCATATTGCTAACTCGTCCATATACCCATCTCGTCCACAATGCCAACGCGTCCATATTTCTTACTCGTCCACAATGCCAACACGTTCACAAATACAACTCGTCTACATTTCCAACTCGTCCATATTTCCAACTCGTCCACATTGACAACTCGTCCATATTACCAACTTGTCCGTATTACCAACTCGTCTTCATTGCCAACTCGTCCATAATGCGAACTCGTCCACATTGCCCCCTTGTCCATGTTCCCAACTTGTCAATTTTACCAACTCATCCACATTGCCAACTCATCCACATTTCCAACTCGTCCATATGCCCAACTCGACGATACACCCAACTCGTCTACAATACCAACTTGTCCTTATTATCAGCTCGTCTTTATTGCCAAATCTTCTATATCACCAACTCGTCCGTATTACCAAGTCGTCTTCATTGCCAACTTGTCCGTATTACCAACTCGTCCATAATGCGAACTCGTCCACGTTGCCCACTTGTCCATGTTCCCAACTTGTCAATTTTACCAACCCATCCACATTGCCAACTCATCCACATTTACAACTCGTCCATATTCCCAACCAGGGACGTATTTACCCTAGGGCGATCCGGGCTATAGCCCGGGGCGCCAAACCGACAGGGGCGGCGTAGGCGCCCCTGGCCGATTGCATTTTGTTTTGGTATTGGCCCATTCAACCAACCTCACCTTCTCACCTTTTTTTTGTCAATCCACAATGTAAAATTAACATGAAAAATAACAAGAACTTGAAAACATGCTTGTAAGTTCGTCAATATCTCCGGGGCGCGTCTGTAAGTAAGAACATGCTCCAAATATAGGGCGCGCGCGGGCGCCGAGCGAGGTCGGGGCGGCGTGGCGAGAGGAGCAGGGCAATAGGCCATACATTGCATCAGCGTTGCCACATCGGATCTTTTTACACTATATCAGTCAAATTTGTTACTACGCACCCCCGCGCCGAAAAAAATCGCGCTCGCGTTTTCATCTGATTGTGTTACGACGCACCCCCGCGCCGAAAAATTTCGCGCTCGCTGCGCTCGCATTAACATTTATTTATGTTACTACGTAGTCTACGTAACCCCGCGCCGAAAAATTTCGCGCTCGCTACGCTCGCTTTTTTTTCTGATTGTTACTACGCACACCTGCGCCGATAATGTTCGTGCTCGCTGCGCTCGCATTTTCATCTGATTGTGTTACTACGCACCCCATCGCCGAAAAATTTGGCGCTCGCTGCGCTCGCGCTGAAATCTGATTGTCTTATGGCCAATAATGTTTTTTTTTTCACTGACCCAACCCTTACACTTCCTATATCTAAGTGCTTGATAGACACAACTACCATATACAAAAAATAGTTATATATTTCCTTGACTTCTGAGGCGCCGAATCTTATAAGCCCGGGGCGCCAAATTTCAAAATACGTCCCTGTTCCCAACTCGACGATACACCCAACTCGTCTACAATACCAACTTGGCCTTATTATCAGCTCGTCTTTATTGCCAAATCTTCCATATCACCAACTCGTCCGTATTACCAAGTCGTTTTCATTGCCAACTCGTCCATATTCTCAACTCGTCCACGTTTCCAACTCATCCATTTTACCAACTCATCCATATTACCAATGTAGATACATTCCCAACTTAGCTACATTGTCAAGTCGTCCATATTCTCAACTCGACCACATTTCCAACTCGGCGATTTTACCAACTCATCCATATTACCAATGTAGATACATTCCCAACTTAGCTACATTGTCGAGTCGTCCATATTCTCAACTCGACCACATTTCCCATCCCGTCGACATGCAAGCGGAAGGACTAAGTTTTTTCTTGTAAAATACCATTTAATTTACCATAACTCGTGCAATTTTCCTTGCAACTATTTTTTTGATGGACTTATATAATCATATTTATAATAATCTATCATAAATTTACTTATTTGAATGACGTTTAAATTAGTTTTACTACATTTTTCTGCTTTGATTTATTGTAAAACTCGCCTATAAAAATAATCTATTCTTGAATGACGGTCAGTTTTTTTAGTCTTGCGAGCACCAGTCCAACTCGCACTTAACCGGCTTTTTCCTCCACATTTTTAACAGGTATGCGAAAAAAGTTTCCATATCATCATTTTAAAAAGAAAAATTACCTGGCAATTTAGATCATTGACATAATAGCCCCCAATAAAAAATACATTAAAAGTTGTCAGAATATGGTTACTGTCATTCATTGTCAACAAACTGTAAAATTATTTTTGCATATTCGTACATGTTTTAAGTGTTGCGGATATTATGTTGCCGACTCAAAAATAATATTTCATCATGCTGAACAACTTACTACAGGTTTGTGAGCAAATCATGCTTATTATTATTTGGTCATCTTATGTCAAAATAGGGATCACAGGTCACGTGGTCAAAGTCACGTGGTTAGCGCACAGTAGTTTTTTCAAATCCATTTTTCAGTACTTTTTCAGGAAAAAATTAAAAATCCAAGAGTTTTATGCACCTCTCCAGCATGAGACGAATCTAATGACATATCATTTATCAAAATCGGACCATAACTGTAGATCTGATGGGATGTACAAAAATCGGCTTCGCGTAATATATATATAGATAAATCCCAATAGCCCTGTTCTAGGTAGTAACACCAATAAATTGTAAAGAAACATGTTTGATCATAGAGAAAAATGTCTAAAACGATCACCATTTTAAAAGGAATAAGGCCTCTTAAGTGTACCATCGGAGCGAGTAGCCAGGGTGGTACCTACCTTCCAGCACGCGCTTGAGGTACTCGCTGGCGGTGCTCATGGTGTTGGTGGCGAGCGAAAATTCCGGTGGCTCTGGCACGAGACACTTGAAGCGTACCATCAGAGCGAGTAGCCAGGGTGGTACCTACCTTCCAGCACGCGCTTGAGGTACTCGCTGGCGGTGCTCACGGTGTTGGTGGCGAGCGACAATTCCGGTGGCTCTGACACGAGACACTTGAAGTGTACCATCAGAGCGAGTAGCCAGGGTGGTACCTACCTTCCAGCACGCGCTTGAGGTACTCGCTGGCGGTGCTCACGGTGTTGGTGGCGAGCGGTAACTCCGGTGGCACCGGCACGAGACACTTGAAGTGTACCATCAGAGCGAGTAGCCAGGGTGGTACCTACCTTCCAGCACGCGCTTGAGGTACTCGCTGGCGGTGCTCACGGTGTTGGTGGCGAGCAGCGCGCCGGTCGGCAGCATGGCGGCGATGGCGAGCGGCAGCTCCGGTGGCACCGGCACGAGACACTTGAAGTCCGGTACCACTATGTAGTCCGCGTAACCGTGCGGTACGCCTGCAACAAAGTAATAGACCACATCGTCACTGTTTCTAGTCTGTGTCTATCATTTCCAAAGAGCAAACGACTGTTGAGAACAAAGCCAAAAGTAACTCCACAGTAAGTACGTTTTTCGAAAATCGTAAACGACGATATTATTTCTTGCCCTTTAAACTTAAAGGAGACCTAAATCAAAGACAACTGACCTTCATATGGATACAGCATGATTCTATCCCCCTCCTTGATCCCCTCGGTCTCCGCGTTCTTCCCGATAATTAACCCAGTTATTAAACTAAGTTGTCTACGAGGAACACGGGCGTTTGCTATTTTGCGGCTGAGTGTACAGTCAACCAATTTGATTCCTAGGCCATTTCGTACCTTGTCACTGTGAACGTCGATATGAAAGCCGCTTGAAATCTCATATCACTGTCATTGTGACAAGGTTGTGGCCTAGAAATCAAATTGGTTGACTGTACACGCCAAAGGTAAAGTATAAAGGCCTCCATACATGACCAGGTTTACCTTCAGTTCCATCTGATCGGACTTAAATCCGTACCGTGTTTGAATGAAACGGCCTTCAGGTCACCACGCTTTACGGCGGCCGGATGGACTGAAGCGATTCAATTTTTGCCTTCCCATGTACGGGGGCCTTTAAACTTAAAAGAGTCCTAATTCAAAGAACTAACCTTCATATGGATACAGCACGATCCTGTCCCCCTCTTTGATCCCCTCGGTCTCCGCGTTTTTCCCGATGGCGTCCACCACACCGGCGACCTCGTACCCGGGGAACAGCGCGCCGTCCCGCAGCCCGATATGGGCGGGGGTCGACGTGTGGATGCCGAAGTTCTCCATCTCGCCCGACAGGCTGCCGATGGACGAGATGGAAGATGTCGAGCATACGGACGCTGAGCGGGTGCGGTTGGCCCTGCAATCATAGTGTATGTTTTTAATAATCTGAATAGGCTCCTCTGTAAGCCATGTGCTTGACAATGTGAGTTAGTTAAAGTTGTTGAAAGCCAGTTTCCTACTTATACTCATACAAACACGGCTGTTTGCCTTCCTTCTTACTTACTCTTTTATCTCTCGCTTAGTATACTAGACACTGGACTCGCGTGTTTCTTTTTCAATGCTATCTATTTAGTGAGTTTTGTGGCTACAACAATTCTAGATTTATATTGAAAATCAGTTTTCTATGGAGAGGGTCATGACTACAGGAAAAATCTTAATAGTGTGATCCAGGATCGTCTTTTGTATTGTTCTTGCGCCATCTTTTAGGCGTAATTTCCTTTGTCCTCACGTCACGCCGAAAGGGCTGGTCAAATTTTGGCCGATTTCGGTACAGGGCTAGCTGGACATCCAAAGATGTTTATAGGATACTTTTTACCTAACTACGGTACAGTCGAGTTCATTTACATCTACACACTTACGAGACCAAAAATATCTACACACGACCCTATTGACGGGAGCATAGGGTCGTGTTCAGATATTTTTCTTCTCGTAAGTGTGTATAGATGTAAATGAACTCGACTGTACAAAACTTTACGCGTACGGGCACCTTCTAGTGGGACACTCTTACAGACTAATTGAAACATCCTGTACTGTAACAGATTATGACTGTACAAATTTAATCTTCGTCATCTCAATTCTCATCGCCATCTAGACAGGTTTAGACAACTTTTGGTACAAATTAAATGAAATAATTTATTCAGTAAGTAGGCCACAAGGACAATTTTACAAGTCA
The DNA here is from genome assembly GCA_932273695.1 of Apotomis betuletana. Classification (NCBI taxonomy): domain Eukaryota; kingdom Metazoa; phylum Arthropoda; class Insecta; order Lepidoptera; family Tortricidae; genus Apotomis; species Apotomis betuletana. Next base: position 5,317,810 of record OW026298.1, on the reverse strand, counting down.
GATTGTGAACCTACCGGCATTTCGCAAGAGGAGAACGCTGTTGAGAAGAAAGCCGAAAGAAACTCAACAGTAAGTCATTTTTCGTATATAATACTTAAAACAATTACATCACATTAGTGTTATAACTAATTATTACATGCGTACACGTAAAGGAGATATTTAGATACTCCCAATCAAATTTAGGTAGGAAATATTCCCAGAGATGTATAAAGTCTCTAGGTGTCAGTGTCACCACATGCAATAAAATACAATTCATTAATTACACTACTATTAGTAGGCCATTCCCAGATGGTTATAGGATACTTTATGCCCGATTACGGAAACGCAAAATTATCATAACCCTCTGCGCTGACGAAGTTCGCGACCACCTTTAAGTATATGTACATATAATACCTGTAGCACGCCCCAGCGTAGGCGACGCGTATGCGCGCGCCGTACATCGGCACCTCGGGCACCGGGACATCGAAGCTGAACACGCACTCCTTCAGCGTGGCCCCGGGGGACTCTATGGAGACCTGGCGGCACAGCTTGCTCATCTTGCTTGCTGGAAAATAGTACATTGCTGCAGACGCCGGGAAATAAGGGCTTCCTGGCGAATTGGTATAAACGGATAGTGATACGAAGCCGGCAAGCCCTTTTCACGGCTAGGCTTTTATAGTGCTTTTCTCAAACATATGCAATGAAGTAAAAAATACACCAAAAATATATAATTCAGCTGTTTAGCCTGTTCATGAACACAGGCGCCATGTTTGAAAATAAATAACTTCTCGTCTTAGGCCTTCACTTTTGTATGAAATTCTTTTACAGTTCTCTAGAGTTGTTACACCCGAAACGTGATACTTCGAAGCATGTTTCAGAAAACCTAATAATTAGTGTATAGGACAAAATCAAGTAGACTCCGCAACAAAAAAAAGCCCTAAGGATGCCCAGGAAAGCCAGGAAGCGACCGAAGATACAGTCAGGAAAACAGCTTAGAGAAGAGAGGCCAAGGATAAGGAAAATCGTTGAGGCCAAGCCGCATAATAGGCATTGGAGCGCCATAGAAATAAGTAAGTAATTAATATCAAGAAAATATCGAAAATGATCGCGCCACGCAATATTTGAATCAATCTATTAACACAGACCATAGTAGTCAACAGTTTGACATCGTGTTGGTAGATCCAACATTAGTTCTCGTCAACTTCAGCTTCCCGCATGACTAGAACCTCTAGAACGCCGGAGACGACACAGCCATCCACAAAATGCTGACCCGAAGACCAGGCACGTTGCTGCGAGCCTGCGATCCCGATACGCCGGCGAAGCCAAGACGGCTAGCCGAGACTTGAAAATACGGCTTAAAGGACAAACTCAGCAAACCAACACCGTGCCAAGGCTTGGAGGAGTGGTGACCACCATGTGGTATGATGATTCAACGATCAGTCTTGATATTACTTTCAGCGAATGGTGTTATAGCGAAGACTCTCAACTAATTGGTTTAGCGAGTCTTTGTAGCGATGCGCTTTAAGGACAGTTCCAAGCGTGACATGAGATAGAGATGAATGACGAAAACGAGTTTTGGACGGTTGCAAGCTTTGTGATGAAGCTTGGTTCGAAACACTAGCTAGCACAAGGATGCTCAGACATCAAACTGGAACTGGTGTATCTGATGTGAATTAGGTACCTCTGTCAGAAATGTGGGCAATCGTGCCGCCCTCGCATCGGTCTACATAGCCATCAAGAGTTGTTTCCACAGCACTGCATAAATTGTAGGTATATAAAAGACGAAACGTTTGTAATAGATGTAACGATGACTTTCTAGTTTTTAGTTCTCCTATATAAGTTAGTATGATTTCCTATTTCTACTGCGTCCCCCACGTGATACATGGGGCCATCGTGAAATTGGGGGCTAACAGGAGGCCGAAAGAGGTGACAAAGCAGATATAAAAGAGACCAGTCTTTACTCTACTGAGATGTGCATGGTCTCGCTACATGATATTTGCAACGTTACTAATCAACATGTTGTGTAGATAATAGTTTCGCTATTTATCTGTTTACAAACATGTTCCGCGTTCTGATAAGCCCTGCTACTGTTATCTGGTGATATTTATAATGTGAAATGAAGGTGGCTGTGTAGCCGGGAGACGTCACTAGACGTACGGAAGATTTGCAAAATCATCGCTCAAATTCAACCCATCAAATAAGGTTGGATAAATTTTTTCTTGTTATTCCGGAAAACCCCTTTTTGGGCAATAAACTATAGAGTTGTACAATGCTTTAGTAAGGTACGCGGGGCGTTCAATAAATTCTCGGTATTGACATCTTTTAAACCTTTTTAGTTAACTCTTTAATACTGGCTGGTAAGTGGCATTCAATAGTATTAAAATATTTAGTAAAATTCAAACGGCGGCGATGTTCTTTTGTTTTTCTGGAGCTGCCGAACAAACGTGATCACACTGATCACTATGAGCGATTTTTAAATGTTAATTAAATTAGAGCACCGAGCGAGCGGTAATACAATTCTTGACCAAACAGGGAAAATTCAAAAACTTATAAAAGAAGAAATGGATTGTTTACTGTCAGTCTGCTCCTTCTTAATTAACAATTCAGAAGTGGTCAAGTGAATTTAAGCGTGAGAGAGAGTATTGAAGACGACCGTAGACCTGGTCGGCCCGTCGAAGCTTCTTGGCCAGAAAATAGAAAAAAAGTGGGGAAAATTATATTGGAAGATGGTCGAGTGAAAGTGAAAGCAATCGCCTAAAGCACTAACCTTTCTATTGGTACTATACACAATGTAATCCGTGACCATCTTAATATGTCAAAAGTCAGCGCGAGATGGGTACCGCGAATGCTGACACCACTTCAGAAAAATACGCGTGTTGCTTGTTCTTCAGAATTTATTGAACTGTGCGGTGAAAATCCTGATGAGTTACTGCAAAAGATTGTTACCGGAGATGAAACCTGGGTTCATTATTATGATCCTGAGAGCAAACAAGAGTCCATGCAGGTGGTACATTAAAGGAACTTCTCATCCCAAGGAGTTCAAGGTTATGCCTACAGCTGGCAAGGTCATGGCCACAATATTCTGAGTTTGTGACGGAATATTGCTGATCGATTATAAAAAAGGGTGCAGCTATTACGGGAGAGTACTACGCTAATATTATACGCCAATTAAGAGAAGCAATTAAACAGAAGAGAAGAGGAAAAATAGCCAAGCAAGTTCTGCTTCTGCACGACAATGTCCCTCTGCATACTGCTCATATTGCCAAAGCTGCTGCTCTTGAATCTGGGTTCGAAACTATTACAAACCCACCGTATAGTCCAGACTTGGCCCCGAGTGACTTTATGTTCCCCAATCTCAAACAGGATCTACAAGGTCATCGATTATCTGACGATGAAACTTTGAGGGCAGCAGTGGAGGAGCATTTTGACACCAAAGATAAAAAATATTTTTATGAGGGGTTAAAAATACTAATTGACCGATCTTATAAGTGCATGGGTAAACATAGGGGCGGAGTACATTGAAAAATAAATAAAAACGGATATCGTATTCTTTTGTTTTCATTCTAATACCGAGAATTTATTGAACGCCTCTCGCGTCTCCTCTTTGAAATTATCAGTGACATATATCTTTAAGTTCTAAACTATCGACATAAATAGTCGTTTAAAAAAACATTCACGCTCTACTGAAAAGCAATGTCAGTGCGACAAGATAACGAGGTCTAATTATGACAAATATATTGATAATTTCAACCAACTTTTAAATGTGTATAATACTTTTCCCTGAGTTCTAGATAGTAACATAGCCATTTCACGCTCTCATTGCGTGCAGTTGAGAATACGGTGATATCAAAGTATCACAGAAGCACTACGCACAGAAAGTGTAAGATCACTTTGGAATGAGTGATTGCAAGCCTGTCACTAATCCTATACAAAAAGATGGATTGCCAAATCTGGATAGTTAAAAAACACGGTTTCCTGCGTCAAAAAGTATCAAGGAAAAATTCAAACTGTAGGTTTCAAATATATACCAATAAACCTCAATAGCCGTGTTCTAACTAGTAACATTGATAATATGTTAAGAAACATGTTTGAACATAGCAAAAATGGCTAAAACAATCAGTATTTTTGAACTGATAAGGAGCCTTCATTGGAAACCAATATTAGTCTATCCAGACAGATTGAAGGCAAAAGGTCTAGAGGGCGGTCCCCAACCCGGTGGAGGGATCTGATAAAGACAGCGCCAGACACCAGCATTTCAGAGTGCTCTCGAAATGCTGCTAATAGAGCAAAGTGGAGACAAATTGCGAAGGCCGCCACCCGACCCGAGAGGACCGCGGACCAAAATCACCAGTGTACAAATACATCATTATAGAGACCACGACCACTCTGACAAGAGTGAGACGACTAGAAAGAAGAATTAGTCTATCTGGTGACCTCCAAATAGCTTACTTTACTTTTTATGTACGTATCACTTTTACAGGTTATATTCAAAATAAAAATAATTATCTCGGCGACTCGTATCAACGAAAACTGTACGTTCATGCTCAAGTAAAGTAATGAGATTTTTAAATTATACCTACAAGAAATCTTGTTTGTGAATTATAAGTTAAGAGGCCTTAGTCCCTTTTTCGTGTTACGACAAATATATTGATAATTTCAACCAACTTTTTGAAGTGAATATTATACTTTTCCCCGAGTTCTAGGTAGTAACATAGCTATTTCATGATTTCATTGCGTGCAGTCGAAAATAAGTTAAAAAAACTAATTTACCGCGTAATTTTTTTCAATTTCGAATAGTTTTTGAAACAAGAATGATCAATGAAAAATTCAAACTGTAGGTTTCAAATATAGAACAATAAATCCCAATAGCCCTGTTCGAGGTAGTAACATCAATAATATTTTAAGAAACAATCGTAGAGAAGAGAGAGAAGAATCGTAGAGAATTAATAATAGAGAAAAAATGTGTAAAACAATCAGCATTTTAAAAGGAATAAGGCCTCTTAAAACACAAAGCCAATGCGTGTTAATAACTACGCAATTAACGTAACTATTCGTCACCCACAAGCAAACATAGAACCATGCCACTGCGGCTTAACAAACAGGTCAGTAATAGAATTAACGTAAAAATAAATCGTTTTCTGTGACAGTGTTCCAAAGTGGCTTTAAAAGTGTTTGTTGTGTCTTGATATAAATACAATGTATTATTATATTATAGACGTGTTTTAGCAGAGAGGACGGCGATAATTTAAAATAACTATCGATAGATGGAGTCCCTAACCTTTGGTGACTACTATAAATAGTTAGGTGTTGAGTTGAGAGTTACTCATAATTTAACGACATCTAACTATTGTCAGTCAGAGTTATTCTATTATATACGTGCTCTGGATGTTACTTTACTTCAGTTTTTTTTATTTAATATCATTTTCACAAACAAGCAATGAAATGTCGTCTTAAAGTGCGTTATAACAGGCTTCGAAGTATCACGTTTCGGATGGAACAACTCGAGAGAACTGTAAAGGAATTTCATACAAAATTGATGGCCTAGGCCGGGAAGTATTTTTTTAAACATGGCGTGAACAGGCTAAACAGCAGAATCATATTTTTTTGAGTGGTATAGTTATTTTATTTGATTGCATATGTCTGAGAAAAGCACTATACATGCCTAGCAGTGAAAAGGGCTAGCCGGCTTCGTATCACTATCCGCGGTCTATTCCCGGCGCCTGCAGTAATGTACAATTTTAATAGCTACTACAAAATACAGTAAGAGGTATGTTGAATGTAAAAACAATCCTTCGTCACTAAAAGTAGGCCAAGAGGCTATAAAAGACTCAAGTCAACTCAACAACTTGAAGACAAGGTCTCGTCCACTTCACCAGTGCAATAAAGAAGAATTCTCAATCTATAGTTTGTATACTGGGTGACTTCTAATTAAATATAGAAAAATTGATACGGTCCGGTCGAGGATACTTTAACCCTACGAGGTTATGTCCATGCCCAAAAATATTAAAAAAGACATCATATATATTTCTATAATTGTACTGATAATACGTTTTCTACGGAAGGGGGCCATTATTTCAGAATAAATCTTAACAGCGCGGAACGGGATTTACAACGATATCTGTCGGTAAAAAATTCATTGTCGGCTGATCACGCCGAAACGGCTTGTACAGCATTCGGCATTTTAACCAATTTTGGTACAGTCGAGTTCATTTACATCTACACACTTACGAGAACAAAAATATCTGAACACGACCCTATTGTTAGGAGCATAAAGTCGTGTTCAGATATTTTTGTTCTCGTAAGTGTGTAGATGTAAATGAACTCGACTGTACAAGGATAGCTATCCAAAGATAGTTATAGAATAAATACGCCTAGAAACCTAGTCAGCTTGAATGTGAAGCCAGTTTTGGTTAGCCACGGCTAAGTTTTGTCTGTGCGCATCTGTCACAACGTCAAGCTTACAAGAAACACAATTTTCCACGTGATTTGCCATTTTTGACGTTCAAAATATTAAAGGTATGTAAAGGTAAGATGTGATAAAAAATATTAGGTATAATTTTTTTTTTTGTATTGTGAATTTGTAAGTTATTCCGTAAGGAAATCACAGGTTTGTATAGTAATATAAGCTTGTTTCCATACTTTTGGCCTGGGGTGTACTGTCAACCAATTTGATTTCTAGGCCACTATAGAACCTAGTCACAATGACAATGATATGAGATTTCAAGCGGCTTTCATATTGACCTTCACTGTGACAAGTTACGAAATGGCCTAGGAATCAAATTGGTTGACTGTACATCAATCAAATTCGAAATCGTCCCTGATAAAATCATTAGAATATCAAAGCATTCTAATTGTACCAGCTATTTGTCTTAATGATAGCTACTCGTCTTAAATGTATGCGCTCGGTAGAATAAGGACGTAAGCGGCTATGACGCCAGTAGCAACATGCCTCCTTGTTTCGCGAGCAAGAATTTAGTTCGTTTAGAAACCGAATTTAAGTGTTAGTTAAGGTTGACGGTGCATGAACAATTGATACTAACTATTAATAATTTCAGTTAGATAACATTTTCTTCGGCTTCCGCGTCTGTCACACTTAAAAAAAAGCAATTTAAATTGATTAATATCGCGTATATTCATTATTTGAGCATTCATAATAAAGTTTTTTTTCCTACTCTAAACAAGTGTAAATTTTGTGATTTAAACTAAATATTATTACATAAATGACTTTTTGTAATGTTAATTGATCAAACATGTTTTTAAACATATTATCAATTTTACTAGGTAGGTACAACAGGGCTATAGCAATTTATTGGTATATATTTGAAACATTTTCAATGCACGCAATGAAACCATGAAATAGCTATGATACTATAACTCAGGGAAAAGCATTATTCATTTTAAAACGTTGGTTGAAATTATCAATATATGTATTTGTCATAATATGGGACAAAAAATATTTTAAAATGTATAATATGAGGCCTCTTAAAAGGCATATAAGTGAATTGTAACTAATTACCAAAGAGATAAACACAAGATTTATGAGATCCATAATTAAATAATAATATTAATGTAAATAAAAAAGTTAACACTCACCCAGTAAATCAACAAAACAACACAATGCCAGCGGAAAAACTATTAATAGTGTGTTTGCATGTGATAACTGTATGACAGCACAAGCAGTTTTGACTACTATCACATCATACACTATTTATTACTAAGCAACAAGGACAGCTAGAGGGCGCCTGATAAACATACTAATCAATTAATGCATTGTGACACGAAGTGATTATTTGGACGAGCGAACGAAGTGAGCAAGGACAAATATAGCCTGCATTAGGACGTTAAATTTGGTAGCATGGAGTCGCTAATTGTAATTTTTAGGGTTCCGTACCTCAATCGGAAAAAACGAAACCCTTATAGGATCACTTTGTTGTCCGTCCGTCTGTTTGTCTGTCAAGACCTTTTATCTCGAGAACGCGTGGAGGTATCGAGTTGAAATACTTAACACCATATACTCAGGTCTACGGTCCCTTGAAGCTGTTAAAAAATCAAACTTCTACGCTAACGTGAAAAAAAGATACAGCCGTGTATGTCGCAAAAAACGTACATTTCGACACTCTCAAGGGAATCAAAATGATAAGGTACTTTCCGATGACCTAGAACTATGAAATTTGGCAACTAATATCATCACATACTACAAGTACTTATAAAAATCTGAAAACTATACATTTACAAATGTATAGTATTCAGAACACAACAAAATCATAATAAGTTTCTGTCAAAAATGACATTTTAGTGGCAAGCTTTTATAGCCGACTGTACTTTTCTTTGGATATCCATCAAATGCTCACTGAGACGATTCTAAAGAGCCCAAGCTCGGTAGGATTGCTTTTTCTATTATAGAGTTCCTATGGCCACTTCCGGCTCCATCGTCAGATCAGCCTCATGGTACCATATTATTGTATTGTCATCAAAGTAAGTATGCAAAATTTCAGCTCAATCGGTGGACGATATTTGCTTCAAAATTGAGTTGCAAGATTTCACCCGAACAAACATACTTTAAACATACAATGCAAGTTAAATAAAAGCTTGTAAAAAATATAGTACTTTTCAAACATCATATTTGGAGAGCTCGATTTCGTTACGTTTGCACCTCGTTTGTATGCGGCGCCATACATTTCAGATGCAAACTTAACCACGCCAATTAAGATATCCCATCTTCATGTATGAATGTATCATTAAAATTTGATTTTTATATAAGGATTGATTGAAAAAAAATTGTACATAGCTAAAAGCTTAGTCAACAAACAATCACGATCGCTTCCTTTGTTTGACAAAAGTTAGTCATACAAAATGTCATGGGTAACTTTCGTCACACAAAGGAATTAATTAAGTTTTGTTTTAATTAACTATGTACAATTTTTTTGCAATCAACCCTTAATTTATTTTGTCATTCAATATTTTAAATTAATTAAGATTTTGTTATAGTACGAGTCAATAAAAGCCAACCTCTACAGTCTATTTTTTATTCGGAATACTAAAATTATATTTTGTAGTTTCGTTTGATTTATTAATTTAAGCTAATATCCATAACTATGTTGTAATAATAACAATGAATGTTTAAAAATTCTTGGATTTTAACACTTTCGCAACCAGATATAAAATTTAACCGTACCCCAGAAACCGAGAGCCCACTAGGTGGGTAGCTCTTTAAGCAAAAATACGTGACCGGCATCTGAGCAATGATTACGAGTGCCCACCAGGCGGGTTCCTGGTAGCGAAAGTGTTAATTTTGACATACCAAATAAATTAAAAACTACAGTAACTGAAAAAGTCTTGCTTAATTTTTTTTAAGACCAAGTAATGTTGATAATGTTATCTGACGCATTGATTATTTTAAAATAAATGTATTCTTAAGAAATTGCTACACCCTATCAGGGTAACCATGTACACTAACAATCTTTTAACATCTTGTAATTATAACCATGGTATTGCAATAAATAAATGAAATGAAATAATTATCTGCCTACTGCCTTGTCTATAAGATCAGGTTGGCTTGTTTTTAATTATCCATATGTAGTAGATATATAGCTGGATGATTTATTTTTCATTTCCATAGAAATAATTATATGTTTTCCATTTAAACCCTAGGGTTTAAAAGTACTATTTTATCCCTGCTTAACAAAGCTAAAATAACACACTTTTTGAGCAGAAGTGAAAAATACAATAACAAACATTATCACTGTACTTTAGTACCACCGCACAGTGTTAGATACATTATTCAAATTTGAATTTAGAATGGGACAGATTATCGTTGATTCCATGAAGTTTATTCAGCCAACCAAGATGCTTTGGTAGAAAAGGGTGTATGAGACGTACTTTTCTTTTTTTTAGACTACAGTCATTCTGTTTAAAGTCATCACGCTGCGGACGAGTGCGAAAACAAAGCATCCGAAAAATTATATAAACAGTATAATGACCTTTCAGCCCGTGAAGGTCACTCTTAAAACACAATAAAATAATATTCATAGCGTCCCTAATATCAGAAATAGCTTAAAATGTAATAAAATTAACCAGGAGCTATATTTAAACTGATGGCTAAACAAATACAATTACATAAATGTCGCTATTGTCTTATTTGCTTAGTTCTTTATTTTGAAAGATCGCTTAGAACGCAGTTTCTCAGTGCTTATATTTGCAATATTACCTGTTTATCGACGACTCTGTAAATTTTTGTAGAACTCCGTAAAATTCACGATTTACACGACTTCGAGTTATAATTACAAGGACAAAGACGTACGGGCAACAGATAAAGATATCTACATAAATACGAGGTTTCCCTTTTATACGTCCACCTATTTTAAATTTTGACCTAAACAGATGACAACTATGTGACAAGTGACTGTTACGTTCCTTTACACCGTCCTTACACTGTAGTAATGTAGCTATAATATAGCTATAATATTATTATGTTAGAATTTTATGATATTAGTGAAGATTTATATAAATAATATGTAGTAAATTTAATAATAATATATAGAAAAAGCTGAAAATGCTATACGAAGTTTGAGTATTAGAAAGTTACACACAGTTCAGTGTTATTATTGGCTACTGGGTGGATGACTGAGTACTGCCGCTGCCACAGATATGACATGGTATGGTAAATGGTAATGACATTTCGCGATAGTGTGGAGCCGGGGAACTTTGATTGATTAACTTTGACGTTTGGAGTTGTGTGGTAGGTAAAATAAATGTAACAAATTAAATAATAAATAGTATTAACTAACAAACTATCACGGATACGTATGTCGACACTAAGCTTCCTCAACTTTCTGCCATAAAGATACAAAAAATTAACAAATGTTTTGTTAACCGGTTTCATAACAAGGAATCAAATTGCAACTCCGTTGTATAAAGTTTTTCTCGTTGAATTTTTTCACGTCGTAGGAGTGTAACATGTAATTATCGACCAATTTAGTGTATATACTATGCTATGATGTAATCCTTGATGTTGTAAATTTATTTATTTGCAAACTGTTATGAAAATACCCTACTATGTGTATTCTTTATGCCGGGTATTCTTCATAATAAACAAATTATTATATACCGGCGCTAAACTCAACCGTTTCATAGGTACATTTATGATTATGAAGAAATAATGTCATTTGTCAAGTTCAGATCCCTTATAGATTAAAGCTGTTATCTATGTTGCTGTGTTTCCTTGCACATGTTGTGTGACTTATTCGACTACCTACTAGCACTTACTGTACTTACTAACTCAAGGTAGATGGCGTCAACTGTGCGATATTTAAACGATTAATGCTATTTTTATTTTTCAGTCAATCATGTTGAGGGGTTTCCGCTGTGATGACGAAACTGGAGAGGTTATCACATACTTCGTAAATGAAGAGACAGGCGAGCCGGTGCCATTTTCGACACCCGTTGTACGATCACCGCGCGTAACTCCATTGAAAAAAATACCGTTCCCCAAAGGTTACATGAGTGAGACAAAAAAATTCAGGGCACTAAAAGAAAACATTCTCCAAGGCTCAAACGTATTCAGCCCTCGGTTGATTATAATACCGATGGCAGCGATATGTCCTGCTGTTGTCATTATGCTAGTGATGATCGTTGAGGTGTTCCTCCATGTCTCCTGCCACAGGGAGAATAAGCTGCTGAAGGACCCGAGGCTTTACTACCGCAGTCCATTTCATATTGTCACAAGTGTATTCTGCGGTATGTGCCGTGAGTGTGACACTACGTCTAAGATAGGCCAAATGCAAGATCAGAGAAAAACTCGCTATGACTATATTAAAAGGATGGCAATATAGATTAAATAGATTTGTAATAAATTGCATTTAGTTCTTAATTAATGAGGTGCTTTGCCAATCTCTTTAAAAGGTTCACAATTTTTTTACAGTATACATATAACCAGAAAATGTTATTTAAATTAAATATAAATAGTTTATTGAAATAAATCTAGAATACTGCTGAAATATTTGATCACCCGTACAGCATTTGTGTTCAGCCTGAAGTTAAATATACTTTTAATCAATTCCTTAGTTAACACTCATATTAATTAAATTTTTTTTGCTAATAAAATTTATATCTATTTGGTATATAAAGTTGTGCACTAACGTCCTAATTGCAACTATTTTTTCCGAAAAGTTAGTACAATTGTGTTCTAAGGTATCAATATACTCTACTTTAAACTTGTTGAGGTAGGAAAAAATGTGTTAGTTTTATTATTACTTAAACTATGGATCTGTGTGGCCTGTAGGGCTTCTTGTTTTGGAACATGAAAAAGGTCGCAGATTTTGTTTCATATAGCGTTAGGCGTTGCTACTAGCCATTAAAAATCTGAGATAAATGTTAATAAAATCGGTGCACATTATTCCTTTTCTTAAGTAATTTTTTATGAGAATTATCTTTGTAAAGAAACAAAATTGGCTTTTTAATTAACTTCTTTGCTGGTAGTGATCCCTAAAAAAATAATAATCGAGGATTCTTTTTCATGTTGTGAAACATAATGCCGGAGTGCCCCGAGAAAACATTAAAATGTACAAAATAAGAAGTGGCCCAGTGTACAATAACATATTAACTATAGGAATTAGTATTCTTTAGTCTGTCTCAGATTCACTTACTACGGGTGTCCGCTTGTCCAGATATATCCGTAGAGTTTTTGATAAATTGTACAATAATTACTGATTTTGGTTATTACTTATTAGTTTGTGTTAAATGGTGATGGGACCAAATGGAATAATTATAAGAAATGATTTTGGTCTTCCAGGCACAACTTGTCTTCCAGTCTTGATAATATGCAAGGCGAGGCTGTGAGGATTCCCGAAATTGCTTGATAATTACCGTACCTAGAAGCATAACTCTGCAAGTACCCACTTCCGTACCTGATAAGAGTGATAAGCATGTTAGGTACATGAACTTACCTTGTTATGCTTCTCAGGTATAGCACTTTCGGTTGCTGTGGCTGTGTGTGTGTGCTGTGTGGTTTTGTACCTCATTGTTTCTCCTGAATTTGTTTGATTCTCAGGTAGTCAGGTAAACGTTACTATTAAAGCAATTTTAACTATTGGCAAAGGCCTTAGAGTTGATAATCCACCAAGATGAAAATGCACGGAGCCCTTATCTACTTGCTTAGTAGATAAGGCTTTTCTTTTATGACGGACGAAAATGAGGTATGAAACCACACAATAGTATTGTTTTCCTTAAGTGGATCGTACGCAACGCCAACAGATACTTACAGTGTTATTCTTCTACATATGTTAGGCTAAGAATATTTTTATATATGCATATTTAATGCCCATGCTTAGTATTTAAACTAAATTAAAACTGAACTCTTCGCATTTTGGTGTGCAAATGAAACTTAACTCGAATTCTGTTGCTTTATAGATTTTTTATCAAAAATTTCCACTTTTCACGGTTTTGGAAATCCAAAGCACGACTTTAATATGCTGAAATTAGAAAAACACATGTGCATGTTACGGAATGTTTCCAAAAGTTGAGTAATTTCCGGAAATGTTGGAAACTTTTCCAAGAATTTTTAGATTTTAGGGAAGTAGTACGTTTTTTTCATATTTTGGCAACATTTCGCTGGCACATTACCGTGACTCACAACGTCGTATAAGGGAGCGACTCACCGCGAGCTTTAGCCTGTAATGTAACAAAAAAGATATAACATCAGATCTTAACGGAAAATCGGATCATAAATGACGGAGTTCTGAGGTAACAGACAATCACTTTCGCAACCAGATATAAAATTTAACCCTACCCCAGAAACCGAGAGCCCGCTCTAGGTGGGTAGCTCTTTAAGCAAAAATTCGTGACCGGCATCTGAGCAATGATTACGAGTGCCTACCAGGCGGGTTCCTGGTAGCGAAAGTGTTAAAAATAAATAAAATACAAGTCGGTTGAAAAAGACGAATGCTTGCGGTGAGGGTGCTCCCTAATGTGGAGTTTCTTTGGCCCTATCCCTCGTCGTTGAAAGTACCATGTGAGGAGTTACAAATCGATATTGTAATACGATTTTGCTGGAGTTGTATTTAGCTTTGTGATAGTATATTTTTTTAAAGTTTACTATAGATGTTATTTATCGAATAAAACCTTTAATAACTTAAAGTTTTATATTTCGTTAATACACACCAGTCATCCTTCGACGCGGATACAGGGGGAGTCAAGTGCGAGTCGGGCTACTGAGACAATACAATCAGCCTACGGCAACAAACAAATACATACAAATACATACAGGATACATACAAATACATACAGGATACATACAGGATACATACAAATACATAAAGATACATACAGATACATACAAATACATACAGGATACATACAAATACATAAAGATACATACAAATACATACAGGATACATACAAATACATACAGGATACATACAAATACATACAGGATACATACAAATACATACAGGATACATACAAATACATACAGGATACATAAAGATACATACAGGATACATACAAATACATACAGGAAACATACAAATACATGCAGGATACATACAAATACATAAAGATACATACAAATACATACAGGATACATACAAATACATACAGGATACATACAAATACATTCAGGATACGTACAAATACATACAGGATACATACAAATAACATAAAGATACAAACAGGATACATACAAATACATAAAGATACATACAGGATACATAAAGAAACATACAAATACATACAGGATGCATACAAATACATACAGGAAACATACAATTACATGCAGGATACATACAAATACATACAGGATACATACAAATACATACAAGATACATACAAATACATAAAGATACATACAAATACATACACGATACATACAAATACATACAGGATACATACAAATACACACAGGATACATACAAATACATACAGGATACATACAAATACATAAAGATACATACAGATACATACAAATACATACAGGATACATACAATACATACAGGATACATACAAATACATAAAGATACATACAAGATACATACAAATACATACAGGATACATACAAATACATACAGGATACATACAAATACATACAGGATACATACAAATACATAAAGATACATACAAAAACATACAGGATACATACAAATACATACAGGATACATACAGGATACATACAAATACATGCAGGATACATACAAATACATAATGATACATACAAATACATACAGGATACATACAAATACATACAGGATACATACAAATACATACAGGAAATATACAATTACATGCAGGATACATACAGATACATACAAGATAAATACAAATACATACAAATACATACAGGATTCATACAGGAAACATACAAATACATGCAGGATACATACAAATACATAAAGATACATACAAGATACATACAGGATACATACAAATACATACAGGATACATACAAATACATACAAATACATAAAGATACATACAAATACATACAGGATACATACAAATACATACAGGATACATACAAATACATACAGGATACATACAAATACATACAAGATACATACAAATACATACAGGATACATACAAATACATACAGGATACATACAAATACATACAGGATACATAAAGGATACATACAAATACATAAAGATACATACAAATACATACAGGATACACACAGGATACATACAAATACATACAGTATACATACAGGATACATACAGGATATATACAGGATACATACAGGATACATACAGGAAACATACAAATACATACAGGATACATACAAATACATACAGGATACATACAGGATACATACAAATATATACAGGATACATACAAAATACATACAAATACATACAGGATACATACAGGATACATACAGGATACATACAGGATACATACAGGATACATACAGGATACATACAAATACATACA
Source organism: Apotomis betuletana (assembly GCA_932273695.1). NCBI lineage: Eukaryota > Metazoa > Arthropoda > Insecta > Lepidoptera > Tortricidae > Apotomis > Apotomis betuletana. The sequence goes on along the minus strand of OW026298.1, from coordinate 5,301,905 downwards.
GGATACATACAGATACATACAGGATACATACAGGATACATACAAATACATACAGGATACATACAGGATACATACTAATACATACAGGATACATACAGATACATACAGGATACATACAGGATACATACAGGATACATACAAATACATACAGGATACATACAGGATACATACAAATACATACAGGATACATACAGGATACATACAGGATACATACAGGATACATACAAATACATACAGGATACATACAGATACATACAGGATACATACGGGATACATACAGGATACATACAAATACATACAGGATACATACAAATATATACAGGATACATACAGGATACATACAAATACATACAGGATACATACAGGATACATACAGGATACATACAGATACATACAGGATACATACAGGATACATACAAATACATACAGGATACATACAGGATACATACAAATATATACAGGATACATACAGGATACATACAGGATACATACAAATACATACAGGATACATACAGATACATACAGGATACATACAGGATACATACAGGATACATACAAATACATACAGGATACATACAGATAAATACAGGATACATACAGGATACATACAGGATACATACAAATACATACAGGATACATAAAGATACATACAAATACATAAAGATACATACAAATACATACAGGATACATACAAATACATACAGGATACATACAAATACATACAGGATACATACAAATAACAAAGATACAAACAGGATACATACAGGATACATATAGGATACATAAAGGATACATACAGGATACATACAAATACATACAGGATACATACAGGATACATACAGATACATACAGGATACATACAGGATACATACAGGATACATACAGATACATACAGGATACATACAGATACATACAGGATACATACAGATACATACAGGATACATACAGATACATACAGGATACATACAGGATACATACAGGATACATACAGGATACATACAGGATACATACAGGATACATACAGGATACATACAGGATACATACAAATACATACAGGATACATACAGGATACATACAAATACATACAGGATACACACAGGATACATACAAATACATACAGTATACATACAGGATACATACAGGATATATACAGGATACATACAGGATACATACAGGAAACATACAAATACATACAGGATACATACAGGATACATACAAATATATACAGGATACATACAAAATACATACAAATACATACAGGATACATACAGGATACATACAGGATACATACAGGATACATACAGGATACATACAAATACATACAGGATACATACAGATACATACAGGATACATACAGGATACATACAGGATACATACAAATACATACAGGATACATACAGGATACATACAAATACATACAGGATACATACAGGATACATACAGATACATACAGGATACATACAGGATACATACAAATACATACAGGATACATACAGGATACATACAAATACATACAGGATACATACAGGATACATACAGGATACATACAAATACATACAGGATACATACAAAATACATACAAATACATACAGGATACATACAGGATACATACAGGATACATACAGGATACATACAGGATACATACAGGATACATACAAATACATACAGGATACATACAGATACATACAGGATACATACAGGATACATACAGGATACATACAAATACATACAGGATACATACAGGATACATACAAATACATACAGGATACATACAGGATACATACAGATACATACAGGATACATACAGGATACATACAGGATACATACAAATACATACAGGATACATACAGGATACATACAAATACATACAGGATACATACAGGATACATACAGGATACATACAAATATATACAGGATACATACAGGATACATACAGGATACATACAAATACATACAGGATACATACAGATACATACAGGATACATACAGGATACATACAGGATACATACAGGATACATACAGGATACATACAAATACATACAGGATACATACAGATAAATACAGGATACATACAGGATACATACAGGATACATACAAATACATACAGGATACATACAGGATACATACAAATACATACAGGATACATACAGAATACATACAGGATACATACAGGATACATACAGATACATAAGGGATACATACAGGATAAATACAGGATACATACAGGATACATACAGATACATACAGGATACATACAGGATACATACAAATACCTACAGGATACATACAGATACATACATGATACATACAGGATACATACAGGATACATACAAATACATACAGGATACATACAGGATACATACAAATATATACAGGATACATACAAAATATATACAAATAAATACAGGATACATACAAATACATACAGGATACATACAGATACATACAGGATACATACAGGATACATACAGGATACATACAGGATACATACAGGATACATACAAATACATACAGGATACATACAGATACATACAGGATACATACAGGATACATACAAATACATACAGGATACATACAAATACATACAGGATACATATAGGATACATAAAGGATACATACAGGATACATACAAATACATACAGGATACATACAGGATACATACAAATACATACAGGTTACATACAGGATACATACAGGATACATACAGGATACATACAGGATACATACAAATACATACAGTATACATACAGGATACATACAGGATATATACAGGATACATACAGGATACATACAGGAAACATACAAATACATACAGGATACATACAAATACATACAGGATACATACAGGATACATACAAATATATACAGGATACATACAAAATACATACAAATACATACAGGATACATACAGGATACATACAGGATACATACAGGATACATACAGGATACATACAGGATACATACAGGATACATACAAATACATACAGGATACATACAGATACATACAGGATACATACAGGATACATACAGGATACATACAAATACATACAGGATACATACAGGATACATACAAATACATACAGGATACATACAGGATACATACAGATACATACAGGATACATACAGGATACATACAGGATACATACAAATACATACAGGATACATACAGGATACATACAAATACATACAGGATACATACAGGATACATACAGGATACATACAGGATACATACAGGATACATACAAATACATACAGGATACATACAGATACATACAGGATACATACGGGATACATACAGGATACATACAAATACATACAGGATACATACAAATATATACAGGATACATACAGGATACATACAAATACATACAGGATACATACAGGATACATACAGGATACATACAGATACATACAGGATACATACAGGATACATACAGGATACATACAAATACATACAGGATACATACAGGATACATACAAATATATACAGGATACATACAGGATACATACAGGATACATACAAATACATACAGGATACATACAGATACATACAGGATACATACAGGATACATACAGGATACATACAGGATACATACAAATACATACAGGATACATACAGATAAATACAGGATACATACAGGATACATACAGGATACATACAAATACATACAGGATACATACAGGATACATACAAATACATACAGGATACATACAGAATACATACAGGATACATACAGGATACATACAGATACATACAGGATATATACAGGATACATACAGGATACATACAGGATACATACAGATACATAAAGGATACATACAGGATACATACAAATACATACAGGATACATACAGATACATACAGGATACATACAGGATACATACAGGATACATACAAATACATACAGGATACATACAAATACATACAGGATACATACAGGATACATACAGGATACATACAGGATACATACAAATACATACAGGATACATACAAATACATACAGGATACATACAGGATACATACAGGATACATACAGGATACATACAAATACATACAGGATACATACAAATATATACAGGATACATACAGGATACTTACAAATACATACAGATACATACAGGATACATACAGGATACATACAGGATACATACAGATACATACAGGATACATACAAGATACATACAGGATACATACAAATACATACAGATACATACAGATACATACAGGATACATACAGATACATACAGGATACATACAGGATACATACAGGATACATACAGGAAACATACAGGAAACATACAAATACTTACAGGATACATACAAATACATACAGGATACATACAGGATACATAAAAATATATACAGGATACATACAAAATACATACAAATACATACAGGATACATACAGGATACATACAGGATACATACAAATACATACAGGATACATACAGATACATACAGGATACATACAGGATACATACAGGATACATACAGGATACATACAAATACATACAGGATACATACTGGATACATACAAATACATACAGGATACATACAGGATACATACAGATACATACAGGATACATACAGGATACATACAGGATACATACAAATACATACAGGATACATACAGGATACATACAAATACATACAGGATACATACAGGATACATACAAATACATACAGGATACATACAGGATACATACAGGATACATACAAAAATATACAGGATACATACAGATACATACAGATACATACAGGATACATACAAATACATACAGGATACATACAAATATATACAGGATACATACAAAATATATACAAATAAATACAGGATACATACAAATACATACAGGATACATACAGATACATACAGGATACATACAGGATACATACAGGATACATACAGGATACATACAGGATACATACAGGATACATACAAATACATACAGGATACATACAAATACATACAGGATACATATAGGATACATAAAGGATACATACAGGATACATACAAATACATACAGGATACATACAGGATACATACAAATACATACAGGTTACATACAGGATACATACAGGATACATACAGGATACATACAGATACATACAGGATACATACAGGATACATACAGGATACATACAGATACATACAGGATACATACAGATACATACAGGATACATACAGGATACATACAGATACATACAGGATACATACAGGATACATACAGATACATACAGGATACATACAGGATACATACAGGATACATACAGGATACATACAGGATACATACAGGATACATACAGGATACATACAGGATACATACAGGATACATACAAATACATACAGGATACATACAGGATACATACAAATACATACAGGATACACACAGGATACATACAAATAAATACAGTATACATACAGGATACATACAGGATATATACAGGATACATACAGGATACATACAGGAAACATACAAATACATACAGGATACATACAAATACATACAGGATACATACAGGATACATACAGGATACATACAAATATATACAGGATACATACAAAATACATACAAATACATACAGGATACATACAGGATACATACAGGATACATACAGGATACATACAGGATACATACAAATACATACAGGATACATACAGATACATACAGGATACATACAGGATACATACAAATACATACAGGATACATACAGGATACATACAAATACATACAGGATACATACAGATACATACAGGATACATACAGGATACATACAGGATACATACAGGATACATACAGGATACATACAAATACATACAGGATACATACAGATACATACAGGATACATACAGGATACATACAAATACATACAGGATACATACAGGATACATACAAATACATACAGGATACATACAGGATACATACAGATACATACAAATACATACAGGATACATACAGGATACATACAAATACATACAGGATACATACAGGATACATACAGATACATACAGGATACATACAGGATACATACAGGATACATACAAATACATACAGGATACATACAGGATACATACAGGATACATACAGGATACATACAAATACATACAGGATACATACAGATACATACAGGATACATACGGGATACATACAGGATACATACAAATACATACAGGATACATACAAATATATACAGGATACATACAGGATACATACAAATACATACAGGATACATACAGGATACATACAGGATACATACAGATACATACAGGATACATACAGGATACATACAGGATACATACAAATACATACAGGATACATACAGGATACATACAAATATATACAGGATACATACAGGATACATACAGGATACATACAAATACATACAGGATACATACAGATACATACAGGATACATACAGGATACATACAGGATACATACAAATACATACAGGATACATACAGATACATACAGGATACATACAGGATACATACAAATACATACAGGATACATACAGGATACATACAAATACATACAGGATACATACAGAATACATACAGGATACATACAGGATACATACAGATACATACAGGATACATACAGGATACATACAGGATACATACAGGATACATACAGATACATACAGGATACATACAGGATACATACAAATACATACAGGATACATACAGATACATACAGGATACATACAGGATACATACAGGATACATACAAATACATACAGGATACATACAGGATACATACAAATACATACAGGATACATACAGGATACATACAGGATACATACAAATACATACAGGATACATACAAATACATACAGGATACATACAGGATACATACAAATACATACAGGATACATACAAATATATACAGGATACATACAGGATACTTACAAATACATACAGGATACATACAGGATACATACAGGATACATACAGGATACATACAGATACATACAGGATACATACAGGATACATACAGGATACATACAAATACATACAGGATACATACAGGATACATACAAATATATACAGGATACATACAGGATACATACAGGATACATACAGGATACATACAAATACATACAGATACATACAGGATACATACAGGATACATACAGGATACATACAGATACATACAGGATACATACAAGATACATACAGGATACATACAAATACATACAGATACATACAGATACATACAGGATACATACAGATACATACAGGATACATACAGGATACATACAGGATACATACAGGAAACATACAAATACATACAGGATACATACAAATACATACAGGATACATACAGGATACATATAAATATATACAGGATACATACAAAATACATACAAATACATACAGGATACATACAGGATACATACAGGATACATACAGGATACATACAGGATACATACAGGATACATACAAATACATACAGGATACATACAGATACATACAGGATACATACAGGATACATACAGGATACATACAGGATACATACAGGATACATACAAATACATACAGGATACATACAAATACATACAGGATACATACAGGATACATACAGATACATACAGGATACATACAGGATACATACAGGATACATACAAATACATACAGGATACATACAGGATACATACAAATACATACAGGATACATACAAATACATACAGTATACATACAGGATACATACAGGATATATACAGGATACATACAAATATATACAGGATACATACAGGATACATACAAATACATACAGGATACATACAGGATACATACAGGATACATACAGGATACTTACAAATACATACAGGATACATACAGATACATACAGGATACATACAGGATACATACAGGATACATACAGGATACATACAGAATACATACAAATACATACAGGATACATACAGGATACATACAAATACATACAGGATACATACAGGATACATACAGGACACATACAGGATACATACAAATACATACAGGATACATACAGATACATACAGGATACATACAGGATACATACAGGATACATACAGGATACATACAGAATACATACAAATACATACAGGATACATACAGGATACATACAAATATATACAGGATACATACAGGATACATACAAATACATACAGATACATACAGATACATACAGATACATACAGATACATACAGGATACATACAGGATACATACAAATACATACAGGATACATACAGGATACATACAAATACATACAGGATACATACAGGATACATACAAATACATACAGGATACATACAAATACAAACAGGATACATACAGGATACATACAGGATACATACAAATACATACAGGATACATACAGGATACATACAAATACATACAGGATACATACAAATACATACAGTATACATACAGGATACATACAGGATATATACAGGATACATACAGGAAACATACAAATACATACAGGATACATACAAATACATACAGGATACATACAGGATACATACAAATATATACAGGATATATACAAAATACATACAAATACATACAGGATACATACAGGATACATACAGGATACATACAAATACATACAGGATACATACAGATACATACGGGATACATACAGGATACATACAGGATACATACAGGATACATACAAATACATACAGAATACATACAGGATACATACAAATACATACAGGATACATACAGGATACATACAGGATACATACAAATACATACAGGATACATACAGGATACATACAGGATACATACAAAAATATACAGGATACATACAGATACATACAGATACATACAGGATACATACAAATACATACAGGATACATACAAATATATACAGGATACATACAAAATATATACAAATAAATACAGGATACATACAAATACATACAGGATACATACAGATACAAACAGGATACATACAGGATACATACAGGATACATACAGGATACATACAGGATACATACAAATACATACAGGATACATACAGATACATACAGGATACATACAGGATACATACAAATACATACAGGATACATACAAATACATACAGGATACATATAGGATACATAAAGGATACATACAGGATACATACAAATACATACAGGATATATACAAATACATACAGGTTACATACAGGATACATACAGGATACATACTGGATACATACAGATACATACAGGATACATACAGGATACATACAGGATACATACAGATACATACAGGATACATACAGATACATACAGGATACATACAGGATACATACAGATACATACAGGATACATACAGGATACATACAGATACATACAGGATACATACAGGATACATACAGGATACATACAGGATACATACAGGATACATACAGGATACATACAGGATACATACAGGATACATACAGGATACATACAAATACATACAGGATACATACAGGATACATACAAATACATACAGGATACACACAGGATACATACAAATAAATACAGTATACATACAGGATACATACAGGATATATACAGGATACATACAGGATACATACAGGAAACATACAAATACATACAGGATACATACAAATACATACAGGATACATACAGGATACATACAAATATATACAGGATACATACAAAATACATACAAATACATACAGGATACATACAGGATACATACAGGATACATACAGGATACATACAGGATACATACAAATACATACAGGATACATACAGATACATACAGGATACATACAGGATACATACAAATACATACAGGATACATACAGGATACATACAAATACATACAGGATACATACAGGATACATACAGATACATACAGGATACATACAGGATACATACAGGATACATACAAATACATACAGGATACATACAGGATACATACAAATACATACAGGATACATACAGGATACATACAGGATACATACAGGATACATACAGGATACATACAAATACATACAGGATACATACAGATACATACAGGATACATACGGGATACATACAGGATACATACAAATACATACAGGATACATACAAATATATACAGGATACATACAGGATACATACAAATACATACAGGATACATACAGGTGTACAGGATACATACAGATACATACAGGATACATACAGGATACATACAGGATACATACAAATACATACAGGATACATACAGGATACATACAAATATATACAGGATACATACAGGATACATACAGGATACATACAAATACATACAGGATACATACAGATACATACAGGATACATACAGGATACATACAAATACATACAGGATACATACAGATACATACAGGATACATACAGGATACATACAAATACATACAGGATACATACAAATACATACAGGATACATATAGGATACATAAAGGATACATACAGGATACATACAGGATACATACAGGATACATACAAATACATACAGGATACATACAGATACATACAGGATACATACAGGATACATACAAATACATACAGGATACATACAGGATACATACAAATACATACAGGATACATACAGGATACATACAGATACATACAGGATACATACAGGATACATACAGGATACATACAAATACATACAGGATACATACAGGATACATACAAATACATACAGGATACATACAGGATACATACAGGATACATACAGGATACATACAGGATACATACAAATACATACAGGATACATACAGATACATACAGGATACATACGGGATACATACAGGATACATACAAATACATACAGGATACATACAAATATATACAGGATACATACAGGATACATACAAATACATACAGGATACATACAGGTGTACAGGATACATACAGATACATACAGGATACATACAGGATACATACAAATACATACAGGATACATACAGGATACATACAAATATATACAGGATACATACAGGATACATACAAATACATACAGGATACATAGAGATACATACAGGATACATACAGGATACATACAAATACATACAGGATACATACAGATACATACAGGATACATACAGGATACATACAAATACATACAGGATACATACAAATACATACAGGATACATATAGGATACATAAAGGATACATACAGGATACATACAAATACATACAGGATACATACAGGATACATACAAATACATACAGGATACATACAAATATATACAGGATACATACAAATACATACAGGATACATACAGGTGTACAGGATACATACAGATACATACAGGATACATACAGGATACATACAGGATACATACAAATACATACAGGATACATACAGGATACATACAAATATATACAGGATACATACAGGATACATACAGGATACATACAAATACATACAGGATACATACAGATACATACAGGATACATACAGGATACATACAAATACATACAGGATACATACAGATACATACAGGATACATACAGGATACATACAAATACATACAGGATACATACAAATACATACAGGATACATATAGGATACATAAAGGATACATACAGGATACATACAAATACATACAGGATACATACAGGATACATACAAATACATACAGGATACATACAGGATACGTACAGGATACATACAGGATACATACAGATACATACAGGATACATACAGGATACATACAGGATACATACAGATACATACAGGATACATACAGATACATACAGGATACATACAGGATACATACAGATACATACAGGATACATACAGGATACATACAGATACATACAGGATACATACAGGATACATACAGGATACATACAGGATACATACAGGATACATACAGGATACATACAGGATACATACAAATACATACAGGATACATACAGGATACATACAAATACATACAGGATACACACAGGATACATACAAATACATACAGTATACATACAGGATACATACAGGATATATACAGGATACATACAGGATACATACAGGAAACATACAAATACATACAGGATACATACAAATACATACAGGATACATACAGGATACATACAAATATATACAGGATACATACAAAATACATACAAATACATACAGGATACATACAGGATACATACAGGATACATACAGGATACATACAGGATACATACAGGATACATACAGGATACATACAAATACATACAGGATACATACAGATACATACAGGATACATACAGGATACATACAGGATACATACAAATACATACAGGATACATACAGGATACATACAAATACATACAGGATACATACAGGATACATACAGATACATACAGGATACATACAGGATACATACAGGATACATACAAATACATACAGGATACATACAGGATACATACAAATACATACAGGATACATACAGGATATATACAGGATACATACAGGATACATACAAATACATACAGGATACATACAGATACATACAGGATACATACGGGATACATACAGGATACATACAAATACATACAGGATACATACAAATATATACAGGATACATACAGGATACATACAAATACATACAGGATACATACAGGATACATACAGGATACATACAGATACATACAGGATACATACAGGATACATACAGGATACATACAAATACATACAGGATACATACAGGATACATACAAATACATACAGGATACATACAGATACATACAGGATACATACAGGATACATACAGGATACATACAGGATACATACAAATACATACAGGATACATACAGATAAATACAGGATACATACAGGATACATACAGGATACATACAAATACATACAGGATACATACAGGATACATACAAATACATACAGGATACATACAGAATACATACAGGATACATACAGGATACATACAGATACATACAGGATATATACAGGATACATACAGGATACATACAGGATACATACAGATACATAAAGGATACATACAGGATACATACAAATACATACAGGATACATACAGATACATACAGGATACATACAGGATACATACAGGATACATACAAATACATACAGGATACATACAGGATACATACAAATACATACAGGATACATACAGGATACATACAGGATACATACAGGATACATACAAATACATACAGGATACATACAAATACATACAGGATACATACAGGATACATACAGGATACATACAGGATACATACAAATACATACAGGATACATACAAATATATACAGGATACATACAGGATACTTACAAATACATACAGATACATACAGGATACATACAGGATACATACAGGATACATACAGATACATACAGGATACATACAAGATACATACAGGATACATACAAATACATACAGATACATACAGATACATACAGGATACATACAGATACATACAGGATACATACAGGATACATACAGGATACATACAGGAAACATACAGGAAACATACAAATACTTACAGGATACATACAAATACATACAGGATACATACAGGATACATAAAAATATATACAGGATACATACAAATACATACAGGATACATACAGGATACATACAGGATACATACAAATACATACAGGATACATACAGATACATACAGGATACATACAGATACATACAGGATACATACAGGATACATACAAATACATACAGGATACATACTGGATACATACAAATACATACAGGATACATACAGGATACATACAGATACATACAGGATACATACAGGATACATACAGGATACATACAAATACATACAGGATACATACAGGATACATACAAATACATACAGGATACATACAGGATACATACAAATACATACAGGATACATACAAATATATACAGGATACATACAAAATATATACAAATAAATACAGGATACATACAAATACATACAGGATACATACAGATACATACAGGATACATACAGGATACATACAGGATACATACAGGATACATACAGGATACATACAGATACATACAGGATACATACAAATACATACAGGATACATACAGATACATACAGGATACATACAGGATACATACAAATACATACAGGATACATACAAATACATACAGGATACATATAGGATACATAAAGGATACATACAGGATACATACAAATACATACAGGATACATACAGGATACATACAAATACATACAGGTTACATACAGGATACATACAGGATACATACAGGATACATACAGATACATACAGGATACATACAGGATACATACAGGATACATACAGATACATACAGGATACATACAGATACATACAGGATACATACAGGATACATACAGATACATACAGGATACATACAGGATACATACAGATACATACAGGATACATACAGGATACATACAGGATACATACAGGATACATACAGGATACATACAGGATACATACAGGATACATACAGGATACATACAGGATACATACAAATACATACAGGATACATACAGGATACATACAAATACATACAGGATACACACAGGATACATACAAATAAATACAGTATACATACAGGATACATACAGGATATATACAGGATACATACAGGATACATACAGGAAACATACAAATACATACAGGATACATACAAATACATACAGGATACATACAGGATACATACAGGATACATACAAATATATACAGGATACATACAAAATACATACAAATACATACAGGATACATACAGGATACATACAGGATACATACAGGATACATACAGGATACATACAGGATACATACAGGATACATACAGGATACATACAAATACATACAGGATACATACAGATACATACAGGATACATACAGGATACATACAAATACATACAGGATACATACAGGATACATACAAATACATACAGGATACATACAGATACATACAGGATACATACAGGATACATACAGGATACATACAGGATACATACAGGATACATACAAATACATACAGGATACATACAGATACATACAGGATACATACAGGATACATACAAATACATACAGGATACATACAGGATACATACAAATACATACAGGATACATACAGGATACATACAGATACATACAAATACATACAGGATACATACAGGATACATACAAATACATACAGGATACATACAGGATACATACAGATACATACAGGATACATACAGGATACATACAGGATACATACAAATACATACAGGATACATACAGATACATACAGGATACATACGGGATACATACAGGATACATACAAATACATACAGGATACATACAAATATATACAGGATACATACAGGATACATACAAATACATACAGGATACATACAGGATACATACAGGATACATACAGATACATACAGGATACATACAGGATACATACAGGATACATACAAATACATACAGGATACATACAGGATACATACAAATATATACAGGATACATACAGGATACATACAGGATACATACAAATACATACAGGATACATACAGATACATACAGGATACATACAGGATACATACAGGATACATACAAATACATACAGTATACATACAGATACATACAGGATACATACAGGATACATACAAATACATACAGGATACATACAGGATACATACAAATACATACAGGATACATACAGAATACATACAGGATACATACAGGATACATACAGATACATACAGGATACATACAGGATACATACAGGATACATACAGGATACATACAGATACATACAGGATACATACAAATACATACAGGATACATACAGATACATACAGGATACATACAAGATACATACAGGATACATACAGGATACATACAAATACATACAGGATACATACAGGATACATACAAATACATACAGGATACATACAGGATACATACAGGATACATACAAATACATACAGGATACATACAAATACATACAGGATACATACAAATACATACAGGATACATACAGGATACATACAGGATACATACAAATACATACAGGATACATACAAATATATACAGGATACATACAGGATACTTACAAATACATACAGGATACATACAGGATACATACAGGATACATACAGGATACATACAGATACATACAGGATACATACAGGATACATACAGGATACATACAAATACATACAGGATACATACAGGATACATACAAATATATACAGGATACATACAGGATACATACAGGATACATACAGGATACATACAAATACATACAGATACATACAGGATACATACAGGATACATACAGGATACATACAGATACATACAGGATACATACAAGATACATACAGGATACATACAGGATACATACAAATACATACAGGATACATACAGGATACATACAAATACATACAGGATACATACAGGATACATACAAATACATACAGGATACATACAGGATACATACAGGATACATACAAAAATATACAGGATACATACAGATACATACAGATACATACAGGATACATACAAATACATACAGGATACATACAAATATATACAGGATACATACAAAATATATACAAATAAATACAGGATACATACAAATACATACAGGATACATACAGATACATACAGGATACATACAGGATACATACAGGATACATACAGGATACACACAGGATACATACAGGATACATACAGGATACATACAAATACATACAGGATACATACAGATACATACAGGATACATACAGGATACATACAAATACATACAGGATACATACAAATACATACAGGATACATATAGGATACATAAAGGATACATACAGGATACATACAAATACATACAGGATACATACAGGATACATACAAATACATACAGGTTACATACAGGATACATACAGGATACATACAGGATACATACAGATACATACAGGATACATACAGGATACATACAGGATACATACAGATACATACAGGATACATACAGATACATACAGGATACATACAGGATACATACAGATACATACAGGATACATACAGGATACATACAGATACATACAGGATACATACAGGATACATACAGGATACATACAGGATACATACAGGATACATACAGGATACATACAAATACATACAGGATACATACAGATACATACAGGATACATACAGGATACATACAAATACATACAGATACATACAGGATACATACGGGATACATACAGGATACATACAAATACATACAGGATACATACAAATATATACAGGATACATACAGGATACATACAGGATACATACAAATACATACAGGATACATACAGATACATACAGGATACATACAGGATACATACAGGATACATACAAATACATACAGGATACATACAGATACATACAGGATACATACAGGATACATACAGGATACATACAGGATACATACAGGATACATACAGGATACATACAAATATATACAGGATACATACAGGATACATACAGGATACATACAAATACATACAGGATACATACAGATACATACAGGATACATACAGGATACATACAGATACATACAGGATACATACAAGATACATACAGGATACATACAAATACATACAGATACATACAGATACATACAGGATACATACAGATACATACAGGATACATACAGGATACATACAGGATACATACAGGAAACATACAGGAAACATACAAATACTTACAGGATACATACAAATACATACAGGATACATACAGGATACATAAAAATATATACAGGATACATACAAAATACATACAAATACATACAGGATACATACAGGATACATACAGGATACATACAAATACATACAGGATACATACAGATACATACAGGATACATACAGGATACATACAGGATACATACAGGATACATACAAATACATACAGGATACATACTGGATACATACAAATACATACAGGATACATACAGGATACATACAGATACATACAGGATACATACAGGATACATACAGGATACATACAAATACATACAGGATACATACAGGATACATACAAATACATACAGGATACATACAGGATACATACAAATACATACAGGATACATACAGGATACATACAGGATACATACAAAAATATACAGGATACATACAGATACATACAGATACATACAGGATACATACAAATACATACAGGATACATACAAATATATACAGGATACATACAAAATATATACAAATAAATACAGGATACATACAAATACATACAGGATACATACAGATACATACAGGATACATACAGGATACATACAGGATACATACAGGATACATACAGGATACATACAGGATACATACAAATACATACAGGATACATACAGATACATACAGGATACATACAGGATACATACAAATACATACAGGATACATACAGGATACATACAAATACATACAGGATACATAAAGGATACATACAAATATATACAGGATACATACAGGATACATACAGGATACATACAGGATACATACAAATACATACAGATACATACAGGATACATACAGGATACATACAGGATACATACAGATACATACAGGATACATACAAGATACATACAGGATACATACAAATACATACAGATACTTACAGATACATACAGGATACATACAGATACATACAGGATACATACAGGATACATACAGGATACATACAGGAAACATACAAATACATACAGGATACATACAAATACATACAGGATACATACAGGATACATATAAATATATACAGGATACATACAAAATACATACAAATACATACAGGATACATACAGGATACATACAGGATACATACAGGATACATACAGGATACATACAGGATACATACAAATACATACAGGATACATACAGATACATACAGGATACATACAGGATACATACAGGATACATACAGATACATACAGGATACATACAGGATACATACAGGATACATACAAATACATACAGGATACATACAGGATACATACAAATACATACAGGATACATACAAATACATACAGTATACATACAGGATACATACAGGATATATACAGGATACATACAAATATATACAGGATACATACAGGATACATACAAATACATACAGGATACATACAGGATACATACAGGATACATACAGGATACTTACAAATACATACAGGATACATACAGATACATACATGATACATACAGGATACATACAGGATACATACAGGATACATACAGAATACATACAAATACATACAGGATACATACAGGATACATACAAATACATACAGGATACATACAGGATACATACAGGACACATACAGGATACATACAAATACATACAGGATACATACAGATACATACAGGATACATACAGGATACATACAGGATACATACAGGATACATACAGAATACATACAAATACATACAGGATACATACAGGATACATACAAATATATACAGGATACATACAGGATACATACAAATACATACAGATACATACAGATACATACAGATACATACAGGATACATACAGGATACATACAGGATACATACAAATACATACAGGATACATACAGGATACATACAAATACATACAGGATACATACAGGATACATACAAATACATACAGGATACATACAAATACAAACAGGATACATACAGGATACATACAGGATACATACAAATACATACAGGATACATACAGGATACATACAAATACATACAGGATACATACAAATACATACAGTATACATACAGGATATATACAGGATACATACAGGATACATACAGGAAACATACAAATACATACAGGATACATACAAATACATACAGGATACATACAGGATACATACAAATATATACAGGATATATACAGGATATATACAAAATACATACAAATACATACAGGATACATACAGGATACATACAGGATACATACAAATACATACAGGATACATACAGATACATACGGGATACATACAGGATACATACAGGATACATACAGGATACATACAAATACATACAGAATACATACAGGATACATACAAATACATACAGGATACATACAGGATACATACAGGATACATACAAGATACATACAGGATACATACAAATACATACAGATACATACAGATACATACAGGATACATACAGATACATACAGGATACATACAGGATACATACAGGATACATACAGGAAACATACAGGAAACATACAAATACTTACAGGATACATACAAATACATACAGGATACATACAGGATACATAAAAATATATACAGGATACATACAAAATACATACAAATACATACAGGATACATACAGGATACATACAGGATACATACAAATACATACAGGATACATACAGATACATACAGGATACATACAGATACATACAGGATACATACAGGATACATACAAATACATACAGGATACATACTGGATACATACAAATACATACAGGATACATACAGGATACATACAGATACATACAGGATACATACAGGATACATACAGGATACATACAAATACATACAGGATACATACAGGATACATACAAATACATACAGGATACATACAAATACATACAGGATACATACAGGATACATACAGGATACATACAAAAATATACAGGATACATACAGATACATACAGATACATACAGGATACATACAAATACATACAGGATACATACAAATATATACAGGATACATACAAAATATATACAAATAAATACAGGATACATACAAATACATACAGGATACATACAGATACATACAGGATACATACAGGATACATACAGGATACATACAGGATACATACAGATACATACAGGATACATACAAATACATACAGGATACATACAGATACATACAGGATACATACAGGATACATACAAATACATACAGGATACATACAAATACATACAGGATACATATAGGATACATAAAGGATACATACAGGATACATACAGGATACATACAGGATACATACAGGATACATACAAATACATACAGGATACATACAGGATACATACAAATACATACAGGATACACACAGGATACATACAAATAAATACAGTATACATACAGGATACATACAGGATATATACAGGATACATACAGGATACATACAGGAAACATACAAATACATACAGGATACATACAAATACATACAGGATACATACAGGATACATACAGGATACATACAAATATATACAGGATACATACAAAATACATACAAATACATACAGGATACATACAGGATACATACAGGATACATACAGGATACATACAGGATACATACAGGATACATACAAATACATACAGGATACATACAGATACATACAGGATACATACAGGATACATACAAATACATACAGGATACATACAGAATACATACAAAAACATACAGGATACATACAGGATACATACAAATACATACAGGATACATACAGGATACATACAGGATACATACAAATACATACAGGATACATACAAATACATACAGGATACATACAAATACATACAGGATACATACAGGATACATACAGGATACATACAAATACATACAGGATACATACAAATATATACAGGATACATACAGGATACTTACAAATACATACAGGATACATACAGGATACATACAGGATACATACAGGATACATACAGATACATACAGGATACATACAGGATACATACAGGATACATACAAATACATACAGGATACATACAGGATACATACAAATATATACAGGATACATACAGGATACATACAGGATACATACAGGATACATACAAATACATACAGATACATACAGGATACATATAGGATACATACAGGATACATACAGATACATACAGGATACATACAAGATACATACAGGATACATACAGGATACATACAAATACATACAGGATACATACAGGATACATACAAATACATACAGGATACATACAGGATACATACAAATACATACAGGATACATACAGGATACATACAGGATACATACAAAAATATACAGGATACATACAGATACATACAGATACATACAGGATACATACAAATACATACAGGATACATACAAATATATACAGGATACATACAAAATATATACAAATAAATACAGGATACATACAAATACATACAGGATACATACAGATACATACAGGATACATACAGGATACATACAGGATACATACAGGATACATACAGGATACATACAGGATACATACAGGATACATACAAATACATACAGGATACATACAGATACATACAGGATACATACAGGATACATACAAATACATACAGGATACATACAAATACATACAGGATACATATAGGATACATAAAGGATACATACAGGATACATACAAATACATACAGGATACATACAGGATACATACAAATACATACAGGTTACATACAGGATACATACAGGATACATACAGGATACATACAGATACATACAGGATACATACAGGATACATACAGGATACATACAGATACATACAGGATACATACAGATACATACAGGATACATACAGGATACATACAGATACATACAGGATACATACAGGATACATACAGATACATACAGGATACATACAGGAAACATACAGGATACATACAGGATACATACAGGATACATACAGGATACATACAAATACATACAGGATACATACAGATACATACAGGATACATACAGGATACATACAAATACATACAGATACATACAGGATACATACGGGATACATACAGGATACATACAAATACATACAGGATACATACAAATATATACAGGATACATACAGGATACATACAGGATACATACAAATACATACAGGATACATACAGATACATACAGGATACATACAGGATACATACAGGATACATACAAATACATACAGGATACATACAGATACATACAGGATACATACAGGATACATACAGGATACATACAGGATACATACAGGATACATACAAATATATACAGGATACATACAGGATACATACAGGATACATACAAATACATACAGGATACATACAGATACATACAGGATACATACAGGATACATACAGATACATACAGGATACATACAAGATACATACAGGATACATACAAATACATACAGATACATACAGATACATACAGGATACATACAGATACATACAGGATACATACAGGATACATACAGGATACATACAGGAAACATACAGGAAACATACAAATACTTACAGGATACATACAAATACATACAGGATACATACAGGATACATAAAAATATATACAGGATACATACAAAATACATACAAATACATACAGGATACATACAGGATACATACAGGATACATACAAATACATACAGGATACATACAGATACATACAGGATACATACAGGATACATACAGGATACATACAGGATACATACAAATACATACAGGATACATACTGGATACATACAAATACATACAGGATACATACAGGATACATACAGATACATACAGGATACATACAGGATACATACAGGATACATACAAATACATACAGGATACATACAGGATACATACAAATACATACAGGATACATACAGGATACATACAAATACATACAGGATACATACAGGATACATACAGGATACATACAAAAATATACAGGATACATACAGATACATACAGATACATACAGGATACATACAAATACATACAGGATACATACAAATATATACAGGATACAAAATATATACAAATAAATACAGGATACATACAAATACATACAGGATACATACAGATACATACAGGATACATACAGGATACATACAGGATACATACAGGATACATACAGGATACATACAGGATACATACAAATACATACAGGATACATACAGATACATACAGGATACATACAGGATACATACAAATACATACAGGATACATACAGGATACATACAAATACATACAGGATACATAAAGGATACATACAAATATATACAGGATACATACAGGATACATACAGGATACATACAGGATACATACAAATACATACAGATACATACAGGATACATACAGGATACATACAGGATACATACAGATACATACAGGATACATACAAGATACATACAGGATACATACAAATACATACAGATACATACAGATACATACAGGATACATACAGATACATACAGGATACATACAGGATACATACAGGATACATACAGGAAACATACAAATACATACAGGATACATACAAATACATACAGGATACATACAGGATACATATAAATATATACAGGATACATACAAAATACATACAAATACATACAGGATACATACAGGATACATACAGGATACATACAGGATACATACAGGATACATACAGGATACATACAAATACATACAGGATACATACAGATACATACAGGATACATACAGGATACATACAGGATACATACAGGATACATACAGGATACATACAAATACATACAGGATACATACAAATACATACAGGATACATACAGGATACATACAGATACATACAGGATACATACAGGATACATACAGGATACATACAAATACATACAGGATACATACAGGATACATACAAATACATACAGGATACATACAAATACATACAGTATACATACAGGATACATACAGGATATATACAGGGTACATACAAATATATACAGGATACATACAGGATACATACAAATACATACAGGATACATACAGGATACATACAGGATACATACAGGATACTTACAAATACATACAGGATACATACAGATACATACATGATACATACAGGATACATACAGGATACATACAGGATACATACAGAATACATACAAATACATACAGGATACATACAGGATACATACAAATACATACAGGATACATACAGGATACATACAGGACACATACAGGATACATACAAATACATACAGGATACATACAGATACATACAGGATACATACAGGATACATACAGGATACATACAGGATACATACAGAATACATACAAATACATACAGGATACATACAGGATACATACAAATATATACAGGATACATACAGGATACATACAAATACATACAGATACATACAGATACATACAGATACATACAGGATACATACAGGATACATACAAATACATACAGGATACATACAGGATACATACAAATACATACAGGATACATACAGGATACATACAAATACATACAGGATACATACAAATACAAACAGGATACATACAGGATACATACAGGATACATACAAATACATACAGGATACATACAGGATACATACAAATACATACAGGATACATACAAATACATACAGTATACATACAGGATACATACAGGATATATACAGGATACATACAGGATACATACAGGAAACATACAAATACATACAGGATACATACAAATACATACAGGATACATACAGGATACATACAAATATATACAGGATATATACAAAATACATACAAATACATACAGGATACATACAGGATACATACAGGATACATACAAATACATACAGGATATATACAGATACATACGGGATACATACAGGATACATACAGGATACATACAGGATACATACAAATACATACAGGATACATACAGGATACATACAGGATACATACAGGATACATACAGGATACATACAAATACATACAGGATACATACAGATACATACAGGATACATACAGGATACATACAAATACATACAGGATACATACAGGATACATACAAATACATACAGGATACATACAGGATACATACAGATACATACAGGATACATACAGGATACATACAGGATACATACAAATACATACAGGATACATACAGGATACATACAAATACATACAGGATACATACAGGATACATACAGGATACATACAGGATACATACAGGATACATACAAATACATACAGGATACATACAGATACATACAGGATACATACGGGATACATACAGGATACATACAAATACATACAGGATACATACAAATATATACAGGATACATACAGGATACATACAAATACATACAGGATACATACAGGTGTACAGGATACATACAGATACATACAGGATACATACAGGATACATACAGGATACATACAAATACATACAGGATACATACAGGATACATACAAATATATACAGGATACATACAGGATACATACAGGATACATACAAATACATACAGGATACATACAGATACATACAGGATACATACAGGATACATACAAATACATACAGGATACATACAGATACATACAGGATACATACAGGATACATACAAATACATACAGGATACATACAAATACATACAGGATACATATAGGATACATAAAGGATACATACAGGATACATACAGGATACATACAGGATACATACAAATACATACAGGATACATACAGATACATACAGGATACATACAGGATACATACAAATACATACAGGATACATACAGGATACATACAAATACATACAGGATACATACAGGATACATACAGATACATACAGGATACATACAGGATACATACAGGATACATACAAATACATACAGGATACATACAGGATACATACAAATACATACAGGATACATACAGGATACATACAGGATACATACAGGATACATACAGGATACATACAAATACATACAGGATACATACAGATACATACAGGATACATACGGGATACATACAGGATACATACAAATACATACAGGATACATACAAATATATACAGGATACATACAGGATACATACAAATACATACAGGATACATACAGGTGTACAGGATACATACAGATACATACAGGATACATACAGGATACATACAGGATACATACAAATACATACAGGATACATACAGGATACATACAAATATATACAGGATACATACAGGATACATACAGGATACATACAAATACATACAGGATACATACAGATACATACAGGATACATACAGGATACATACAAATACATACAGGACACATACAGATACATACAGGATACATACAGGATACATACAAATACATACAGGATACATACAAATACATACAGGATACATATAGGATACATAAAGGATACATACAGGATACATACAAATACATACAGGATACATACAGGATACATACAAATACATACAGGATACATACAAATATATACAGGATACATACAAATACATACAGGATACATACAGGTGTACAGGATACATACAGATACATACAGGATACATACAGGATACATACAGGATACATACAAATACATACAGGATACATACAAATATATACAGGATACATACAGGATACATACAGGATACATACAAATACATACAGGATACATACAGATACATACAGGATACATACAGGATACATACAAATACATACAGGATACATACAGATACATACAGGATACATACAGGATACATACAAATACATACAGGATACATACAAATACATACAGGATACATATAGGATACATAAAGGATACATACAGGATACATACAAATACATACAGGATACATACAGGATACGTACAGGATACATACAGGATACATACAGATACATACAGGATACATACAGGATACATACAGGATACATACAGATACATACAGGATACATACAGATACATACAGGATACATACAGGATACATACAGATACATACAGGATACATACAGGATACATACAGATACATACAGGATACATACAGGATACATACAGGATACATACAGGATACATACAGGATACATACAGGATACATACAAATACATACAGGATACATACAGGATACATACAAATACATACAGGATACACACAGGATACATACAAATACATACAGTATACATACAGGATACATACAAATACATACAGGATACATACAGGATACATACAAATACATACAGGATACATACAGGATACATACAGGATACATACAGGATACATACAAATACATACAGGATACATACAGATACATACAGGATACATACGGGATACATACAGGATACATACAAATACATACAGGATACATACAAATATATACAGGATACATACAGGATACATACAAATACATACAGGATACATACAGGATACATACAGGATACATACAGATACATACAGGATACATACAGGATACATACAGGATACATACAAATACATACAGGATACATACAGGATACATACAAATATATACAGGATACATACAGGATACATACAGGATACATACAAATACATACAGGATACATACAGATACATACAGGATACATACAGGATACATACAGGATACATACAGGATACATACAAATACATACAGGATACATACAGATAAATACAGGATACATACAGGATACATACAGGATACATACAAATACATACAGGATACATACAGGATACATACAAATACATACAGGATACATACAGAATAAATACAGGATACATACAGGATACATACAGATACATACAGGATATATACAGGATACATACAGGATACATACAGGATACATACAGATACATAAAGGATACATACAGGATACATACAAATACATACAGGATACATACAGATACATACAGGATACATACAGGATACATACAGGATACATACAAATACATACAGGATACATACAGGATACATACAAATACATACAGGATACATACAGGATACATACAGGATACATACAGGATACATACAAATACATACAGGATACATACAAATACATACAGGATACATACAGGATACATACAGGATACATACAGGATACATACAAATACATACAGGATACATACAAATATATACAGGATACATACAGGATACTTACAAATACATACAGATACATACAGGATACATACAGGATACATACAGGATACATACAGATACATACAGGATACATACAAGATACATACAGGATACATACAAATACATACAGATACATACAGATACATACAGGATACATACAGATACATACAGGATACATACAGGATACATACAGGATACATACAGGAAACATACAGGAAACATACAAATACTTACAGGATACATACAAATACATACAGGATACATACAGGATACATAAAAATATATACAGGATACATACAAAATACATACAAATACATACAGGATACATACAGGATACATACAGGATACATACAAATACATACAGGATACATACAGATACATACAGGATACATACAGATACATACAGGATACATACAGGATACATACAAATACATACAGGATACATACTGGATACATACAAATACATACAGGATACATACAGGATACATACAGATACATACAGGATACATACAGGATACATACAGGATACATACAAATACATACAGGATACATACAGGATACATACAAATACATACAGGATACATACAGGATACATACAAATACATACAGGATACATACAGGATACATACAGGATACATACAAAAATATACAGGATACATACAGATACATACAGGATACATACAAATACATACAGGATACATACAAATATATACAGGATACATACAAAATATATACAAATAAATACAGGATACATACAAATACATACAGGATACATACAGATACATACAGGATACATACAGGATACATACAGGATACATACAGGATACATACAGATACATACAGGATACATACAAATACATACAGGATACATACAGATACATACAGGA
This sequence comes from Apotomis betuletana, assembly GCA_932273695.1. Classification (NCBI taxonomy): domain Eukaryota; kingdom Metazoa; phylum Arthropoda; class Insecta; order Lepidoptera; family Tortricidae; genus Apotomis; species Apotomis betuletana. Next base: position 5,272,247 of record OW026298.1, on the reverse strand, counting down.
TACATACAGGATACATACAAATACATACAGGATACATACAAATACATACAGGATACATATAGGATACATAAAGGATACATACAGGATACATACAAATACATACAGGATACATACAGGATACATACAGGATACATACAGGATACATACAGATACATACAGGATACATACAGGATACATACAGGATACATACAGATACATACAGGATACATACAGATACATACAGGATACATACAGGATACATACAGATACATACAGGATACATACAGGATACATACAGATACATACAGGATACATACAGGATACATACAGGATACATACAGGATACATACAGGATACATACAGGATACATACAGGATACATACAAATACATACAGGATACATACAGGATACATACAAATACATACAGGATACACACAGGATACATACAAATAAATACAGTATACATACAGGATACATACAGGATATATACAGGATACATACAGGATACATACAGGAAACATACAAATACATACAGGATACATACAAATACATACAGGATACATACAGGATACATACAGGATACATACAAATATATACAGGATACATACAAAATACATACAAATACATACAGGATACATACAGGATACATACAGGATACATACAGGATACATACAGGATACATACAGGATACATACAAATACATACAGGATACATACAGATACATACAGGATACATACAGGATACATACAAATACATACAGGATACATACAGAATACATACAAATACATACAGGATACATACAGATACATACAGGATACATACAGGATACATACAGGATACATACAGGATACATACAGGATACATACAAATACATACAGGATACATACAGGATACATACAGGATACATACAGATACATACAGGATACATACAGGATACATACAGGATACATACAAATACATACAGGATACATACAGGATACATACAAATATATACAGGATACATACAGGATACATACAGGATACATACAAATACATACAGGATACATACAGATACATACAGGATACATACAGGATACATACAGGATACATACAAATACATACAGTATACATACAGATACATACAGGATACATACAGGATACATACAAATACATACAGGATACATACAGGATACATACAAATACATACAGGATACATACAGAATACATACAGGATACATACAGGATACATACAGGATACATACAAATACATACAGGATACATACAGATACATACAGGATACATACGGGATACATACAGGATACATACAAATACATACAGGATACATACAAATATATACAGGATACATACAGGATACATACAAATACATACAGGATACATACAGGATACATACAGGATACATACAGATACATACAGGATACATACAGGATACATACAGGATACATACAAATACATACAGGATACATACAGGATACATACAAATATATACAGGATACATACAGGATACATACAAATACATACAGGATACATACAGATACATACAGGATACATACAGGATACATACAGGATACATACAAATACATACAGGATACATACAGATACATACAGGATACATACAGGATACATACAAATACATACAGGATACATACAGGATACATACAAATACATACAGGATACATACAGAATACATACAGGATACATACAGGATACATACAGATACATACAGGATACATACAGGATACATACAGGATACATACAGGATACATACAGATACATACAGGATACATACAGGATACATACAAATACATACAGGATACATACAGATACATACAGGATACATACAGGATACATACAGGATACATACAAATACATACAGGATACATACAGGATACATACAAATACATACAGGATACATACAGGATACATACAGGATACATACAAATACATACAGGATACATACAAATACATACAGGATACATACAAATACATACAGGATACATACAGGATACATACAGGATACATACAAATACATACAGGATACATACAAATATATACAGGATACATACAGGATACATACAGGATACATACAGGATACATACAAATACATACAGGATACATACAAATATATACAGGATACATACAGGATACTTACAAATACATACAGGTTACATACAGGATACATACAGGATACATACAGGATACATACAGATACATACAGGATACATACAGGATACATACAGGATACATACAGATACATACAGGATACATACAGGATACATACAAATACATACAGGATACATACAGATACATACAGGATACATACAGGATACATACAAATACATACAGGATACATACAGGATACATACAAATACATACAGGATACATACAGGATACATACAGATACATACAGGATACATACAGGATACATACAAATACATACAGGATACATACAGGATACATACAAATACATACAGGATACATACAGGATACATACAGGATACATACAAATACATACAGGATACATACAAATATATACAGGATACATACAGGATACATACAGGATACATACAGGATACATACAGGATACATACAGGATACATACAGGATACATACAAATACATACAGGATACATACAGGATACATACAAATATATACAGGATACATACAGGATACATACAGGATACATACAAATACATACAGGATACATACAGATACATACAGGATACATACAGGATACATACAGGATACATACAGGATACATACAAATACATACAGGATACATACAGATAAATACAGGATACATACAGGATACATACAAATACATACAGGATACATAAAGATACATACAAATACATAAAGATACATACAAATACATACAGGATACATACAAATACATACAGGATACATACAAATACATACAGGATACATACAAATAACAAAGATACAAACAGGATACATACAGGATACATATAGGATACATAAAGGATACATACAGGATACATACAAATACATACAGGATACATACAGGATACATACAAATACATACAGGATACATACAGGATACATACAGGATACATACAGGATACATACAGATACATACAGGATACATACAGGATACATACAGGATACATACAGATACATACAGGATACATACAGATACATACAGGATACATACAGGATACATACAGATACATACAGGATACATACAGGATACATACAGATACATACAGGATACATACAGGATACATACAGGATACATACAGGATACATACAGGATACATACAGGATACATACAGGATACATACAAATACATACAGGATACATACAGGATACATACAAATACATACAGGATACACACAGGATACATACAAATACATACAGTATACATACAGGATACATACAGGATATATACAGGATACATACAGGATACATACAGGAAACATACAAATACATACAGGATACATACAAATACATACAGGATACATACAGGATACATACAAATATATACAGGATACATACAAAATACATACAAATACATACAGGATACATACAGGATACATACAGGATACATACAGGATACATACAGCATACATACAAATACATACAGGATACATACAGATACATACAGGATACATACAGGATACATACAGGATACATACAAATACATACAGGATACATACAGGATACATACAAATACATACAGGATACATACAGGATACATACAGATACATACAGGATACATACAGGATACATACAGGATACATACAAATACATACAGGATACATACAGGATACATACAAATACATACAGGATACATACAGGATACATACAGGATACATACAGGATACATACAAATACATACAGGATACATACAAAATACATACAAATACATACAGGATACATACAGGATACATACAGGATACATACAGGATACATACAGGATACATACAGGATACATACAGGATACATACAAATACATACAGGATACATACAGATACATACAGGATACATACAGGATACATACAGGATACATACAAATACATACAGGATACATACAGGATACATACAAATACATACAGGATACATACAGGATACATACAGATACATACAGGATACATACAGGATACATACAGGATACATACAAATACATACAGGATACATACAGGATACATACAAATACATACAGGATACATACAGGATACATACAGGATACATACAAATATATACAGGATACATACAGGATACATACAGGATACATACAAATACATACAGGATACATACAGATACATACAGGATACATACAGGATACATACAGGATACATACAGGATACATACAGGATACATACAAATACATACAGGATACATACAGATAAATACAGGATACATACAGGATACATACAGGATACATACAAATACATACAGGATACATACAGGATACATACAAATACATACAGGATACATACAGAATACATACAGGATACATACAGGATACATACAGATACATAAGGGATACATACAGGATAAATACAGGATACATACAGGATACATACAGATACATACAGGATACATACAGGATACATACAAATACCTACAGGATACATACAGATACATACATGATACATACAGGATACATACAGGATACATACAAATACATACAGGATACATACAGGATACATACAAATACATACAGGATACATACAGGATACATACAAATATATACAGGATACATACAAAATATATACAAATAAATACAGGATACATACAAATACATACAGGATACATACAGATACATACAGGATACATACAGGATACATACAGGATACATACAGGATACATACAGGATACATACAAATACATACAGGATACATACAGATACATACAGGATACATACAGGATACATACAAATACATACAGGATACATACAAATACATACAGGATACATATAGGATACATAAAGGATACATACAGGATACATACAAATACATACAGGATACATACAGGATACATACAAATACATACAGGATACATACAGGATACATACAGGATAAATACAGGATACATACAGATACATACAGGATACATACAGGATACATACAGGATACATACAGATACATACAGGATACATACAGGATACATACAAATACATACAGGATACATACAGATACATACAGGATACATACAGGATACATACAAATACATACAGGATACATACAGGATACATACAAATACATACAGGATACATACAGGATACATACAGATACATACAGGATACATACAGGATACATACAAATACATACAGGATACATACAGGATACATACAAATACATACAGGATACATACAGGATACATACAGGATACATACAGGATACATACAGGATACATACAGGATACATACAGGATACATACAAATACATACAGGATACATACAGATACATACAGGATACATACGGGATACATACAGGATACATACAAATACATACAGGATACATACAAATATATACAGGATACATACAGGATACATACAAATACATACAGGATACATACAGGATACATACAGGATACATACAGATACATACAGGATACATACAGGATACATACAGGATACATACAAATACATGCAGGATACATACAGGATACATACAAATATATACAGGATACATACAGGATACATACAGGATACATACAGGATACATACAAATACATACAGGATACATACAAATACATACAGGATACATATAGGATACATAAAGGATACATACAGGATACATACAAATACATACAGGATACATACAGGATACATACAAATACATACAGGATACATACAGGATACATACAGATACATACAGGATACATACAGGATACATACAGGATACATACAGATACATACAGGATACATACAGATACATACAGGATACATACAGATACATACAGGATACATACAGGATACATACAGATACATACAGGATACATACAGGATACATACAGGATACATACAGGATACATACAGGATACATACAGGATACATACAGGATACATACAGGATACATACAGGATACATACAAATACATACAGGATACATACAGGATACATACAAATACATACAGGATACACACAGGATACATACAAATACATACAGTATACATACAGGATACATACAGGATATATACAGGATACATACAGGATACATACAGGAAACATACAAATACATACAGGATACATACAAATACATACAGGATACATACAGGATACATAGAAATATATACAGGATACATACAAAATACATACAAATACATACAGGATACATACAGGATACATACAGGATACATACAGGATACATACAGGATACATACAGGATACATACAGGATACATACAAATACATACAGGATACATACAGATACATACAGGATACATACAGGATACATACAGGATACATACAAATACATACAGGATACATACAGGATACATACAAATACATACAGGATACATACAGATACATACAGGATACATACAGGATACATACAGGATACATACAAATACATACAGGATACATACAGGATACATACAAATACATACAGGATACATACAGGATACATACAGGATACATACAGGATACATACAAATACATACAGGATACATACAGATACATACAGGATACATACGGGATACATACAGGATACATACAAATACATACAGGATACATACAAATATATACAGGATACATACAGGATACATACAAATACATACAGGATACATACAGGTGTACAGGATACATACAGATACATACAGGATACATACAGGATACATACAGGATACATACAAATACATACAGGATACATACAGGATACATACAAATATATACAGGATACATACAGGATACATACAGGATACATACAAATACATACAGGATACATACAGATACATACAGGATACATACAGGATACATACAAATACATACAGGATACATACAGATACATACAGGATACATACAGGATACATACAAATACATACAGGATACATACAAATACATACAGGATACATATAGGATACATAAAGGATACATACAGGATACATACAAATACATACAGGATACATACAGGATACATACAAATACATACAGGATACATACAAATATATACAGGATACATACAAATACATACAGGATACATACAGGTGTACAGGATACATACAGATACATACAGGATACATACAGGATACATACAGGATACATACAAATACATACAGGATACATACAAATATATACAGGATACATACAGGATACATACAGGATACATACAAATACATACAGGATACATACAGATACATACAGGATACATACAGGATACATACAAATACATACAGGATACATACAGATACATACAGGATACATACAGGATACATACAAATACATACAGGATACATACAAATACATACAGGATACATATAGGATACATAAAGGATACATACAGGATACATACAAATACATACAGGATACATACAGGATACATACAAATACATACAGGATACATACAGGATACGTACAGGATACATACAGGATACATACAGATACATACAGGATACATACAGGATACATACAGGATACATACAGATACATACAGGATACATACAGATACATACAGGATACATACAGGATACATACAGATACATACAGGATACATACAGGATACATACAGATACATACAGGATACATACAGGATACATACAGGATACATACAGGATACATACAGGATACATACAGGATACATACAGGATACATACAGGATACATACAAATACATACAGGATACATACAGGATACATACAAATACATACAGGATACACACAGGATACATACAAATACATACAGTATACATACAGGATACATACAAATACATACAGGATACATACAGGATACATACAAATACATACAGGATACATACAGGATACATACAGGATACATACAGGATACATACAAATACATACAGGATACATACAGATACATACAGGATACATACGGGATACATACAGGATACATACAAATACATACAGGATACATACAAATATATACAGGATACATACAGGATACATACAAATACATACAGGATACATACAGGATACATACAGGATACATACAGATACATACAGGATACATACAGGATACATACAGGATACATACAAATACATACAGGATACATACAGGATACATACAAATATATACAGGATACATACAGGATACATACAGGATACATACAAATACATACAGGATACATACAGATACATACAGGATACATACAGGATACATACAGGATACATACAGGATACATACAAATACATACAGGATACATACAGATAAATACAGGATACATACAGGATACATACAGGATACATACAAATACATACAGGATACATACAGGATACATACAAATACATACAGGATACATACAGAATACATACAGGATACATACAGGATACATACAGATACATACAGGATATATACAGGATACATACAGGATACATACAGGATACATACAGATACATAAAGGATACATACAGGATACATACAAATACATACAGGATACATACAGATACATACAGGATACATACAGGATACATACAGGATACATACAAATACATACAGGATACATACAGGATACATACAAATACATACAGGATACATACAGGATACATACAGGATACATACAGGATACATACAAATACATACAGGATACATACAAATACATACAGGATACATACAGGATACATACAGGATACATACAGGATACATACAAATACATACAGGATACATACAAATATATACAGGATACATACAGGATACTTACAAATACATACAGATACATACAGGATACATACAGGATACATACAGGATACATACAGATACATACAGGATACATACAAGATACATACAGGATACATACAAATACATACAGATACATACAGATACATACAGGATACATACAGATACATACAGGATACATACAGGATACATACAGGAAACATACAGGAAACATACAAATACTTACAGGATACATACAAATACATACAGGATACATACAGGATACATAAAAATATATACAGGATACATACAAAATACATACAAATACATACAGGATACATACAGGATACATACAGGATACATACAAATACATACAGGATACATACAGATACATACAGGATACATACAGATACATACAGGATACATACAGGATACATACAAATACATACAGGATACATACTGGATACATACAAATACATACAGGATACATACAGGATACATACAGATACATACAGGATACATACAGGATACATACAGGATACATACAAATACATACAGGATACATACAGGATACATACAAATACATACAGGATACATACAGGATACATACAAATACATACAGGATACATACAGGATACATACAGGATACATACAAAAATATACAGGATACATACAGATACATACAGATACATACAGGATACATACAAATACATACAGGATACATACAAATATATACAGGATACATACAAAATATATACAAATAAATACAGGATACATACAAATACATACAGGATACATACAGATACATACAGGATACATACAGGATACATACAGGATACATACAGGATACATACAGATACATACAGGATACATACAAATACATACAGGATACATACAGATACATACAGGATACATACAGGATACATACAAATACATACAGGATACATACAAATACATACAGGATACATACAGGATACATAAAGGATACATACAGGATACATACAAATACATACAGGATACATACAGGATACATACAGGATACATACAGGATACATACAGATACATACAGGATACATACAGGATACATACAGGATACATACAGATACATACAGGATACATACAGATACATACAGGATACATACAGGATACATACAGGATACATACAAATACATACAGGATACATACAGGATACATACAAATACATACAGGATACATACAGGATACATACAGGATACATACAAATATATACAGGATACATACAGGATACATACAGGATACATACAAATACATACAGGATACATACAGATACATACAGGATACATACAGGATACATACAGGATACATACAGGATACATACAGGATACATACAGGATACATACAAATACATACAGGATACATACAGGATACATACAAATACATACAGGATACATACAGGATACATACAGGATACATACAGGATACATACAAATACATACAGGATACATACAAATACATACAGGATACATACAGGATACATACAGGATACATACAGGATACATACAAATACATACAGGATACATACAAATATATACAGGATACATACAGGATACTTACAAATACATACAGATACATACAGGATACATACAGGATACATACAGGATACATACAGATACATACAGGATACATACAAGATACATACAGGATACATACAAATACATACAGATACATACAGATACATACAGGATACATACAGATACATACAGGATACATACAGGATACATACAGGATACATACAGGAAACATACAGGAAACATACAAATACTTACAGGATACATACAAATACATACAGGATACATACAGGATACATAAAAATATATACAGGATACATACAAAATACATACAAATACATACAGGATACATACAGGATACATACAGGATACATACAAATACATACAGGATACATACAGATACATACAGGATACATACAGATACATACAGGATACATACAGGATACATACAAATACATACAGGATACATACAGGATACATACAAATACATACAGGATACATACAGGATACATACAGATACATACAGGATACATACAGGATACATACAGGATACATACAAATACATACAGGATACATACAGGATACATACAAATACATACAGGATACATACAGGATACATACAAATACATACAGGATACATACAGGATACATACAGGATACATACAAAAATATACAGGATACATACAGATACATACAGATACATACAGGATACATACAAATACATACAGGATACATACAAATATATACAGGATACATACAAAATATATACAAATAAATACAGGATACATACAAATACATACAGGATACATACAGATACATACAGGATACATACAGGATACATACAGGATACATACAGGATACATATAGGATACATAAAGGATACATACAGGATACATACAAATACATACAGGATACATACAGGATACATACAAATACATACAGGATACATACAGGATACATACAGGATACATACAGGATACATATAGGATACATAAAGGATACATACAGGATACATACAAATACATACAGGATACATACAGGATACATACAGGATACATACAGGATACATACAGATACATACAGGATACATACAGGATACATACAGGATACATACAGATACATACAGGATACATACAGATACATACAGGATACATACAGGATACATACAGATACATACAGGATACATACAGGATACATACAGATACATACAGGATACATACAGGATACATACAGGATACATACAGGATACATACAGGATACATACAGGATACATACAAATACATACAGGATACATACAGGATACATACAAATACATACAGGATACACACAGGATACATACAAATAAATACAGTATACATACAGGATACATACAGGATATATACAGGATACATACAGGATACATACAGGAAACATACAAATACATACAGGATACATACAAATACATACAGGATACATACAGGATACATACAGGATACATACAAATATATACAGGATACATACAAAATACATACAAATACATACAGGATACATACAGGATACATACAGGATACATACAGGATACATACAGGATACATACAGGATACATACAAATACATACAGGATACATACAGATACATACAGGATACATACAGGATACATACAAATACATACAGGATACATACAGAATACATACAAATACATACAGGATACATACAGATACATACAGGATACATACAGGATACATACAGGATACATACAGGATACATACAGGATACATACAAATACATACAGGATACATACAGATACATACAGGATACATACAGGATACATACAAATACATACAGGATACATACAGGATACATACAAATACATACAGGATACATACAGGATACATACAGATACATACAAATACATACAGGATACATACAGGATACATACAAATACATACAGGATACATACAGGATACATACAGGATACATACAGATACATACAGGATACATACAGGATACATACAGGATACATACAAATACATACAGGATACATACAGGATACATACAAATATATACAGGATACATACAGGATACATACAGGATACATACAAATACATACAGGATACATACAGATACATACAGGATACATACAGGATACATACAGGATACATACAAATACATACAGTATACATACAGATACATACAGGATACATACAGGATACATACAAATACATACAGGATACATACAGGATACATACAAATACATACAGGATACATACAGAATACATACAGGATACATACAGGATACATACAGGATACATACAAATACATACAGGATACATACAGATACATACAGGATACATACGGGATACATACAGGATACATACAAATACATACAGGATACATACAAATATATACAGGATACATACAGGATACATACAAATACATACAGGATACATACAGGATACATACAGGATACATACAGATACATACAGGATACATACAGGATACATACAGGATACATACAAATACATACAGGATACATACAGGATACATACAAATATATACAGGATACATACAGGATACATACAAATACATACAGGATACATACAGATACATACAGGATACATACAGGATACATACAGGATACATACAAATACATACAGTATACATACAGATACATACAGGATACATACAGGATACATACAAATACATACAGGATACATACAGGATACATACAAATACATACAGGATACATACAGAATACATACAGGATACATACAGGATACATACAGATACATACAGGATACATACAGGATACATACAGGATACATACAGGATACATACAGATACATACAGGATACATACAGGATACATACAAATACATACAGGATACATACAGATACATACAGGATACATACAGGATACATACAGGATACATACAAATACATACAGGATACATACAGGATACATACAAATACATACAGGATACATACAGGATACATACAGGATACATACAAATACATACAGGATACATACAAATACATACAGGATACATACAAATACATACAGGATACATACAGGATACATACAGGATACATACAAATACATACAGGATACATACAAATATATACAGGATACATACAGGATACATACAGGATACATACAGGATACATACAAATACATACAGGATACATACAAATATATACAGGATACATACAGGATACTTACAAATACATACAGGTTACATACAGGATACATACAGGATACATACAGGATACATACAGATACATACAGGATACATACAGGATACATACAGGATACATACAGATACATACAGGATACATACAGGATACATACAAATACATACAGGATACATACAGATACATACAGGATACATACAGGATACATACAAATACATACAGGATACATACAGGATACATACAAATACATACAGGATACATACAGGATACATACAGATACATACAGGATACATACAGGATACATACAAATACATACAGGATACATACAGGATACATACAAATACATACAGGATACATACAGGATACATACAGGATACATACAAATACATACAGGATACATACAAATATATACAGGATACATACAGGATACATACAGGATACATACAGGATACATACAGGATACATACAGGATACATACAGGATACATACAAATACATACAGGATACATACAGGATACATACAAATATATACAGGATACATACAGGATACATACAGGATACATACAAATACATACAGGATACATACAGATACATACAGGATACATACAGGATACATACAGGATACATACAGGATACATACAAATACATACAGGATACATACAGATAAATACAGGATACATACAGGATACATACAGGATACATACAAATACATACAGGATACATAAAGATACATACAAATACATAAAGATACATACAAATACATACAGGATACATACAAATACATACAGGATACATACAAATACATACAGGATACATACAAATAACAAAGATACAAACAGGATACATACAGGATACATATAGGATACATAAAGGATACATACAGGATACATACAAATACATACAGGATACATACAGGATACATACAAATACATACAGGATACATACAGGATACATACAGGATACATACAGGATACATACAGATACATACAGGATACATACAGGATACATACAGGATACATACAGATACATACAGGATACATACAGATACATACAGGATACATACAGGATACATACAGATACATACAGGATACATACAGGATACATACAGATACATACAGGATACATACAGGATACATACAGGATACATACAGGATACATACAGGATACATACAGGATACATACAGGATACATACAAATACATACAGGATACATACAGGATACATACAAATACATACAGGATACACACAGGATACATACAAATACATACAGTATACATACAGGATACATACAGGATATATACAGGATACATACAGGATACATACAGGAAACATACAAATACATACAGGATACATACAAATACATACAGGATACATACAGGATACATACAAATATATACAGGATACATACAAAATACATACAAATACATACAGGATACATACAGGATACATACAGGATACATACAGGATACATACAGCATACATACAAATACATACAGGATACATACAGATACATACAGGATACATACAGGATACATACAGGATACATACAAATACATACAGGATACATACAGGATACATACAAATACATACAGGATACATACAGGATACATACAGATACATACAGGATACATACAGGATACATACAGGATACATACAAATACATACAGGATACATACAGGATACATACAAATACATACAGGATACATACAGGATACATACAGGATACATACAGGATACATACAAATACATACAGGATACATACAAAATACATACAAATACATACAGGATACATACAGGATACATACAGGATACATACAGGATACATACAGGATACATACAGGATACATACAGGATACATACAGGATACATACAAATACATACAGGATACATACAGATACATACAGGATACATACAGGATACATACAGGATACATACAAATACATACAGGATACATACAGGATACATACAAATACATACAGGATACATACAGGATACATACAGATACATACAGGATACATACAGGATACATACAGGATACATACAAATACATACAGGATACATACAGGATACATACAAATACATACAGGATACATACAGGATACATACAGGATACATACAAATATATACAGGATACATACAGGATACATACAGGATACATACAAATACATACAGGATACATACAGATACATACAGGATACATACAGGATACATACAGGATACATACAGGATACATACAGGATACATACAAATACATACAGGATACATACAGATAAATACAGGATACATACAGGATACATACAGGATACATACAAATACATACAGGATACATACAGGATACATACAAATACATACAGGATACATACAGAATACATACAGGATACATACAGGATACATACAGATACATAAGGGATACATACAGGATAAATACAGGATACATACAGGATACATACAGATACATACAGGATACATACAGGATACATACAAATACCTACAGGATACATACAGATACATACATGATACATACAGGATACATACAGGATACATACAAATACATACAGGATACATACAGGATACATACAAATACATACAGGATACATACAGGATACATACAAATATATACAGGATACATACAAAATATATACAAATAAATACAGGATACATACAAATACATACAGGATACATACAGATACATACAGGATACATACAGGATACATACAGGATACATACAGGATACATACAGGATACATACAAATACATACAGGATACATACAGATACATACAGGATACATACAGGATACATACAAATACATACAGGATACATACAAATACATACAGGATACATATAGGATACATAAAGGATACATACAGGATACATACAAATACATACAGGATACATACAGGATACATACAAATACATACAGGTTACATACAGGATACATACAGGATACATACAGGATACATACAGATACATACAGGATACATACAGGATACATACAGGATACATACAGATACATACAGGATACATACAGGATACATACAAATACATACAGGATACATACAGATACATACAGGATACATACAGGATACATACAAATACATACAGGATACATACAGGATACATACAAATACATACAGGATACATACAGGATACATACAGATACATACAGGATACATACAGGATACATACAAATACATACAGGATACATACAGGATACATACAAATACATACAGGATACATACAGGATACATACAGGATACATACAGGATACATACAGGATACATACAGGATACATACAGGATACATACAAATACATACAGGATACATACAGATACATACAGGATACATACGGGATACATACAGGATACATACAAATACATACAGGATACATACAAATATATACAGGATACATACAGGATACATACAAATACATACAGGATACATACAGGATACATACAGGATACATACAGATACATACAGGATACATACAGGATACATACAGGATACATACAAATACATACAGGATACATACAGGATACATACAAATATATACAGGATACATACAGGATACATACAGGATACATACAGGATACATACAAATACATACAGGATACATACAAATACATACAGGATACATATAGGATACATAAAGGATACATACAGGATACATACAAATACATACAGGATACATACAGGATACATACAAATACATACAGGATACATACAGGATACATACAGATACATACAGGATACATACAGGATACATACAGGATACATACAGATACATACAGGATACATACAGATACATACAGGATACATACAGATACATACAGGATACATACAGGATACATACAGATACATACAGGATACATACAGGATACATACAGGATACATACAGGATACATACAGGATACATACAGGATACATACAGGATACATACAGGATACATACAGGATACATACAAATACATACAGGATACATACAGGATACATACAAATACATACAGGATACACACAGGATACATACAAATACATACAGTATACATACAGGATACATACAGGATATATACAGGATACATACAGGATACATACAGGAAACATACAAATACATACAGGATACATACAAATACATACAGGATACATACAGGATACATAGAAATATATACAGGATACATACAAAATACATACAAATACATACAGGATACATACAGGATACATACAGGATACATACAGGATACATACAGGATACATACAGGATACATACAGGATACATACAAATACATACAGGATACATACAGATACATACAGGATACATACAGGATACATACAGGATACATACAAATACATACAGGATACATACAGGATACATACAAATACATACAGGATACATACAGATACATACAGGATACATACAGGATACATACAGGATACATACAAATACATACAGGATACATACAGGATACATACAAATACATACAGGATACATACAGGATACATACAGGATACATACAGGATACATACAAATACATACAGGATACATACAGATACATACAGGATACATACGGGATACATACAGGATACATACAAATACATACAGGATACATACAAATATATACAGGATACATACAGGATACATACAAATACATACAGGATACATACAGGTGTACAGGATACATACAGATTCATACAGGATACATACAGGATACATACAGGATACATACAAATACATACAGGATACATACAGGATACATACAAATATATACAGGATACATACAGGATACATACAGGATACATACAAATACATACAGGATACATACAGATACATACAGGATACATACAGGATACATACAAATACATACAGGATACATACAGATACATACAGGATACATACAGGATACATACAAATACATACAGGATACATACAAATACATACAGGATACATATAGGATACATAAAGGATACATACAGGATACATACAAATACATACAGGATACATACAGGATACATACAAATACATACAGGATACATACAAATATATACAGGATACATACAAATACATACAGGATACATACAGGTGTACAGGATACATACAGATACATACAGGATACATACAGGATACATACAGGATACATACAAATACATACAGGATACATACAAATATATACAGGATACATACAGGATACATACAGGATACATACAAATACATACAGGATACATACAGATACATACAGGATACATACAGGATACATACAAATACATACAGGATACATACAGATACATACAGGATACATACAGGATACATACAAATACATACAGGATACATACAAATACATACAGGATACATATAGGATACATAAAGGATACATACAGGATACATACAAATACATACAGGATACATACAGGATACATACAAATACATACAGGATACATACAGGATACGTACAGGATACATACAGGATACATACAGATACATACAGGATACATACAGGATACATACAGGATACATACAGATACATACAGGATACATACAGATACATACAGGATACATACAGGATACATACAGATACATACAGGATACATACAGGATACATACAGATACATACAGGATACATACAGGATACATACAGGATACATACAGGATACATACAGGATACATACAGGATACATACAGGATACATACAAATACATACAGGATACATACAGGATACATACAAATACATACAGGATACACACAGGATACATACAAATACATACAGTATACATACAGGATACATACAAATACATACAGGATACATACAGGATACATACAAATACATACAGGATACATACAGGATACATACAGGATACATACAGGATACATACAAATACATACAGGATACATACAGATACATACAGGATACATACGGGATACATACAGGATACATACAAATACATACAGGATACATACAAATATATACAGGATACATACAGGATACATACAAATACATACAGGATACATACAGGATACATACAGGATACATACAGATACATACAGGATACATACAGGATACATACAGGATACATACAAATACATACAGGATACATACAGGATACATACAAATATATACAGGATACATACAGGATACATACAGGATACATACAAATACATACAGGATACATACAGATACATACAGGATACATACAGGATACATACAGGATACATACAGGATACATACAAATACATACAGGATACATACAGATAAATACAGGATACATACAGGATACATACAGGATACATACAAATACATACAGGATACATACAGGATACATACAAATACATACAGGATACATACAGAATACATACAGGATACATACAGGATACATACAGATACATACAGGATATATACAGGATACATACAGGATACATACAGGATACATACAGATACATAAAGGATACATACAGGATACATACAAATACATACAGGATACATACAGATACATACAGGATACATACAGGATACATACAGGATACATACAAATACATACAGGATACATACAGGATACATACAAATACATACAGGATACATACAGGATACATACAGGATACATACAGGATACATACAAATACATACAGGATACATACAAATACATACAGGATACATACAGGATACATACAGGATACATACAGGATACATACAAATACATACAGGATACATACAAATATATACAGGATACATACAGGATACTTACAAATACATACAGATACATACAGGATACATACAGGATACATACAGGATACATACAGATACATACAGGATACATACAAGATACATACAGGATACATACAAATACATACAGATACATACAGATACATACAGGATACATACAGATACATACAGGATACATACAGGATACATACAGGATACATACAGGAAACATACAGGAAACATACAAATACTTACAGGATACATACAAATACATACAGGATACATACAGGATACATAAAAATATATACAGGATACATACAAAATACATACAAATACATACAGGATACATACAGGATACATACAGGATACATACAAATACATACAGGATACATACAGATACATACAGGATACATACAGATACATACAGGATACATACAGGATACATACAAATACATACAGGATACATACTGGATACATACAAATACATACAGGATACATACAGGATACATACAGATACATACAGGATACATACAGGATACATACAGGATACATACAAATACATACAGGATACATACAGGATACATACAAATACATACAGGATACATACAGGATACATACAAATACATACAGGATACATACAGGATACATACAGGATACATACAAAAATATACAGGATACATACAGATACATACAGATACATACAGGATACATACAAATACATACAGGATACATACAAATATATACAGGATACATACAAAATATATACAAATAAATACAGGATACATACAAATACATACAGGATACATACAGATACATACAGGATACATACAGGATACATACAGGATACATACAGGATACATACAGATACATACAGGATACATACAAATACATACAGGATACATACAGATACATACAGGATACATACAGGATACATACAAATACATACAGGATACATACAAATACATACAGGATACATATAGGATACATAAAGGATACATACAGGATACATACAAATACATACAGGATACATACAGGATACATACAGGATACATACAGGATACATACAGATACATACAGGATACATACAGGATACATACAGGATACATACAGATACATACAGGATACATTCAGATACATACAGGATACATACAGGATACATACAGGATACATACAAATACATACAGGATACATACAGGATACATACAAATACATACAGGATACATACAGGATACATACAGGATACATACAAATATATACAGGATACATACAGGATACATACAGGATACATACAAATACATACAGGATACATACAGATACATACAGGATACATACAGGATACATACAGGATACATACAGGATACATACAGGATACATACAGGATACATACAAATACATACAGGATACATACAGGATACATACAAATACATACAGGATACATACAGGATACATACAGGATACATACAAATACATACAGGATACATACAAATACATACAGGATACATACAGGATACATACAGGATACATACAGGATACATACAAATACATACAGGATACATACAAATATATACAGGATACATACAGGATACTTACAAATACATACAGATACATACAGGATACATACAGGATACATACAGGATACATACAGATACATACAGGATACATACAAGATACATACAGGATACATACAAATACATACAGATACATACAGATACATACAGGATACATACAGATACATACAGGATACATACAGGATACATACAGGATACATACAGGAAACATACAGGAAACATACAAATACTTACAGGATACATACAAATACATACAGGATACATACAGGATACATAAAAATATATACAGGATACATACAAAATACATACAAATACATACAGGATACATACAGGATACATACAGGATACATACAAATACATACAGGATACATACAGATACATACAGGATACATACAGATACATACAGGATACATACAGGATACATACAAATACATACAGGATACATACTGGATACATACAAATACATACAGGATACATACAGGATACATACAGATACATACAGGATACATACAGGATACATACAGGATACATACAAATACATACAGGATACATACAGGATACATACAAATACATACAGGATACATACAGGATACATACAAATACATACAGGATACATACAGGATACATACAGGATACATACAAAAATATACAGGATACATACAGATACATACAGATACATACAGGATACATACAAATACATACAGGATACATACAAATATATACAGGATACATACAAAATATATACAAATAAATACAGGATACATACAAATACATACAGGATACATACAGATACATACAGGATACATACAGGATACATACAGGATACATACAGGATACATATAGGATACATAAAGGATACATACAGGATACATACAAATACATACAGGATACATACAGGATACATACAAATACATACAGGATACATACAGGATACATACAGGATACATACAGGATACATATAGGATACATAAAGGATACATACAGGATACATACAAATACATACAGGATACATACAGGATACATACAGGATACATACAGGATACATACAGATACATACAGGATACATACAGGATACATACAGGATACATACAGATACATACAGGATACATACAGATACATACAGGATACATACAGGATACATACAGATACATACAGGATACATACAGGATACATACAGATACATACAGGATACATACAGGATACATACAGGATACATACAGGATACATACAGGATACATACAGGATACATACAGGATACATACAGGATACATACAAATACATACAGGATACATACAGGATACATACAAATACATACAGGATACACACAGGATACATACAAATAAATACAGTATACATACAGGATACATACAGGATATATACAGGATACATACAGGATACATACAGGAAACATACAAATACATACAGGATACATACAAATACATACAGGATACATACAGGATACATACAGGATACATACAAATATATACAGGATACATACAAAATACATACAAATACATACAGGATACATACAGGATACATACAGGATACATACAGGATACATACAGGATACATACAGGATACATACAAATACATACAGGATACATACAGATACATACAGGATACATACAGGATACATACAAATACATACAGGATACATACAGAATACATACAAATACATACAGGATACATACAGATACATACAGGATACATACAGGATACATACAGGATACATACAGGATACATACAGGATACATACAAATACATACAGGATACATACAGATACATACAGGATACATACAGGATACATACAAATACATACAGGATACATACAGGATACATACAAATACATACAGGATACATACAGGATACGTACAGGATACATACAGGATACATACAGATACATACAGGATACATACAGGATACATACAGGATACATACAGATACATACAGGATACATACAGATACATACAGGATACATACAGGATACATACAGATACATACAGGATACATACAGGATACATACAGATACATACAGGATACATACAGGATACATACAGGATACATACAGGTACAGGATACATACAGGATACATACAAATACATACAGGATACATACAGGATACATACAGGATACATACAAATACATACAGGATACATACAGGATACATACAGGATACATACAAATACATACAGGATACATACAGGATACATACAAATATATACAGGATACATACAGGATACATACAAATACATACAGGATACATACAGATACATACAGGATACATACAGGATACATACAGGATACATACAAATACATACAGTATACATACAGATACATACAGGATACATACAGGATACATACAAATACATACAGGATACATACAGGATACATACAAATACATACAGGATACATACAGAATACATACAGGATACATACAGGATACATACAGATACATACAGGATACATACAGGATACATACAGGATACATACAGGATACATACAGATACATACAGGATACATACAGGATACATACAAATACATACAGGATACATACAGATACATACAGGATACATACAGGATACATACAGGATACATACAAATACATACAGGATACATACAGGATACATACAAATACATACAGGATACATACAGGATACATACAGGATACATACAAATACATACAGGATACATACAAATACATACAGGATACATACAAATACATACAGGATACATACAGGATACATACAGGATACATACAAATACATACAGGATACATACAAATATATACAGGATACATACAGGATACATACAGGATACATACAGGATACATACAAATACATACAGGATACATACAAATATATACAGGATACATACAGGATACTTACAAATACATACAGGTTACATACAGGATACATACAGGATACATACAGGATACATACAGATACATACAGGATACATACAGGATACATACAGGATACATACAGATACATACAGGATACATACAGGATACATACAAATACATACAGGATACATACAGATACATACAGGATACATACAGGATACATACAAATACATACAGGATACATACAGGATACATACAAATACATACAGGATACATACAGGATACATACAGATACATACAGGATACATACAGGATACATACAAATACATACAGGATACATACAGGATACATACAAATACATACAGGATACATACAGGATACATACAGGATACATACAAATACATACAGGATACATACAAATATATACAGGATACATACAGGATACATACAGGATACATACAGGATACATACAGGATACATACAGGATACATACAGGATACATACAAATACATACAGGATACATACAGGATACATACAAATATATACAGGATACATACAGGATACATACAGGATACATACAAATACATACAGGATACATACAGATACATACAGGATACATACAGGATACATACAGGATACATACAGGATACATACAAATACATACAGGATACATACAGATAAATACAGGATACATACAGGATACATACAGGATACATACAAATACATACAGGATACATAAAGATACATACAAATACATAAAGATACATACAAATACATACAGGATACATACAAATACATACAGGATACATACAAATACATACAGGATACATACAAATAACAAAGATACAAACAGGATACATACAGGATACATATAGGATACATAAAGGATACATACAGGATACATACAAATACATACAGGATACATACAGGATACATACAAATACATACAGGATACATACAGGATACATACAGGATACATACAGGATACATACAGATACATACAGGATACATACAGGATACATACAGGATACATACAGATACATACAGGATACATACAGATACATACAGGATACATACAGGATACATACAGATACATACAGGATACATACAGGATACATACAGATACATACAGGATACATACAGGATACATACAGGATACATACAGGATACATACAGGATACATACAGGATACATACAGGATACATACAAATACATACAGGATACATACAGGATACATACAAATACATACAGGATACACACAGGATACATACAAATACATACAGTATACATACAGGATACATACAGGATATATACAGGATACATACAGGATACATACAGGAAACATACAAATACATACAGGATACATACAAATACATACAGGATACATACAGGATACATACAAATATATACAGGATACATACAAAATACATACAAATACATACAGGATACATACAGGATACATACAGGATACATACAGGATACATACAGCATACATACAAATACATACAGGATACATACAGATACATACAGGATACATACAGGATACATACAGGATACATACAAATACATACAGGATACATACAGGATACATACAAATACATACAGGATACATACAGGATACATACAGATACATACAGGATACATACAGGATACATACAGGATACATACAAATACATACAGGATACATACAGGATACATACAAATACATACAGGATACATACAGGATACATACAGGATACATACAGGATACATACAAATACATACAGGATACATACAAAATACATACAAATACATACAGGATACATACAGGATACATACAGGATACATACAGGATACATACAGGATACATACAGGATACATACAGGATACATACAAATACATACAGGATACATACAGATACATACAGGATACATACAGGATACATACAGGATACATACAAATACATACAGGATACATACAGGATACATACAAATACATACAGGATACATACAGGATACATACAGATACATACAGGATACATACAGGATACATACAGGATACATACAAATACATACAGGATACATACAGGATACATACAAATACATACAGGATACATACAGGATACATACAGGATACATACAAATATATACAGGATACATACAGGATACATACAGGATACATACAAATACATACAGGATACATACAGATACATACAGGATACATACAGGATACATACAGGATACATACAGGATACATACAGGATACATACAAATACATACAGGATACATACAGATAAATACAGGATACATACAGGATACATACAGGATACATACAAATACATACAGGATACATACAGGATACATACAAATACATACAGGATACATACAGAATACATACAGGATACATACAGGATACATACAGATACATAAGGGATACATACAGGATAAATACAGGATACATACAGGATACATACAGATACATACAGGATACATACAGGATACATACAAATACCTACAGGATACATACAGATACATACATGATACATACAGGATACATACAGGATACATACAAATACATACAGGATACATACAGGATACATACAAATACATACAGGATACATACAGGATACATACAAATATATACAGGATACATACAAAATATATACAAATAAATACAGGATACATACAAATACATACAGGATACATACAGATACATACAGGATACATACAGGATACATACAGGATACATACAGGATACATACAGGATACATACAAATACATACAGGATACATACAGATACATACAGGATACATACAGGATACATACAAATACATACAGGATACATACAAATACATACAGGATACATATAGGATACATAAAGGATACATACAGGATACATACAAATACATACAGGATACATACAGGATACATACAAATACATACAGGTTACATACAGGATACATACAGGATACATACAGGATACATACAGATACATACAGGATACATACAGGATACATACAGGATACATACAGATACATACAGGATACATACAGGATACATACAAATACATACAGGATACATACAGATACATACAGGATACATACAGGATACATACAAATACATACAGGATACATACAGGATACATACAAATACATACAGGATACATACAGGATACATACAGATACATACAGGATACATACAGGATACATACAAATACATACAGGATACATACAGGATACATACAAATACATACAGGATACATACAGGATACATACAGGATACATACAGGATACATACAGGATACATACAGGATACATACAGGATACATACAAATACATACAGGATACATACAGATACATACAGGATACATACGGGATACATACAGGATACATACAAATACATACAGGATACATACAAATATATACAGGATACATACAGGATACATACAAATACATACAGGATACATACAGGATACATACAGGATACATACAGATACATACAGGATACATACAGGATACATACAGGATACATACAAATACATGCAGGATACATACAGGATACATACAAATATATACAGGATACATACAGGATACATACAGGATACATACAGGATACATACAAATACATACAGGATACATACAAATACATACAGGATACATATAGGATACATAAAGGATACATACAGGATACATACAAATACATACAGGATACATACAGGATACATACAAATACATACAGGATACATACAGGATACATACAGATACATACAGGATACATACAGGATACATACAGGATACATACAGATACATACAGGATACATACAGATACATACAGGATACATACAGATACATACAGGATACATACAGGATACATACAGATACATACAGGATACATACAGGATACATACAGGATACATACAGGATACATACAGGATACATACAGGATACATACAGGATACATACAGGATACATACAGGATACATACAAATACATACAGGATACATACAGAATACATACAGGATACATACAGGATACATACAAATACATACAGGATACACACAGGATACATACAAATACATACAGTATACATACAGGATACATACAGGATATATACAGGATACATACAGGATACATACAGGAAACATACAAATACATACAGGATACATACAAATACATACAGGATACATACAGGATACATACAAATACATACAGGATACATACAGATACATACAGGATACATACAGGATACATACAGGATACATACAAATACATACAGGATACATACAGGATACATACAAATACATACAGGATACATACAGATACATACAGGATACATACAGGATACATACAGGATACATACAAATACATACAGGATACATACAGGATACATACAAATACATACAGGATACATACAGGATACATACAGGATACATACAGGATACATACAGGATACATACAAATACATACAGGATACATACAGATACATACAGGATACATACGGGATACATACAGGATACATACAAATACATACAGGATACATACAAATATATACAGGATACATACAGGATACATACAAATACATACAGGATACATACAGGTGTACAGGATACATACAGATACATACAGGATACATACAGGATACATACAGGATACATACAAATACATACAGGATACATACAGGATACATACAAATATATACAGGATACATACAGGATACATACAGGATACATACAAATACATACAGGATACATACAGATACATACAGGATACATACAGGATACATACAAATACATACAGGATACATACAGATACATACAGGATACATACAGGATACATACAAATACATACAGGATACATACAAATACATACAGGATACATATAGGATACATAAAGGATACATACAGGATACATACAAATACATACAGGATACATACAGGATACATACAAATACATACAGGATACATACAAATATATACAGGATACATACAAATACATACAGGATACATACAGGTGTACAGGATACATACAGATACATACAGGATACATACAGGATACATACAGGATACATACAAATACATACAGGATACATACAAATACATACAGGATACATACAAATACATACAGGATACATATAGGATACATAAAGGATACATACAGGATACATACAAATACATACAGGATACATACAGGATACATACAAATACATACAGGATACATACAGGATACGTACAGGATACATACAGGATACATACAGATACATACAGGATACATACAGGATACATACAGGATACATACAGATACATACAGGATACATACAGATACATACAGGATACATACAGGATACATACAGATACATACAGGATACATACAGGATACATACAGATACATACAGGATACATACAGGATACATACAGGATACATACAGGATACATACAGGATACATACAGGATACATACAGGATACATACAAATACATACAGGATACATACAGGATACATACAAATACATACAGGATACACACAGGATACATACAAATACATACAGTATACATACAGGATACATACAAATACATACAGGATACATACAGGATACATACAAATACATACAGGATACATACAGGATACATACAGGATACATACAGGATACATACAAATACATACAGGATACATACAGATACATACAGGATACATACGGGATACATACAGGATACATACAAATACATACAGGATACATACAAATATATACAGGATACATACAGGATACATACAAATACATACAGGATACATACAGGATACATACAGGATACATACAGATACATACAGGATACATACAGGATACATACAGGATACATACAAATACATACAGGATACATACAGGATACATACAAATATATACAGGATACATACAGGATACATACAGGATACATACAAATACATACAGGATACATACAGATACATACAGGATACATACAGGATACATACAGGATACATACAGGATACATACAAATACATACAGGATACATACAGATAAATACAGGATACATACAGGATACATACAGGATACATACAAATACATACAGGATACATACAGGATACATACAAATACATACAGGATACATACAGAATACATACAGGATACATACAGGATACATACAGATACATACAGGATATATACAGGATACATACAGGATACATACAGGATACATACAGATACATAAAGGATACATACAGGATACATACAAATACATACAGGATACATACAGATACATACAGGATACATACAGGATACATACAGGATACATACAAATACATACAGGATACATACAGGATACATACAAATACATACAGGATACATACAGGATACATACAGGATACATACAGGATACATACAAATACATACAGGATACATACAAATACATACAGGATACATACAGGATACATACAGGATACATACAGGATACATACAAATACATACAGGATACATACAAATATATACAGGATACATACAGGATACTTACAAATACATACAGATACATACAGGATACATACAGGATACATACAGGATACATACAGATACATACAGGATACATACAAGATACATACAGGATACATACAAATACATACAGATACATACAGATACATACAGGATACATACAGATACATACAGGATACATACAGGATACATACAGGATACATACAGGAAACATACAGGAAACATACAAATACTTACAGGATACATACAAATACATACAGGATACATACAGGATACATAAAAATATATACAGGATACATACAAAATACATACAAATACATACAGGATACATACAGGATACATACAGGATACATACAAATACATACAGGATACATACAGATACATACAGGATACATACAGATACATACAGGATACATACAGGATACATACAAATACATACAGGATACATACTGGATACATACAAATACATACAGGATACATACAGGATACATACAGATACATACAGGATACATACAGGATACATACAGGATACATACAAATACATACAGGATACATACAGGATACATACAAATACATACAGGATACATACAGGATACATACAAATACATACAGGATACATACAGGATACATACAGGATACATACAAAAATATACAGGATACATACAGATACATACAGATACATACAGGATACATACAAATACATACAGGATACATACAAATATATACAGGATACATACAAAATATATACAAATAAATACAGGATACATACAAATACATACAGGATACATACAGATACATACAGGATACATACAGGATACATACAGGATACATACAGGATACATACAGATACATACAGGATACATACAAATACATACAGGATACATACAGATACATACAGGATACATACAGGATACATACAAATACATACAGGATACATACAAATACATACAGGATACATATAGGATACATAAAGGATACATACAGGATACATACAAATACATACAGGATACATACAGGATACATACAGGATACATACAGGATACATACAGATACATACAGGATACATACAGGATACATACAGGATACATACAGATACATACAGGATACATACAGATACATACAGGATACATACAGGATACATACAGGATACATACAAATACATACAGGATACATACAGGATACATACAAATACATACAGGATACATACAGGATACATACAGGATACATACAAATATATACAGGATACATACAGGATACATACAGGATACATACAAATACATACAGGATACATACAGATACATACAGGATACATACAGGATACATACAGGATACATACAGGATACATACAGGATACATACAGGATACATACAAATACATACAGGATACATACAGGATACATACAAATACATACAGGATACATACAGGATACATACAGGATACATACAGGATACATACAAATACATACAGGATACATACAAATACATACAGGATACATACAGGATACATACAGGATACATACAAATACATACAGGATACATACAAATATATACAGGATACATACAGGATACTTACAAATACATACAGATACATACAGGATACATACAGGATACATACAGGATACATACAGATACATACAGGATACATACAAGATACATACAGGATACATACAAATACATACAGATACATACAGATACATACAGGATACATACAGATACATACAGGATACATACAGGATACATACAGGATACATACAGGAAACATACAGGAAACATACAAATACTTACAGGATACATACAAATACATACAGGATACATACAGGATACATAAAAATATATACAGGATACATACAAAATACATACAAATACATACAGGATACATACAGGATACATACAGGATACATACAAATACATACAGGATACATACAGATACATACAGGATACATACAGATACATACAGGATACATACAGGATACATACAAATACATACAGGATACATACTGGATACATACAAATACATACAGGATACATACAGGATACATACAGATACATACAGGATACATACAGGATACATACAGGATACATACAAATACATACAGGATACATACAGGATACATACAAATACATACAGGATACATACAGGATACATACAAATACATACAGGATACATACAGGATACATACAGGATACATACAAAAATATACAGGATACATACAGATACATACAGATACATACAGGATACATACAAATACATACAGGATACATACAAATATATACAGGATACATACAAAATATATACAAATAAATACAGGATACATACAAATACATACAGGATACATACAGATACATACAGGATACATACAGGATACATACAGGATACATACAGGATACATATAGGATACATAAAGGATACATACAGGATACATACAAATACATACAGGATACATACAGGATACATACAAATACATACAGGATACATACAGGATACATACAGGATACATACAGGATACATATAGGATACATAAAGGATACATACAGGATACATACAAATACATACAGGATACATACAGGATACATACAGGATACATACAGGATACATACAGATACATACAGGATACATACAGATACATACAGGATACATACAGATACATACAGGATACATACAGGATACATACAGATACATACAGGATACATACAGGATACATACAGATACATACAGGATACATACAGGATACATACAGGATACATACAGGATACATACAGGATACATACAGGATACATACAGGATACATACAGGATACATACAAATACATACAGGATACATACAGGATACATACAAATACATACAGGATACACACAGGATACATACAAATAAATACAGTATACATACAGGATACATACAGGATATATACAGGATACATACAGGATACATACAGGAAACATACAAATACATACAGGATACATACAAATACATACAGGATACATACAGGATACATACAGGATACATACAAATATATACAGGATACATACAAAATACATACAAATACATACAGGATACATACAGGATACATACAGGATACATACAGGATACATACAGGATACATACAGGATACATACAAATACATACAGGATACATACAGATACATACAGGATACATACAGGATACATACAAATACATACAGGATACATACAGAATACATACAAATACATACAGGATACATACAGATACATACAGGATACATACAGGATACATACAGGATACATACAGGATACATACAGGATACATACAAATACATACAGGATACATACAGATACATACAGGATACATACAGGATACATACAAATACATACAGGATACATACAGGATACATACAAATACATACAGGATACATACAGGATACATACAGATACATACAAATACATACAGGATACATACAGGATACATACAAATACATACAGGATACATACAGGATACATACAGGATACATACAGATACATACAGGATACATACAGGATACATACAGGATACATACAAATACATACAGGATACATACAGGATACATACAAATATATACAGGATACATACAGGATACATACAGGATACATACAAATACATACAGGATACATACAGATACATACAGGATACATACAGGATACATACAGGATACATACAAATACATACAGTATACATACAGATACATACAGGATACATACAGGATACATACAAATACATACAGGATACATACAGGATACATACAAATACATACAGGATACATACAGAATACATACAGGATACATACAGGATACATACAGGATACATACAAATACATACAGGATACATACAGATACATACAGGATACATACGGGATACATACAGGATACATACAAATACATACAGGATACATACAAATATATACAGGATACATACAGGATACATACAAATACATACAGGATACATACAGGATACATACAGGATACATACAGATACATACAGGATACATACAGGATACATACAGGATACATACAAATACATACAGGATACATACAGGATACATACAAATATATACAGGATACATACAGGATACATACAAATACATACAGGATACATACAGATACATACAGGATACATACAGGATACATACAGGATACATACAAATACATACAGTATACATACAGATACATACAGGATACATACAGGATACATACAAATACATACAGGATACATACAGGATACATACAAATACATACAGGATACATACAGAATACATACAGGATACATACAGGATACATACAGATACATACAGGATACATACAGGATACATACAGGATACATACAGGATACATACAGATACATACAGGATACATACAGGATACATACAAATACATACAGGATACATACAGATACATACAGGATACATACAGGATACATACAGGATACATACAAATACATACAGGATACATACAGGATACATACAAATACATACAGGATACATACAGGATACATACAGGATACATACAAATACATACAGGATACATACAAATACATACAGGATACATACAAATACATACAGGATACATACAGGATACATACAGGATACATACAAATACATACAGGATACATACAAATATATACAGGATACATACAGGATACATACAGGATACATACAGGATACATACAAATACATACAGGATACATACAAATATATACAGGATACATACAGGATACTTACAAATACATACAGGTTACATACAGGATACATACAGGATACATACAGGATACATACAGATACATACAGGATACATACAGGATACATACAGGATACATACAGATACATACAGGATACATACAGGATACATACAAATACATACAGGATACATACAGGATACATACAAATACATACAGGATACATACAGGATACATACAGATACATACAGGATACATACAGGATACATACAAATACATACAGGATACATACAGGATACATACAAATACATACAGGATACATACAGGATACATACAGGATACATACAAATACATACAGGATACATACAAATATATACAGGATACATACAGGATACATACAGGATACATACAGGATACATACAGGATACATACAGGATACATACAGGATACATACAAATACATACAGGATACATACAGGATACATACAAATATATACAGGATACATACAGGATACATACAGGATACATACAAATACATACAGGATACATACAGATACATACAGGATACATACAGGATACATACAGGATACATACAGGATACATACAAATACATACAGGATACATACAGATAAATACAGGATACATACAGGATACATACAAATACATACAGGATACATAAAGATACATACAAATACATAAAGATACATACAAATACATACAGGATACATACAAATACATACAGGATACATACAAATACATACAGGATACATACAAATAACAAAGATACAAACAGGATACATACAGGATACATATAGGATACATAAAGGATACATACAGGATACATACAAATACATACAGGATACATACAGGATACATACAAATACATACAGGATACATACAGGATACATACAGGATACATACAGGATACATACAGATACATACAGGATACATACAGGATACATACAGGATACATACAGATACATACAGGATACATACAGATACATACAGGATACATACAGGATACATACAGATACATACAGGATACATACAGGATACATACAGATACATACAGGATACATACAGGATACATACAGGATACATACAGGATACATACAGGATACATACAGGATACATACAGGATACATACAAATACATACAGGATACATACAGGATACATACAAATACATACAGGATACACACAGGATACATACAAATACATACAGTATACATACAGGATACATACAGGATATATACAGGATACATACAGGATACATACAGGAAACATACAAATACATACAGGATACATACAAATACATACAGGATACATACAGGATACATACAAATATATACAGGATACATACAAAATACATACAAATACATACAGGATACATACAGGATACATACAGGATACATACAGGATACATACAGCATACATACAAATACATACAGGATACATACAGATACATACAGGATACATACAGGATACATACAGGATACATACAAATACATACAGGATACATACAGGATACATACAAATACATACAGGATACATACAGGATACATACAGATACATACAGGATACATACAGGATACATACAGGATACATACAAATACATACAGGATACATACAGGATACATACAAATACATACAGGATACATACAGGATACATACAGGATACATACAGGATACATACAAATACATACAGGATACATACAAAATACATACAAATACATACAGGATACATACAGGATACATACAGGATACATACAGGATACATACAGGATACATACAGGATACATACAGGATACATACAAATACATACAGGATACATACAGATACATACAGGATACATACAGGATACATACAGGATACATACAAATACATACAGGATACATACAGGATACATACAAATACATACAGGATACATACAGATACATACAGGATACATACAGGATACATACAGGATACATACAAATACATACAGGATACATACAGGATACATACAAATACATACAGGATACATACAGGATACATACAGGATACATACAAATATATACAGGATACATACAGGATACATACAGGATACATACAAATACATACAGGATACATACAGATACATACAGGATACATACAGGATACATACAGGATACATACAGGATACATACAGGATACATACAAATACATACAGGATACATACAGATAAATACAGGATACATACAGGATACATACAGGATACATACAAATACATACAGGATACATACAGGATACATACAAATACATACAGGATACATACAGAATACATACAGGATACATACAGGATACATACAGATACATAAGGGATACATACAGGATAAATACAGGATACATACAGGATACATACAGATACATACAGGATACATACAGGATACATACAAATACCTACAGGATACATACAGATACATACATGATACATACAGGATACATACAGGATACATACAAATACATACAGGATACATACAGGATACATACAAATACATACAGGATACATACAGGATACATACAAATATATACAGGATACATACAAAATATATACAAATAAATACAGGATACATACAAATACATACAGGATACATACAGATACATACAGGATACATACAGGATACATACAGGATACATACAGGATACATACAGGATACATACAAATACATACAGGATACATACAGATACATACAGGATACATACAGGATACATACAAATACATACAGGATACATACAGGATACATACAGGATACATACAGGATACATACAAATACATACAGGATACATACAAAATACATACAGATACATACAGGATACATACAGGATACATACAGGATACATACAAATACATACAGGATACATACAGGATACATACAAATACATACAGGATACATACAGGATACATACAGATACATACAGGATACATACAGGATACATACAGGATACATACAAATACATACAGGATACATACAGGATACATACAAATACATACAGGATACATACAGGATACATACAGGATACATACAGGATACATACAAATACATACAGGATACATACAAAATACATACAAATACATACAGGATACATACAGGATACATACAGGATACATACAGGATACATACAGGATACATACAGGATACATACAGGATACATACAAATACATACAGGATACATACAGATACATACAGGATACATACAGGATACATACAGGATACATACAAATACATACAGGATACATACAGGATACATACAAATACATACAGGATACATACAGGATACATACAGATACATACAGGATACATACAGGATACATACAGGATACATACAAATACATACAGGATACATACAGGATACATACAAATACATACAGGATACATACAGGATACATACAGGATACATACAAATATATACAGGATACATACAGGATACATACAGGATACATACAAATACATACAGGATACATACAGATACATACAGGATACATACAGGATACATACAGGATACATACAGGATACATACAGGATACATACAAATACATACAGGATACATACAGATAAATACAGGATACATACAGGATACATACAGGATACATACAAATACATACAGGATACATACAGGATACATACAAATACATACAGGATACATACAGAATACATACAGGATACATACAGGATACATACAGATACATAAGGGATACATACAGGATAAATACAGGATACATACAGGATACATACAGATACATACAGGATACATACAGGATACATACAAATACCTACAGGATACATACAGATACATACATGATACATACAGGATACATACAGGATACATACAAATACATACAGGATACATACAGGATACATACAAATACATACAGGATACATACAGGATACATACAAATATATACAGGATACATACAAAATATATACAAATAAATACAGGATACATACAAATACATACAGGATACATACAGATACATACAGGATACATACAGGATACATACAGGATACATACAGGATACATACAGGATACATACAAATACATACAGGATACATACAGATACATACAGGATACATACAGGATACATACAAATACATACAGGATACATACAAATACATACAGGATACATATAGGATACATAAAGGATACATACAGGATACATACAAATACATACAGGATACATACAGGATACATACAAATACATACAGGTTACATACAGGATACATACAGGATAAATACAGGATACATACAGATACATACAGGATACATACAGGATACATACAGGATACATACAGATACATACAGGATACATACAGGATACATACAAATACATACAGGATACATACAGATACATACAGGATACATACAGGATACATACAAATACATACAGGATACATACAGGATACATACAAATACATACAGGATACATACAGGATACATACAGATACATACAGGATACATACAGGATACATACAAATACATACAGGATACATACAGATACATACAGGATACATACAGGATACATACAAATACATACAGGATACATACAGGATACATACAAATACATACAGGATACATACAGGATACATACAAATACATACAGGTTACATACAGGATACATACAGGATAAATACAGGATACATACAGATACATACAGGATACATACAGGATACATACAGGATACATACAGATACATACAGGATACATACAGGATACATACAAATACATACAGGATACATACAGATACATACAGGATACATACAGGATACATACAAATACATACAGGATACATACAGGATACATACAAATACATACAGGATACATACAGGATACATACAGATACATACAGGATACATACAGGATACATACAAATACATACAGGATACATACAGGATACATACAAATACATACAGGATACATACAGGATACATACAGGATACATACAGGATACATACAGGATACATACAGGATACATACAGGATACATACAAATACATACAGGATACATACAGATACATACAGGATACATACGGGATACATACAGGATACATACAAATACATACAGGATACATACAAATATATACAGGATACATACAGGATACATACAAATACATACAGGATACATACAGGATACATACAGGATACATACAGATACATACAGGATACATACAGGATACATACAGGATACATACAAATACATGCAGGATACATACAGGATACATACAAATATATACAGGATACATACAGGATACATACAGGATACATACAGGATACATACAAATACATACAGGATACATACAAATACATACAGGATACATATAGGATACATAAAGGATACATACAGGATACATACAAATACATACAGGATACATACAGGATACATACAAATACATACAGGATACATACAGGATACATACAGATACATACAGGATACATACAGGATACATACAGGATACATACAGATACATACAGGATACATACAGATACATACAGGATACATACAGATACATACAGGATACATACAGGATACATACAGATACATACAGGATACATACAGGATACATACAGGATACATACAGGATACATACAGGATACATACAGGATACATACAGGATACATACAGGATACATACAGGATACATACAAATACATACAGGATACATACAGGATACATACAAATACATACAGGATACACACAGGATACATAC
Source organism: Apotomis betuletana (assembly GCA_932273695.1). NCBI lineage: Eukaryota > Metazoa > Arthropoda > Insecta > Lepidoptera > Tortricidae > Apotomis > Apotomis betuletana. The sequence continues at coordinate 5,230,801 of OW026298.1, read as the reverse complement.
AAATACATACAGTATACATACAGGATACATACAGGATATATACAGGATACATACAGGATACATACAGGAAACATACAAATACATACAGGATACATACAAATACATACAGGATACATACAGGATACATAGAAATATATACAGGATACATACAAAATACATACAAATACATACAGGATACATACAGGATACATACAGGATACATACAGGATACATACAGGATACATACAGGATACATACAGGATACATACAAATACATACAGGATACATACAGATACATACAGGATACATACAGGATACATACAGGATACATACAAATACATACAGGATACATACAGGATACATACAAATACATACAGGATACATACAGATACATACAGGATACATACAGGATACATACAGGATACATACAAATACATACAGGATACATACAGGATACATACAAATACATACAGGATACATACAGGATACATACAGGATACATACAGGATACATACAAATACATACAGGATACATACAGATACATACAGGATACATACGGGATACATACAGGATACATACAAATACATACAGGATACATACAAATATATACAGGATACATACAGGATACATACAAATACATACAGGATACATACAGGTGTACAGGATACATACAGATACATACAGGATACATACAGGATACATACAGGATACATACAAATACATACAGGATACATACAGGATACATACAAATATATACAGGATACATACAGGATACATACAGGATACATACAAATACATACAGGATACATACAGATACATACAGGATACATACAGGATACATACAAATACATACAGGATACATACAGATACATACAGGATACATACAGGATACATACAAATACATACAGGATACATACAAATACATACAGGATACATATAGGATACATAAAGGATACATACAGGATACATACAAATACATACAGGATACATACAGGATACATACAAATACATACAGGATACATACAAATATATACAGGATACATACAAATACATACAGGATACATACAGGTGTACAGGATACATACAGATACATACAGGATACATACAGGATACATACAGGATACATACAAATACATACAGGATACATACAAATATATACAGGATACATACAGGATACATACAGGATACATACAAATACATACAGGATACATACAGATACATACAGGATACATACAGGATACATACAAATACATACAGGATACATACAGATACATACAGGATACATACAGGATACATACAAATACATACAGGATACATACAAATACATACAGGATACATATAGGATACATAAAGGATACATACAGGATACATACAAATACATACAGGATACATACAGGATACATACAAATACATACAGGATACATACAGGATACGTACAGGATACATACAGGATACATACAGATACATACAGGATACATACAGGATACATACAGGATACATACAGATACATACAGGATACATACAGATACATACAGGATACATACAGGATACATACAGATACATACAGGATACATACAGGATACATACAGATACATACAGGATACATACAGGATACATACAGGATACATACAGGATACATACAGGATACATACAGGATACATACAAATACATACAGGATACATACAGGATACATACAAATACATACAGGATACATACAGGATACATACAAATACATACAGTATACATACAGGATACATACAAATACATACAGGATACATACAGGATACATACAAATACATACAGGATACATACAGGATACATACAGGATACATACAGGATACATACAAATACATACAGGATACATACAGATACATACAGGATACATACAGGATACATACAGGATACATACAAATACATACAGGATACATACAAATATATACAGGATACATACAGGATACATACAAATACATACAGGATACATACAGGATACATACAGGATACATACAGATACATACAGGATACATACAGGATACATACAGGATACATACAAATACATACAGGATACATACAGGATACATACAAATATATACAGGATACATACAGGATACATACAGGATACATACAAATACATACAGGATACATACAGATACATACAGGATACATACAGGATACATACAGGATACATACAGGATACATACAAATACATACAGGATACATACAGATAAATACAGGATACATACAGGATACATACAGGATACATACAAATACATACAGGATACATACAGGATACATACAAATACATACAGGATACATACAGAATACATACAGGATACATACAGGATACATACAGATACATACAGGATATATACAGGATACATACAGGATACATACAGGATACATACAGATACATAAAGGATACATACAGGATACATACAAATACATACAGGATACATACAGATACATACAGGATACATACAGGATACATACAGGATACATACAAATACATACAGGATACATACAGGATACATACAAATACATACAGGATACATACAGGATACATACAGGATACATACAGGATACATACAAATACATACAGGATACATACAAATACATACAGGATACATACAGGATACATACAGGATACATACAGGATACATACAAATACATACAGGATACATACAAATATATACAGGATACATACAGGATACTTACAAATACATACAGATACATACAGGATACATACAGGATACATACAGGATACATACAGATACATACAGGATACATACAAGATACATACAGGATACATACAGATACATACAGATACATACAGATACATACAGGATACATACAGATACATACAGGATACATACAGGATACATACAGGATACATACAGGAAACATACAGGAAACATACAAATACTTACAGGATACATACAAATACATACAGGATACATACAGGATACATAAAAATATATACAGGATACATACAAAATACATACAAATACATACAGGATACATACAGGATACATACAGGATACATACAAATACATACAGGATACATACAGATACATACAGGATACATACAGATACATACAGGATACATACAGGATACATACAAATACATACAGGATACATACTGGATACATACAAATACATACAGGATACATACAGGATACATACAGATACATACAGGATACATACAGGATACATACAGGATACATACAAATACATACAGGATACATACAGGATACATACAAATACATACAGGATACATACAGGATACATACAAATACATACAGGATACATACAGGATACATACAGGATACATACAAAAATATACAGGATACATACAGATACATACAGATACATACAGGATACATACAAATACATACAGGATACATACAAATATATACAGGATACATACAAAATATATACAAATAAATACAGGATACATACAAATACATACAGGATACATACAGATACATACAGGATACATACAGGATACATACAGGATACATACAGGATACATACAGATACATACAGGATACATACAAATACATACAGGATACATACAGATACATACAGGATACATACAGGATACATACAAATACATACAGGATACATACAAATACATACAGGATACATATAGGATACATAAAGGATACATACAGGATACATACAAATACATACAGGATACATACAGGATACATACAGGATACATACAGGATACATACAGATACATACAGGATACATACAGGATACATACAGGATACATACAGATACATACAGGATACATACAGATACATACAGGATACATACAGGATACATACAGGATACATACAAATACATACAGGATACATACAGGATACATACAAATACATACAGGATACATACAGGATACATACAGGATACATACAAATATATACAGGATACATACAGGATACATACAGGATACATACAAATACATACAGGATACATACAGATACATACAGGATACATACAGGATACATACAGGATACATACAGGATACATACAGGATACATACAGGATACATACAAATACATACAGGATACATACAGGATACATACAAATACATACAGGATACATACAGGATACATACAGGATACATACAGGATACATACAAATACATACAGGATACATACAAATACATACAGGATACATACAGGATACATACAGGATACATACAGGATACATACAAATACATACAGGATACATACAAATATATACAGGATACATACAGGATACTTACAAATACATACAGATACATACAGGATACATACAGGATACATACAGGATACATACAGATACATACAGGATACATACAAGATACATACAGGATACATACAAATACATACAGATACATACAGATACATACAGGATACATACAGATACATACAGGATACATACAGGATACATACAGGATACATACAGGAAACATACAGGAAACATACAAATACTTACAGGATACATACAAATACATACAGGATACATACAGGATACATAAAAATATATACAGGATACATACAAAATACATACAAATACATACAGGATACATACAGGATACATACAGGATACATACAAATACATACAGGATACATACAGATACATACAGGATACATACAGATACATACAGGATACATACAGGATACATACAAATACATACAGGATACATACAGGATACATACAAATACATACAGGATACATACAGGATACATACAGATACATACAGGATACATACAGGATACATACAGGATACATACAAATACATACAGGATACATACAGGATACATACAAATACATACAGGATACATACAGGATACATACAAATACATACAGGATACATACAGGATACATACAGGATACATACAAAAATATACAGGATACATACAGATACATACAGATACATACAGGATACATACAAATACATACAGGATACATACAAATATATACAGGATACATACAAAATATATACAAATAAATACAGGATACATACAAATACATACAGGATACATACAGATACATACAGGATACATACAGGATACATACAGGATACATACAGGATACATATAGGATACATAAAGGATACATACAGGATACATACAAATACATACAGGATACATACAGGATACATACAAATACATACAGGATACATACAGGATACATACAGGATACATACAGGATACATATAGGATACATAAAGGATACATACAGGATACATACAAATACATACAGGATACATACAGGATACATACAGGATACATACAGGATACATACAGATACATACAGGATACATACAGGATACATACAGGATACATACAGATACATACAGGATACATACAGATACATACAGGATACATACAGGATACATACAGATACATACAGGATACATACAGGATACATACAGATACATACAGGATACATACAGGATACATACAGGATACATACAGGATACATACAGGATACATACAGGATACATACAAATACATACAGGATACATACAGGATACATACAAATACATACAGGATACACACAGGATACATACAAATAAATACAGTATACATACAGGATACATACAGGATATATACAGGATACATACAGGATACATACAGGAAACATACAAATACATACAGGATACATACAAATACATACAGGATACATACAGGATACATACAGGATACATACAAATATATACAGGATACATACAAAATACATACAAATACATACAGGATACATACAGGATACATACAGGATACATACAGGATACATACAGGATACATACAGGATACATACAAATACATACAGGATACATACAGATACATACAGGATACATACAGGATACATACAAATACATACAGGATACATACAGAATACATACAAATACATACAGGATACATACAGATACATACAGGATACATACAGGATACATACAGGATACATACAGGATACATACAGGATACATACAAATACATACAGGATACATACAGATACATACAGGATACATACAGGATACATACAAATACATACAGGATACATACAGGATACATACAAATACATACAGGATACATACAGGATACATACAGATACATACAGGATACATACAGGATACATACAAATACATACAGGATACATACAGATACATACAGGATACATACAGGATACATACAAATACATACAGGATACATACAGGATACATACAAATACATACAGGATACATACAGGATACATACAGATACATACAGGATACATACAGGATACATACAAATACATACAGGATACATACAGGATACATACAAATACATACAGGATACATACAGGATACATACAGGATACATACAGGATACATACAGGATACATACAGGATACATACAGGATACATACAAATACATACAGGATACATACAGATACATACAGGATACATACGGGATACATACAGGATACATACAAATACATACAGGATACATACAAATATATACAGGATACATACAGGATACATACAAATACATACAGGATACATACAGGATACATACAGGATACATACAGATACATACAGGATACATACAGGATACATACAGGATACATACAAATACATGCAGGATACATACAGGATACATACAAATATATACAGGATACATACAGGATACATACAGGATACATACAGGATACATACAAATACATACAGGATACATACAAATACATACAGGATACATATAGGATACATAAAGGATACATACAGGATACATACAAATATATACAGGATACATACAAAATATATACAAATAAATACAGGATACATACAAATACATACAGGATACATACAGATACATACAGGATACATACAGGATACATACAGGATACATACAGGATACATACAGGATACATACAAATACATACAGGATACATACAGATACATACAGGATACATACAGGATACATACAAATACATACAGGATACATACAAATACATACAGGATACATATAGGATACATAAAGGATACATACAGGATACATACAAATACATACAGGATACATACAGGATACATACAAATACATACAGGTTACATACAGGATACATACAGGATAAATACAGGATACATACAGATACATACAGGATACATACAGGATACATACAGGATACATACAGATACATACAGGATACATACAGGATACATACAAATACATACAGGATACATACAGATACATACAGGATACATACAGGATACATACAAATACATACAGGATACATACAGGATACATACAAATACATACAGGATACATACAGGATACATACAGATACATACAGGATACATACAGGATACATACAAATACATACAGGATACATACAGGATACATACAAATACATACAGGATACATACAGGATACATACAGGATACATACAGGATACATACAGGATACATACAGGATACATACAGGATACATACAAATACATACAGGATACATACAGATACATACAGGATACATACGGGATACATACAGGATACATACAAATACATACAGGATACATACAAATATATACAGGATACATACAGGATACATACAAATACATACAGGATACATACAGGATACATACAGGATACATACAGATACATACAGGATACATACAGGATACATACAGGATACATACAAATACATGCAGGATACATACAGGATACATACAAATATATACAGGATACATACAGGATACATACAGGATACATACAGGATACATACAAATACATACAGGATACATACAAATACATACAGGATACATATAGGATACATAAAGGATACATACAGGATACATACAAATACATACAGGATACATACAGGATACATACAAATACATACAGGATACATACAGGATACATACAGATACATACAGGATACATACAGGATACATACAGGATACATACAGATACATACAGGATACATACAGATACATACAGGATACATACAGATACATACAGGATACATACAGGATACATACAGATACATACAGGATACATACAGGATACATACAGGATACATACAGGATACATACAGGATACATACAGGATACATACAGGATACATACAGGATACATACAGGATACATACAAATACATACAGGATACATACAGGATACATACAAATACATACAGGATACACACAGGATACATGCAAATACATACAGTATACATACAGGATACATACAGGATATATACAGGATACATACAGGATACATACAGGAAACATACAAATACATACAGGATACATACAAATACATACAGGATACATACAGGATACATAGAAATATATACAGGATACATACAAAATACATACAAATACATACAGGATACATACAGGATACATACAGGATACATACAGGATACATACAGGATACATACAGGATACATACAAATACATACAGGATACATACAGATACATACAGGATACATACAGGATACATACAGGATACATACAAATACATACAGGATACATACAGGATACATACAAATACATACAGGATACATACAGATACATACAGGATACATACAGGATACATACAGGATACATACAAATACATACAGGATACATACAGGATACATACAAATACATACAGGATACATACAGGATACATACAGGATACATACAGGATACATACAAATACATACAGGATACATACAGATACATACAGGATACATACGGGATACATACAGGATACATACAAATACATACAGGATACATACAAATATATACAGGATACATACAGGATACATACAAATACATACAGGATACATACAGGTGTACAGGATACATACAGATACATACAGGATACATACAGGATACATACAGGATACATACAAATACATACAGGATACATACAGGATACATACAAATATATACAGGATACATACAGGATACATACAGGATACATACAAATACATACAGGATACATACAGATACATACAGGATACATACAGGATACATACAAATACATACAGGATACATACAGATACATACAGGATACATACAGGATACATACAAATACATACAGGATACATACAAATACATACAGGATACATATAGGATACATAAAGGATACATACAGGATACATACAAATACATACAGGATACATACAGGATACATACAAATACATACAGGATACATACAAATATATACAGGATACATACAAATACATACAGGATACATACAGGTGTACAGGATACATACAGATACATACAGGATACATACAGGATACATACAGGATACATACAAATACATACAGGATACATACAAATATATACAGGATACATACAGGATACATACAGGATACATACAAATACATACAGGATACATACAGATACATACAGGATACATACAGGATACATACAAATACATACAGGATACATACAGATACATACAGGATACATACAGGATACATACAAATACATACAGGATACATACAAATACATACAGGATACATATAGGATACATAAAGGATACATACAGGATACATACAAATACATACAGGATACATACAGGATACATACAAATACATACAGGATACATACAGGATACGTACAGGATACATACAGGATACATACAGATACATACAGGATACATACAGGATACATACAGGATACATACAGATACATACAGGATACATACAGATACATACAGGATACATACAGGATACATACAGATACATACAGGATACATACAGGATACATACAGATACATACAGGATACATACAGGATACATACAGGATACATACAGGATACATACAGGATACATACAGGATACATACAGGATACATACAAATACATACAGGATACATACAGGATACATACAAATACATACAGGATACACACAGGATACATACAAATACATACAGTATACATACAGGATACATACAAATACATACAGGATACATACAGGATACATACAAATACATACAGGATACATACAGGATACATACAGGATACATACAGGATACATACAAATACATACAGGATACATACAGATACATACAGGATACATACGGGATACATACAGGATACATACAAATACATACAGGATACATACAAATATATACAGGATACATACAGGATACATACAAATACATACAGGATACATACAGGATACATACAGGATACATACAGATACATACAGGATACATACAGGATACATACAGGATACATACAAATACATACAGGATACATACAGGATACATACAAATATATACAGGATACATACAGGATACATACAGGATACATACAAATACATACAGGATACATACAGATACATACAGGATACATACAGGATACATACAGGATACATACAGGATACATACAAATACATACAGGATACATACAGATAAATACAGGATACATACAGGATACATACAGGATACATACAAATACATACAGGATACATACAGGATACATACAAATACATACAGGATACATACAGAATACATACAGGATACATACAGGATACATACAGATACATACAGGATATATACAGGATACATACAGGATACATACAGGATACATACAGATACATAAAGGATACATACAGGATACATACAAATACATACAGGATACATACAGATACATACAGGATACATACAGGATACATACAGGATACATACAAATACATACAGGATACATACAGGATACATACAGGATACATACAGGATACATACAGATACATACAGGATACATACAGGATACATACAAATACATACAGGATACATACAGATACATACAGGATACATACAGGATACATACAAATACATACAGGATACATACAGGATACATACAAATACATACAGGATACATACAGATACATACAGGATACATACAGGATACATACAAATACATACAGGATACATACAGGATACATACAAATACATACAGGATACATACAGGATACATACAGGATACATACAAATACATACAGGATACATACAAATATATACAGGATACATACAGGATACATACAGGATACATACAGGATACATACAGGATACATACAGGATACATACAGGATACATACAGGATACATACAGGATACATACAAATACATACAGGATACATACAGGATACATACAAATACATACAGGATACACACAGGATACATACAAATACATACAGTATACATACAGGATACATACAGGATATATACAGGATACATACAGGATACATACAGGAAACATACAAATACATACAGGATACATACAAATACATACAGGATACATACAGGATACATACAAATATATACAGGATACATACAAAATAAATACAAATACATACAGGATACATACAGGATACATACAGGATACATACAGGATACATACAAATACATACAGGATACATACAGATACATACAGGATACATACAGGATACATACAGGATACATACAAATACATACAGGATACATACAGGATACATACAAATACATACAGGATACATACAGGATACATACAGATACATACAGGATACATACAGGATACATACAGGATACATACAAATACATACAGGATACATACAGGATACATACAAATACATACAGGATACATACAGGATACATACAGGATACATACAGGATACATACAAATACATACAGGATACATACAAAATACATACAAATACATACAGGATACATACAGGATACATACAGGATACATACAGGATACATACAGGATACATACAGGATACATACAAATACATACAGGATACATACAGATACATACAGGATACATACAGGATACATACAGGATACATACAAATACATACAGGATACATACAGGATACATACAAATACATACAGGATACATACAGGATACATACAGATACATACAGGATACATACAGGATACATACAGGATACATACAAATACATACAGGATACATACAGGATACATACAAATACATACAGGATACATACAGGATACATACAGGATACATACAAATATATACAGGATACATACAGGATACATACAGGATACATACAAATACATACAGGATACATACAGATACATACAGGATACATACAGGATACATACAGGATACATACAGGATACATACAGGATACATACAAATACATACAGGATACATACAGATAAATACAGGATACATACAGGATACATACAGGATACATACAAATACATACAGGATACATACAGGATACATACAAATACATACAGGATACATACAGAATACATACAGGATACATACAGGATACATACAGATACATAAGGGATACATACAGGATAAATACAGGATACATACAGGATACATACAGATACATACAGGATACATACAGGATACATACAAATACCTACAGGATACATACAGATACATACATGATACATACAGGATACATACAGGATACATACAAATACATACAGGATACATACAGGATACATACAAATACATACAGGATACATACAGGATACATACAAATATATACAGGATACATACAAAATATATACAAATAAATACAGGATACATACAAATACATACAGGATACATACAGATACATACAGGATACATACAGGATACATACAGGATACATACAGATACATACAGGATACATACAGGATACATACAGGATACATACAAATACATACAGGATACATACAGGATACATACAAATACATACAGGATACATACAGGATACATACAGATACATACAGGATACATACAGGATACATACAGGATACATACAAATACATACAGGATACATACAGGATACATACAAATACATACAGGATACATACAGGATACATACAGGATACATACAGGATACATACAAATACATACAGGATACATACAAAATACATACAAATACATACAGGATACATACAGGATACATACAGGATACATACAGGATACATACAGGATACATACAGGATACATACAAATACATACAGGATACATACAGATACATACAGGATACATACAGGATACATACAGGATACATACAAATACATACAGGATACATACAGGATACATACAAATACATACAGGATACATACAGGATACATACAGATACATACAGGATACATACAGGATACATACAGGATACATACAAATACATACAGGATACATACAGGATACATACAAATACATACAGGATACATACAGGATACATACAGGATACATACAAATATATACAGGATACATACAGGATACATACAGGATACATACAAATACATACAGGATACATACAGATACATACAGGATACATACAGGATACATACAGGATACATACAGGATACATACAGGATACATACAAATACATACAGGATACATACAGATAAATACAGGATACATACAGGATACATACAGGATACATACAAATACATACAGGATACATACAGGATACATACAAATACATACAGGATACATACAGAATACATACAGGATACATACAGGATACATACAGATACATAAGGGATACATACAGGATAAATACAGGATACATACAGGATACATACAGATACATACAGGATACATACAGGATACATACAAATACCTACAGGATACATACAGATACATACATGATACATACAGGATACATACAGGATACATACAAATACATACAGGATACATACAGGATACATACAAATACATACAGGATACATACAGGATACATACAAATATATACAGGATACATACAAAATATATACAAATAAATACAGGATACATACAAATACATACAGGATACATACAGATACATACAGGATACATACAGGATACATACAGGATACATACAGGATACATACAGGATACATACAAATACATACAGGATACATACAGATACATACAGGATACATACAGGATACATACAAATACATACAGGATACATACAAATACATACAGGATACATATAGGATACATAAAGGATACATACAGGATACATACAAATACATACAGGATACATACAGGATACATACAAATACATACAGGTTACATACAGGATACATACAGGATACATACAGGATACATACAGATACATACAGGATACATACAGGATACATACAGGATACATACAGATACATACAGGATACATACAGGATACATACAAATACATACAGGATACATACAGATACATACAGGATACATACAGGATACATACAAATACATACAGGATACATACAGGATACATACAAATACATACAGGATACATACAGGATACATACAGATACATACAGGATACATACAGGATACATACAAATACATACAGGATACATACAGGATACATACAAATACATACAGGATACATACAGGATACATACAGGATATATACAGGATACATACAGGATACATACAGGATACATACAGGATACATACAAATACATACAGGATACATACAGATACATACAGGATACATACGGGATACATACAGGATACATACAAATACATACAGGATACATACAAATATATACAGGATACATACAGGATACATACAAATACATACAGGATACATACAGGATACATACAGGATACATACAGATACATACAGGATACATACAGGATACATACAGGATACATACAAATACATGCAGGATACATACAGGATACATACAAATATATACAGGATACATACAGGATACATACAGGATACATACAAATACATACAGGATACATACAAATACATACAGGATACATATAGGATACATAAAGGATACATACAGGATACATACAAATACATACAGGATACATACAGGATACATACAAATACATACAGGATACATACAGGATACATACAGGATACATACAGGATACATACAGATACATACAGGATACATACAGGATACATACAGGATACATACAGATACATACAGGATACATACAGATACATACAGGATACATACAGGATACATACAGATACATACAGGATACATACAGGATACATACAGATACATACAGGATACATACAGGATACATACAGGATACATACAGGATACATACAGGATACATACAGGATACATACAGGATACATACAGGATACATACAGGATACATACAAATACATACAGGATACATACAGGATACATACAAATACATACAGGATACACACAGGATACATACAAATACATACAGTATACATACAGGATACATACAGGATATATACAGGATACATACAGGATACATACAGGAAACATACAAATACATACAGGATACATACAAATACATACAGGATACATACAGGATACATAGAAATATATACAGGATACATACAAAATACATACAAATACATACAGGATACATACAGGATACATACAGGATACATACAGGATACATACAGGATACATACAGGATACATACAGGATACATACAAATACATACAGGATACATACAGATACATACAGGATACATACAGGATACATACAGGATACATACAAATACATACAGGATACATACAGGATACATACAAATACATACAGGATACATACAGATACATACAGGATACATACAGGATACATACAGGATACATACAAATACATACAGGATACATACAGGATACATACAAATACATACAGGATACATACAGGATACATACAGGATACATACAGGATACATACAAATACATACAGGATACATACAGATACATACAGGATACATACGGGATACATACAGGATACATACAAATACATACAGGATACATACAAATATATACAGGATACATACAGGATACATACAAATACATACAGGATACATACAGGTGTACAGGATACATACAGATACATACAGGATACATACAGGATACATACAGGATACATACAAATACATACAGGATACATACAGGATACATACAAATATATACAGGATACATACAGGATACATACAGGATACATACAAATACATACAGGATACATACAGATACATACAGGATACATACAGGATACATACAAATACATACAGGATACATACAGATACATACAGGATACATACAGGATACATACAAATACATACAGGATACATACAAATACATACAGGATACATATAGGATACATAAAGGATACATACAGGATACATACAAATACATACAGGATACATACAGGATACATACAAATACATACAGGATACATACAAATATATACAGGATACATACAAATACATACAGGATACATACAGGTGTACAGGATACATACAGATACATACAGGATACATACAGGATACATACAGGATACATACAAATACATACAGGATACATACAAATATATACAGGATACATACAGGATACATACAGGATACATACAAATACATACAGGATACATACAGATACATACAGGATACATACAGGATACATACAAATACATACAGGATACATACAGATACATACAGGATACATACAGGATACATACAAATACATACAGGATACATACAAATACATACAGGATACATATAGGATACATAAAGGATACATACAGGATACATACAAATACATACAGGATACATACAGGATACATACAAATACATACAGGATACATACAGGATACGTACAGGATACATACAGGATACATACAGATACATACAGGATACATACAGGATACATACAGGATACATACAGATACATACAGGATACATACAGATACATACAGGATACATACAGGATACATACAGATACATACAGGATACATACAGGATACATACAGGATACATACAGATACATACAGGATACATACAGGATACATACAGGATACATACAGGATACATACAGGATACATACAGGATACATACAGGATACATACAAATACATACAGGATACATACAGGATACATACAAATACATACAGGATACACACAGGATACATACAAATACATACAGTATACATACAGGATACATACAAATACATACAGGATACATACAGGATACATACAAATACATACAGGATACATACAGGATACATACAGGATACATACAGGATACATACAAATACATACAGGATACATACAGATACATACAGGATACATACGGGATACATACAGGATACATACAAATACATACAGGATACATACAAATATATACAGGATACATACAGGATACATACAAATACATACAGGATACATACAGGATACATACAGGATACATACAGATACATACAGGATACATACAGGATACATACAGGATACATACAAATACATACAGGATACATACAGGATACATACAAATATATACAGGATACATACAGGATACATACAGGATACATACAAATACATACAGGATACATACAGATACATACAGGATACATACAGGATACATACAGGATACATACAGGATACATACAAATACATACAGGATACATACAGATAAATACAGGATACATACAGGATACATACAGGATACATACAAATACATACAGGATACATACAGGATACATACAAATACATACAGGATACATACAGAATACATACAGGATACATACAGGATACATACAGATACATACAGGATATATACAGGATACATACAGGATACATACAGGATACATACAGATACATAAAGGATACATACAGGATACATACAAATACATACAGGATACATACAGATACATACAGGATACATACAGGATACATACAGGATACATACAAATACATACAGGATACATACAGGATACATACAAATACATACAGGATACATACAGGATACATACAGGATACATACAGGATACATACAAATACATACAGGATACATACAAATACATACAGGATACATACAGGATACATACAGGATACATACAGGATACATACAAATACATACAGGATACATACAAATATATACAGGATACATACAGGATACTTACAAATACATACAGATACATACAGGATACATACAGGATACATACAGGATACATACAGATACATACAGGATACATACAAGATACATACAGGATACATACAAATACATACAGATACATACAGATACATACAGGATACATACAGATACATACAGGATACATACAGGATACATACAGGATACATACAGGAAACATACAGGAAACATACAAATACTTACAGGATACATACAAATACATAC
This sequence comes from Apotomis betuletana, assembly GCA_932273695.1. Classification (NCBI taxonomy): domain Eukaryota; kingdom Metazoa; phylum Arthropoda; class Insecta; order Lepidoptera; family Tortricidae; genus Apotomis; species Apotomis betuletana. Next base: position 5,212,774 of record OW026298.1, on the reverse strand, counting down.
AGGATACATACAGGATACATAAAAATATATACAGGATACATACAAAATACATACAAATACATACAGGATACATACAGGATACATACAGGATACATACAAATACATACAGGATACATACAGGATACATACAAATACATACAGGATACATACAGGATACATACAAATACATACAGGATACATACAGGATACATACAGGATACATACAAAAATATACAGGATACATACAGGATACATACAGATACATACAGGATACATACAGGATACATACAGGATACATACAAATACATACAGGATACATACAGGATACATACAAATACATACAGGATACATACAGGATACATACAAATACATACAGGATACATACAGGATACATACAGGATACATACAAAAATATACAGGATACATACAGATACATACAGATACATACAGGATACATACAAATACATACAGGATACATACAAATATATACAGGATACATACAAAATATATACAAATAAATACAGGATACATACAAATACATACAGGATACATACAGATACATACAGGATACATACAGGATACATACAGGATACATACAGGATACATACAGATACATACAGGATACATACAAATACATACAGGATACATACAGATACATACAGGATACATACAGGATACATACAAATACATACAGGATACATACAAATACATACAGGATACATATAGGATACATAAAGGATACATACAGGATACATACAAATACATACAGGATACATACAGGATACATACAGGATACATACAGGATACATACAGATACATACAGGATACATACAGGATACATACAGGATACATACAGATACATACAGGATACATACAGATACATACAGGATACATACAGGATACATACAGATACATACAGGATACATACAGGATACATACAGATACATACAGGATACATACAGGATACATACAGGATACATACAGGATACATACAGGATACATACAGGATACATACAGGATACATACAGGATACATACAGGATACATACAAATACATACAGGATACATACAGGATACATACAAATACATACAGGATACACACAGGATACATACAAATAAATACAGTATACATACAGGATACATACAGGATATATACAGGATACATACAGGATACATACAGGAAACATACAAATACATACAGGATACATACAAATACATACAGGATACATACAGGATACATACAGGATACATACAAATATATACAGGATACATACAAAATACATACAAATACATACAGGATACATACAGATACATACAGGATACATACAGGATACATACAGGATACATACAGGATACATACAGGATACATACAAATACATACAGGATACATACAGATACATACAGGATACATACAGGATACATACAAATACATACAGGATACATACAGGATACATACAAATACATACAGGATACATACAGGATACATACAGATACATACAAATACATACAGGATACATACAGGATACATACAAATACATACAGGATACATACAGGATACATACAGATACATACAGGATACATACAGGATACATACAGGATACATACAAATACATACAGGATACATACAGATACATACAGGATACATACAGGATACATACAGGATACATACAAATACATACAGGATACATACAAATATATACAGGATACATACAGGATACATACAAATACATACAGGATACATACAGGATACATACAGGATACATACAGATACATACAGGATACATACAGGATACATACAAATACATACAGGATACATACAGGATACATACAAATATATACAGGATACATACAGGATACATACAGGATACATACAAATACATACAGGATACATACAGATACATACAGGATACATACAGGATACATACAGGATACATACAAATACATACAGTATACATACAGATACATACAGGATACATACAGGATACATACAAATACATACAGGATACATACAGGATACATACAAATACATACAGGATACATACAGAATACATACAGGATACATACAGGATACATACAGATACATACAGGATACATACAGGATACATACAGGATACATACAGGATACATACAGATACATACAGGATACATACAGGATACATACAGGATACATACAAATACATACAGGATACATACAGATACATACAGGATACATACAGGATACATACAGGATACATACAAATACATACAGGATACATACAGATACATACAGGATACATACAGGATACATACAAATACATACAGGATACATACAGGATACATACAAATACATACAGGATACATACAGAATACATACAGGATACATACAGGATACATACAGATACATACAGGATACATACAGGATACATACAGGATACATACAGGATACATACAGATACATACAGGATACATACAGGATACATACAAATACATACAGGATACATACAGATACATACAGGATACATACAGGATACATACAGGATACATACAGGATACATACAAATACATACAGGATACATACAGGATACATACAAATACATACAGGATACATACAGGATACATACAGGATACATACAAATACATACAGGATACATACAAATACATACAGGATACATACAAATACATACAGGATACATACAGGATACATACAGGATACATACAAATACATACAGGATACATACAAATATATACAGGATACATACAGGATACATACAGGATACATACAGGATACATACAAATACATACAGGATACATACAAATATATACAGGATACATACAGGATACTTACAAATACATACAGGTTACATACAGGATACATACAGGATACATACAGGATACATACAGATACATACAGGATACATACAGGATACATACAGGATACATACAGATACATACAGGATACATACAGGATACATACAAATACATACAGGATACATACAGATACATACAGGATACATACAGGATACATACAAATACATACAGGATACATACAAATATATACAGGATACATACAGGATACTTACAAATACATACAGGTTACATACAGGATACATACAGGATACATACAGGATACATACAGATACATACAGGATACATACAGGATACATACAGGATACATACAGATACATACAGGATACATACAGGATACATACAAATACATACAGGATACATACAGATACATACAGGATACATACAGGATACATACAAATACATACAGGATACATACAGGATACATACAAATACATACAGGATACATACAGGATACATACAGATACATACAGGATACATACAGGATACATACAAATACATACAGGATACATACAGGATACATACAAATACATACAGGATACATACAGGATACATACAGGATACATACAAATACATACAGGATACATACAAATATATACAGGATACATACAGGATACATACAGGATACATACAGGATACATACAGGATACATACAGGATACATACAAATACATACAGGATACATACAGGATACATACAAATACATACAGGATACATACAGGATACATACAGATACATACAGGATACATACAGGATACATACAAATACATACAGGATACATACAGGATACATACAAATACATACAGGATACATACAGGATACATACAGGATACATACAAATACATACAGGATACATACAAATATATACAGGATACATACAGGATACATACAGGATACATACAGGATACATACAGGATACATACAGGATACATACAGGATACATACAGGATACATACAGGATACATACAAATACATACAGGATACATACAGGATACATACAAATACATACAGGATACACACAGGATACATACAAATAAATACAGTATACATACAGGATATATACAGGATACATACAGGATACATACAGGAAACATACAAATACATACAGGATACATACAAATACATACAGGATACATACAGGATACATACAGGATACATACAAATATATACAGGATACATACAAAATACATACAAATACATACAGGATACATACAGGATACATACAGGATACATACAGGATACATACAGGATACATACAAATACATACAGGATACATACAGATACATACAGGATACATACAGGATACATACAAATACATACAGGATACATACAGGATACATACAAATACATACAGGATACATACAGATACATACAGGATACATACAGGATACATACAGGATACATACAGGATACATACAGGATACATACAAATACATACAGGATACATACAGATACATACAGGATACATACAGGATACATACAAATACATACAGGATACATACAGGATACATACAAATACATACAGGATACATACAGGATACATACAGATACATACAAATACATACAGGATACATACAGGATACATACAGGATACATACAAATACATACAGGATACATACAGGATACATACAAATATATACAGGATACATACAGGATACTTACAAATACATACAGGATACATACAGGATACATACGGGATACATACAGGATACATACAAATACATACAGGATACATACAAATATATACAGGATACATACAGGATACATACAAATACATACAGGATACATACAGGATACATACAGGATACATACAGATACATACAGGATACATACAGGATACATACAGGATACATACAAATACATACAGGATACATACAGGATACATACAAATATATACAGGATACATACAGGATACTTACAAATACATACAGGATACATACAGGATACATACAGGATACATACAAATACATACAGGATACATACAGATACATACAGGATACATACGGGATACATACAGGATACATACAAATACATACAGGATACATACAAATATATACAGGATACATACAGGATACATACAAATACATACAGGATACATACAGGATACATACAGGATACATACAGATACATACAGGATACATACAGGATACATACAGGATACATACAAATACATACAGGATACATACAGGATACATACAAATATATACAGGATACATACAGGATACTTACAAATACATACAGGATACATACAGGATACATACAGGATACATACAGGATACATACAGGATACATACAGGATACATACAGGATACATACAAATACATACAGGATACATACAGGATACATACAAATATATACAGGATACATACAGGATACATACAGGATACATACAGGATACATACAAATACATACAGATACATACAGGATACATACAGGATACATACAGGATACATACAGATACATACAGGATACATACAAGATACATACAGGATACATACAAATACATACAGATACATACAGATACATACAGGATACATACAGATACATACAGGATACATACAGGATACATACAGGATACATACAGGATACATACAAATATATACAGGATACATACAGGATACATACAAATACATACAGGATACATACAGGATACATACAGGATACATACAAATACATACAGGATACATACAAATACATACAGGATACATACAAATACATACAGGATACATACAGGATACATACAGGATACATACAAATACATACAGGATACATACAAATATATACAGGATACATACAGGATACTTACAAATACATACAGGATACATACAAATATATACAGGATACATACAAAATATATACAAATAAATACAGGATACATACAAATACATACAGGATACATACAGATACATACAGGATACATACAGGATACATACAGGATACATACAGGATACATACAGATACATACAGGATACATACAAATACATACAGGATACATACAGATACATACAGGATACATACAGGATACATACAAATACATACAGGATACATACAAATACATACAGGATACATATAGGATACATAAAGGATACATACAGGATACATACAAATACATACAGGATACATACAGGATACATACAGGATACATACAGGATACATACAGATACATACAGGATACATACAGGATACATACAGGATACATACAGATACATACAGGATACATACAGATACATACAGGATACATACAGGATACATACAGATACATACAGGATACATACAGGATACATACAGATACATACAGGATACATACAGGATACATACAGGATACATACAGGATACATACAGGATACATACAGGATACATACAAATACATACAGGATACATACAACTACATACAGGATACATACAAATACATACAGGATACATACAGGATACATACAGGATACATACAAATACATACAGGATACATACAAATATATACAGGATACATACAGGATACTTACAAATACATACAGGATACATACAAATATATACAGGATACATACAAAATATATACAAATAAATACAGGATACATACAAATACATACAGGATACATACAGATACATACAGGATACATACAGGATACTTACAGGATACATACAGGATACATACAGATACATACAGGATACATACAAATACATACAGGATACATACAGATACATACAGGATACATACAGGATACATACAAATACATACAGGATACATACAAATACATACAGGATACATATAGGATACATAAAGGATACATACAGGATACATACAAATACATACAGGATACATACAGGATACATACAGGATACATACAGGATACATACAGATACATACAGGATACATACAGGATACATACAGGATACATACAGATACATACAGGATACATACAGATACATACAGGATACATACAGGATACATACAGATACATACAGGATACATACAGGATACATACAGATACATACAGGATACATACAGGATACATACAGGATACATACAGGATACATACAGGATACATACAGGATACATACAGGATACATACAAATACATACAGGATACATACAGGATACATACAAATACATACAGGATACACACAGGATACATACAAATAAATACAGTATACATACAGGATACATACAGGATATATACAGGATACATACAGGATACATACAGGAAACATACAAATACATACAGGATACATACAAATACATACAGGATACATACAGGATACATACAGGATACATACAAATATATACAGGATACATACAAAATACATACAAATACATACAGGATACATACAGGATACATACAGGATACATACAGGATACATACAGGATACATACAGGATACATACAAATACATACAGGATACATACAGATACATACAGGATACATACAGGATACATACAAATACATACAGGATACATACAGAATACATACAAATACATACAGGATACATACAGATACATACAGGATACATACAGGATACATACAGGATACATACAGGATACATACAGGATACATACAAATACATACAGGATACATACAGATACATACAGGATACATACAGGATACATACAAATACATACAGGATACATACAGGATACATACAAATACATACAGGATACATACAGGATACATACAGGATACATACAGGATACATACAGATACATACAGGATACATACAGGATACATACAGGATACATACAGATACATACAGGATACATACAGATACATACAGGATACATACAGGATACATACAGATACATACAGGATACATACAGGATACATACAGATACATACAGGATACATACAGGATACATACAGGATACATACAGGATACATACAGGATACATACAGGATACATACAGGATACATACAAATACATACAGGATACATACAGGATACATACAAATACATACAGGATACACACAGGATACATACAAATACATACAGTATACATACAGGATACATACAAATACATACAGGATACATACAGGATACATACAAATACATACAGGATACATATAGGATACATACAGGATACATACAGGATACATACAAATACATACAGGATACATACAGATACATACAGGATACATACGGGATACATACAGGATACATACAAATACATACAGGATACATACAAATATATACAGGATACATACAGGATACATACAAATACATACAGGATACATACAGGATACATACAGGATACATACAGATACATACAGGATACATACAGGATACATACAGGATACATACAAATACATACAGGATACATACAGGATACATACAAATATATACAGGATACATACAGGATACATACAGGATACATACAAATACATACAGGATACATACAGATACATACAGGATACATACAGGATACATACAGGATACATACAGGATACATACAAATACATACAGGATACATACAGATAAATACAGGATACATACAGGATACATACAGGATACATACAAATACATACAGGATACATACAGGATACATACAAATACATACAGGATACATACAGAATACATACAGGATACATACAGGATACATACAGATACATACAGGATATATACAGGATACATACAGGATACATACAGGATACATACAGATACATAAAGGATACATACAGGATACATACAAATACATACAGGATACATACAGATACATACAGGATACATACAGGATACATACAGGATACATACAAATACATACAGGATACATACAGGATACATACAGGATACATACAGGATACATACAGATACATACAGGATACATACAGGATACATACAAATACATACAGGATACATACAGATACATACAGGATACATACAGGATACATACAAATACATACAGGATACATACAGGATACATACAAATACATACAGGATACATACAGGATACATACAGATACATACAGGATACATACAGGATACATACAAATACATACAGGATACATACAGGATACATACAAATACATACAGGATACATACAGGATACATACAGGATACATACAAATACATACAGGATACATACAAATATATACAGGATACATACAGGATACATACAGGATACATACAGGATACATACAGGATACATACAGGATACATACAGGATACATACAAATACATACAGGATACATACAGGATACATACAAATATATACAGGATACATACAGGATACATACAGGATACATACAGGATACATACAAATACATACAGGATACATACAGATACATACAGGATACATACAGGATACATACAGGATACATACAGGATACATACAAATACATACAGGATACATACAGATAAATACAGGATACATACAGGATACATACAGGATACATACAAATACATACAGGATACATAAAGATACATACAAATACATAAAGATACATACAAATACATACAGGATACATACAAATACATACAGGATACATACAAATACATACAGGATACATACAAATAACAAAGATACAAACAGGATACATACAGGATACATATAGGATACATAAAGGATACATACAGGATACATACAAATACATACAGGATACATACAGGATACATACAGATACATACAGGATACATACAGGATACATACAGGATACATACAGGATACATACAGATACATACAGGATACATACAGGATACATACAGGATACATACAAATACATACAGGATACATACAGATACATACAGGATACATACAGGATACATACAGGATACATACAAATACATACAGTATACATACAGATACATACAGGATACATACAGGATACATACAAATACATACAGGATACATACAGGATACATACAAATACATACAGGATACATACAGAATACATACAGGATACATACAGGATACATACAGATACATACAGGATACATACAGGATACATACAGGATACATACAGGATACATACAGATACATACAGGATACATACAGGATACATACAAATACATACAGGATACATACAGATACATACAGGATACATACAGGATACATACAGGATACATACAGGATACATACAAATACATACAGGATACATACAGGATACATACAAATACATACAGGATACATACAGGATACATACAGGATACATACAAATACATACAGGATACATACAAATACATACAGGATACATACAAATACATACAGGATACATACAGGATACATACAGGATACATACAAATACATACAGGATACATACAAATATATACAGGATACATACAGGATACATACAGGATACATACAGGATACATACAAATACATACAGGATACATACAAATATATACAGGATACATACAGGATACTTACAAATACATACAGGTTACATACAGGATACATACAGGATACATACAGGATACATACAGATACATACAGGATACATACAGGATACATACAGGATACATACAGATACATACAGGATACATACAGGATACATACAAATACATACAGGATACATACAGATACATACAGGATACATACAGGATACATACAAATACATACAGGATACATACAAATATATACAGGATACATACAGGATACTTACAAATACATACAGGTTACATACAGGATACATACAGGATACATACAGGATACATACAGATACATACAGGATACATACAGGATACATACAGGATACATACAGATACATACAGGATACATACAGGATACATACAAATACATACAGGATACATACAGATACATACAGGATACATACAGGATACATACAAATACATACAGGATACATACAGGATACATACAAATACATACAGGATACATACAGGATACATACAGATACATACAGGATACATACAGGATACATACAAATACATACAGGATACATACAGGATACATACAAATACATACAGGATACATACAGGATACATACAGGATACATACAAATACATACAGGATACATACAAATATATACAGGATACATACAGGATACATACAGGATACATACAGGATACATACAGGATACATACAGGATACATACAAATACATACAGGATACATACAGGATACATACAAATACATACAGGATACATACAGGATACATACAGATACATACAGGATACATACAGGATACATACAAATACATACAGGATACATACAGGATACATACAAATACATACAGGATACATACAGGATACATACAGGATACATACAAATACATACAGGATACATACAAATATATACAGGATACATACAGGATACATACAGGATACATACAGGATACATACAGGATACATACAGGATACATACAGGATACATACAGGATACATACAAATACATACAGGATACATACAGGATACATACAAATACATACAGGATACACACAGGATACATACAAATAAATACAGTATACATACAGGATACATACAGGATATATACAGGATACATACAGGATACATACAGGAAACATACAAATACATACAGGATACATACAAATACATACAGGATACATACAGGATACATACAGGATACATACAAATATATACAGGATACATACAAAATACATACAAATACATACAGGATACATACAGGATACATACAGGATACATACAGGATACATACAGGATACATACAAATACATACAGGATACATACAGATACATACAGGATACATACAGGATACATACAAATACATACAGGATACATACAGGATACATACAAATACATACAGGATACATACAGATACATACAGGATACATACAGGATACATACAGGATACATACAGGATACATACAGGATACATACAAATACATACAGGATACATACAGATACATACAGGATACATACAGGATACATACAAATACATACAGGATACATACAGGATACATACAAATACATACAGGATACATACAGGATACATACAGATACATACAAATACATACAGGATACATACAGGATACATACAAATACATACAGGATACATACAGGATACATACAGATACATACAGGATACATACAGGATACATACAAATACATACAGGATACATACAGATACATACAGGATACATACGGGATACATACAGGATACATACAAATACATACAGGATACATACAAATATATACAGGATACATACAGGATACATACAAATACATACAGGATACATACAGGATACATACAGGATACATACAGATACATACAGGATACATACAGGATACATACAGGATACATACAAATACATACAGGATACATACAGGATACATACAAATATATACAGGATACATACAGGATACTTACAAATACATACAGGATACATACAGGATACATACAGGATACATACAAATACATACAGGATACATACAGATACATACAGGATACATACGGGATACATACAGGATACATACAAATACATACAGGATACATACAAATATATACAGGATACATACAGGATACATACAAATACATACAGGATACATACAGGATACATACAGGATACATACAGATACATACAGGATACATACAGGATACATACAGGATACATACAAATACATACAGGATACATACAGGATACATACAAATATATACAGGATACATACAGGATACTTACAAATACATACAGGATACATACAGGATACATACAGGATACATACAGGATACATACAGGATACATACAGGATACATACAGGATACATACAAATACATACAGGATACATACAGGATACATACAAATATATACAGGATACATACAGGATACATACAGGATACATACAGGATACATACAAATACATACAGATACATACAGGATACATACAGGATACATACAGGATACATACAGATACATACAGGATACATACAAGATACATACAGGATACATACAAATACATACAGATACATACAGATACATACAGGATACATACAGATACATACAGGATACATACAGGATACATACAGGATACATACAGGATACATACAAATATATACAGGATACATACAGGATACATACAAATACATACAGGATACATACAGGATACATACAGGATACATACAAATACATACAGGATACATACAAATACATACAGGATACATACAAATACATACAGGATACATACAGGATACATACAAATACATACAGGATACATACAAATATATACAGGATACATACAGGATACTTACAAATACATACAGGATACATACAGGATACATACAGGATACATACAGGATACATACAGATACATACAGGATACATACAGGATACATACAGGATACATACAAATACATACAGGATACATACAGGATACATACAAATATATACAGGATACATACAGGATACATACAGGATACATACAGGATACATACAAATACATACAGATACATACAGGATACATACAGGATACATACAGGATACATACAGATACATACAGGATACATACAAGATACATACAGGATACATACAGGATACATACAAATACATACAGGATACATACAGGATACATACAAATACATACAGGATACATACAGGATACATACAGGATACATACAAATACATACAGGATACATACAAATACATACAGGATACATACAAATTTTTTTTACAGCGCGCGCGCACTGAGCGGACGTGTTTCGTGATTGAGAGCAAATTAAATTAAATGAAAGTTGTTTAGTGATATAAATACGATTCAATGTGATGGCGACGCACTGTGGTGGCTGTGAGGCCGAAATTTATGATATATCCTTCATGGAATGTGCAAAGGAGTCATGCAAGAGATTGTATCACTTAAAGTGTTTGGCAATGTCGACGGAGGTGTTCGATACTTTCACTGAAGAATATAAAGCCCAGTGGATGTGCCCGGAATGTGCGCGTTCTATCCCGAAACGCGACGATACACCTGTTCGAGCAAGAATCATGGATCAAACATTCACCCCATCTAATAACGTCAATGTTGTGCGGGGAAATCGACAACAGCAGTTAGATGAGTCGCAGAATGACAATGATTCAAAAATAATGGATGTACTTTGCAGCTTCCGGGCTGAAATGGGAATTCGATTAAATAATCAGATGGAAGCATTTAAACAGCTGCAGAATCTTTTTATTACAAATCAATCGGAGTTACATGACTTACGTGCAGAAATGAGGGTAGCACAGCAGAAAATAAATAATATTAGCGTTCTAGAAGACCAAATAAAACATTTGAAAAGTAAGAACAAAAAACTTGAAGATTACATTAGCAGTATGGAAAGGAAAGACACCACAAATCAACAAATAGAATCATACGCAAAGGTGAGCTCGAAAAATCTACCCGCAGTCATTGCAAACTCGACGGCGAGTACGAAAACTATGCCAGCGGTAGCAACTGCAACACATACAGGTGGGGCCAGTAAACAGGCGAATTATTCAGTGATTGAGTCACAGTCTGCAATTGACGCTGGGGTAGAAAACCAACTTAAGACAAATCAAAGTACGGAGAGCACCGGAAATACAATTAGTGATAATGACTGGGTTAAGGTTGAAAAAAGAAAAACTAATAAATTTCCTAACAATGAAGTAAAAAAAGGTGGCAAATTAAACTCGGTTGATATTCAGGGCATGGAACGTAAAAAGTATTTGCATGTATGGCGACTGAAAAAGGAAACTACAGTTGAAAACTTACAAAACTACGTGAAGGAGATATGCAAAACAGACTGTGGAGCGAAGGTGGAGAAAATAAAGCATAAGACAGAAAGGGATTATGCTTCTTTTATCATTGGTGTCCCGGAAAGTAATTACGAAATGCTATGTGAGCCGAGTGTATGGCCGATTAATGTCGAATTTTGTGAGTGGGTGTGGTTTCGCAAGCCCAGGGACTCTAAATACACCGCCACACAAAGCAGTGGAAGTGTATTACCAGAACGTTAGAGGTCTCCGTACAAAGTTAGAAGTGTTTCATAGCGGTCTGGTTTCTTCAAGTGCGGATCTATTCGCAGTAACTGAAACTGGATGCAATCAGTCCATTAAAGACGCTGAAATTGTCCCCCCAAGCTATAGCATCATACGCTGTGATCGGACGGATGGGCGAAAGCAAGGCGGCGCGTTTCTCGTGGCCACACCGCGGCTGGAACTACGGACAGTACCACTACCGAGTGACGTCAGCGTTAGCGATAAGGTGTTTGAACTGGTTTGTGCGAATGTGTATGAGCGCGACAAGTTTTTATTCTTGTGTTGCGTTGTTTACATCCCACCGAATAGCAAAGAAAGCGATTACATGTTTTTGTTTAGAATTATAGAACAATTATGTGATATGTACAATTGTGTGTTAGTATTGGGAGATTTTAACTTGTACTCTTGTTCCACTTATGTTAGCAATTATTTCGATTTTTTTCAGACGTATTGTGGATTCATTCAAAGAAATAAAATACCAAACTGTAATAATCGCCAGTTAGATTTGGTATTAACAACATTGTGGGATCTAGTGTCTAGATATAGCTACCCCGAATGGTATAGTGCGGAAATTATTAATGAGATAAAAAATAAGGCTTCTTTACATAAAAATTACAAAGCTTGTAAATCACAAGAGAATTATGAATTATTTTCGAGCAGTAGAGCCAGGGTCAAAGCTATGATTCATAACGCCCACTTGCAGTATCAAGACCGCGTTCAAAATCATTTAATGGAGGACCCGAAAGCATTTTGGAACTATATTAGGACAAAAACCAACCATAAAAATGCCAAAAAGGTATGCAAGGACGGTGTGGTGCTTGATGGACAGAACGCGGTAAAAGAATTTTCCGAGTATTTTCAATCTGTGTATAGCACCATTCCGGCGGAACTAGACGACAGCGCGGCGGTGAAAGACGCTGGCGCCGACTCAGCGCGAATTCATCTCGAGCGGTTGCACTTGGACGATGTCATGCGCGCGCTGGCGAGGCTCAAACCGAAGCGGTCTGCCGGACCGGACGGCATCCCCGCTTTCATATTTAAAGACTGTCGAGATGTGTTGGCCGGGCCGTTGCTGCACGTCTACAATATGTCTTTGAGGGATGAAGTGTTTCCGGAATTATGGAAAACAACCCGGGTAGTACCAGTTCCGAAAGGAGGAGGGGGTGAAGGTGTGGACGGATACAGGCCGGTTGCTGTCCTGTCTACTCCAGCTAAGGCATTTGAGTCCGCGTTGCAAAATATTATTTATAAACAAGTACAGACTCAGTTATCGGAAGCGCAGCACGGTTTTCGACCGGGTTGCAGTACGACGACTAATTTACTTAGTTACGTAACACAAATCACACCAGAAGTAGATGGTGGGGGACAGGTTGACGCCGCTTATTTCGATTTTCGAAAAGCATTTGATGTGGTCGATAATGACATCCTGCTAAGGAAATTAGCCGGCGTCGGCTTTACTCCTCATCTATTAAGGTTTTTTAAGACAAATCAAAGTACGGAGAGCACCGGAAATACAATTAGTGATAATGACTGGGTTAAGGTTGAAAAAAGAAAAACTAATAAATTTCCTAACAATGAAGTAAAAAAAGGTGGCAAATTAAACTCGGTTGATATTCAGGGCATGGAACGTAAAAAGTATTTGCATGTATGGCGACTGAAAAAGGAAACTACAGTTGAAAACTTACAAAACTACGTGAAGGAGATATGCAAAACAGACTGTGGAGCGAAGGTGGAGAAAATAAAGCATAAGACAGAAAGGGATTATGCTTCTTTTATCATTGGTGTCCCGGAAAGTAATTACGAAATGCTATGTGAGCCGAGTGTATGGCCGATTAATGTCGAATTTTGTGAGTGGGTGTGGTTTCGCAAGCCCAGGGACTCTAAATACACCGCCACACAAAGCAGTGGAAGTGTATTACCAGAACGTTAGAGGTCTCCGTACAAAGTTAGAAGTGTTTCATAGCGGTCTGGTTTCTTCAAGTGCGGATCTATTCGCAGTAACTGAAACTGGATGCAATCAGTCCATTAAAGACGCTGAAATTGTCCCCCCAAGCTATAGCATCATACGCTGTGATCGGACGGATGGGCGAAAGCAAGGCGGCGCGTTTCTCGTGGCCACACCGCGGCTGGAACTACGGACAGTACCACTACCGAGTGACGTCAGCGTTAGCGATAAGGTGTTTGAACTGGTTTGTGCGAATGTGTATGAGCGCGACAAGTTTTTATTCTTGTGTTGCGTTGTTTACATCCCACCGAATAGCAAAGAAAGCGATTACATGTTTTTGTTTAGAATTATAGAACAATTATGTGATATGTACAATTGTGTGTTAGTATTGGGAGATTTTAACTTGTACTCTTGTTCCACTTATGTTAGCAATTATTTCGATTTTTTTCAGACGTATTGTGGATTCATTCAAAGAAATAAAATACCAAACTGTAATAATCGCCAGTTAGATTTGGTATTAACAACATTGTGGGATGGCACTGAGGTATGCGCGGCATCGGAGGCGTTGGTTCCAATTGATGTGTACCATCCACCGCTTGAAGTAACGGTCTTGGTATCGGGGGGTGCTTCGGCTGGGACGGATACTTATACCGATACTGATACCGATACCAGTAGTAGACTCTTTATACCCGAGTGGAATTTTGCGAAGGCCGATTATCTACAATTATACACATCGCTTGCGTCTGTTGACTGGGCACCGTTATTCGAAATAAATAGGGTTGAAGAAAGCGTATCTTATTTTTATTCAATTGTAAATAAAATTATTAACGACTGTGTGCCTACTAAAATAAAAAAGCGGCTAGTGTCTAGATATAGCTACCCCGAATGGTATAGTGCGGAAATTATTAATGAGATAAAAAATAAGGCTTCTTTACATAAAAATTACAAAGCTTGTAAATCACAAGAGAATTATGAATTATTTTCGAGCAGTAGAGCCAGGGTCAAAGCTATGATTCATAACGCCCACTTGCAGTATCAAGACCGCGTTCAAAATCATTTAATGGAGGACCCGAAAGCATTTTGGAACTATATTAGGACAAAAACCAACCATAAAAATGCCAAAAAGGTATGCAAGGACGGTGTGGTGCTTGATGGACAGAACGCGGTAAAAGAATTTTCCGAGTATTTTCAATCTGTGTATAGCACCATTCCGGCGGAACTAGACGACAGCGCGGCGGTGAAAGACGCTGGCGCCGACTCAGCGCGAATTCATCTCGAGCGGTTGCACTTGGACGATGTCATGCGCGCGCTGGCGAGGCTCAAACCGAAGCGGTCTGCCGGACCGGACGGCATCCCCGCTTTCATATTTAAAGACTGTCGAGATGTGTTGGCCGGGCCGTTGCTGCACGTCTACAATATGTCTTTGAGGGATGAAGTGTTTCCGGAATTATGGAAAACAACCCGGGTAGTACCAGTTCCGAAAGGAGGAGGGGGTGAAGGTGTGGACGGATACAGGCCGGTTGCTGTCCTGTCTACTCCAGCTAAGGCATTTGAGTCCGCGTTGCAAAATATTATTTATAAACAAGTACAGACTCAGTTATCGGAAGCGCAGCACGGTTTTCGACCGGGTTGCAGTACGACGACTAATTTACTTAGTTACGTAACACAAATCACACCAGAAGTAGATGGTGGGGGACAGGTTGACGCCGCTTATTTCGATTTTCGAAAAGCATTTGATGTGGTCGATAATGACATCCTGCTAAGGAAATTAGCCGGCGTCGGCTTTACTCCTCATCTATTAAGGTTTTTTACGAGCTACATGAGTGACAGACGTCAGTTTGTTGAGTATGCAGGGTGTAGGTCGGAACCTTATTTCGTAAGATCAGGGGTAAGTCAGGGAAGCAATCTTGGCCCATTAGAGTTCATAATTATGGTCAATGACTTACCTCGAGTAGTCAAAAATGCCGGGTGCTTGCTGTTTGCAGACGATTTAAAAATGTATTTTCCAATAAGAGCTGCTACAGACTGTGAGAGTTTCCAAAGGGATATAGACCGAGTGGTCGTATGGGCTGAAGAAAATAAGTTGTTTTTTAATATGTCAAAGTGCGTCACTATTACTTTTACTCGAGCGCATAGGCCCATCCTCCATGATTACAAAATAAATGGAAAGAAATTAAACAGAGTATCAGAAGTTAAAGATTTAGGAGTTAAATTTACATCCGATTTGAGGTTTCGTGATCATATAAATAATGTATGTAAGAAAGCATATAGAATGCTTGGATTTGTACTTCGTCGGTCCAAGGTTTTTACTAGTATTGGAGTAATCACTGCCTTGTACAATGCCTTGGTTCGTAGTAGTCTCGAAACCAATGCAGTCATTTGGGCTCCACACGAGATGAAATATATTGGTATGATGGAGCGGATACAAAATAAATATATTCGTTTTTTGTATCTAAGAAAGTATGGAGTATATCCCTTTTATCCTCTGATGTACCCAAGTCTGTTTGTATTAGGTATGGTGGGGTACAACGAACTGCGAGTGCGCAGAGAGTTGTGTCTCGCAACATACCTGTTCAAACTAATTAGGGGTAAGATATTCAACAGTGTGGTATTAAGTCATGTCAGCCTCTGTGCCCCTGACAGATACATATGGCGCCGGCGCCGGCCGCCGCTGCTGGCAGTGCCGCGCGGGCGCACCAACCTGCTCGGCATGGCACCGATGACGCGCGCGCTCCGTGCCCTCAACTTAATGGCGGAAAACATTGACCTATTTGGGTGTTCTTTGAATGAGTTCACAAAGTCAGCACTGTTCGTATTATGTTATAGTAGTAATAAATTAGACAAGGGATAGTATAAATAGCTTAAGGTAGTTACACTATTGTCTTAGGATTAGTTTCCTGTAAAAATAGTTGTAAGTGTGGAAATAAATAAAATAAAAAAAACATACAGGATACATACAGGATACATACAGGATACATACAGGATACATACAAATACATACAGGATACATACAAATATATACAGGATACATACAGGATACATACAGATACATACAGGATACATACAGGATACATACAGGATACATACAGGATACATACAGGATACATACAAATACATACAGGATACATACAGATACATACAGGATACATACAGGATACATACAAATACATACAGGATACATACAGGATACATACAAATACATACAGGATACATACAGGATACATACAGATACATACAAATACATACAGGATACATACAGGATACATACAAATACATACAGGATACATACAGGATACATACAGATACATACAGGATACATACAGGATACATACAGGATACATACAAATACATACAGGATACATACAGATACATACAGGATACATACGGGATACATACAGGATACATACAAATACATACAGGATACATACAAATATATACAGGATACATACAGGATACATACAAATACATACAGGATACATACAGGATACATACAGGATACATACAGATACATACAGGATACATACAGGATACATACAGGATACATACAAATACATACAGGATACATACAGGATACATACAAATATATACAGGATACATACAGGATACATACAGGATACATACAAATACATACAGGATACATACAGATACATACAGGATACATACAGGATACATACAGGATACATACAAATACATACAGTATACATACAGATACATACAGGATACATACAGGATACATACAAATACATACAGGATACATACAGGATACATACAAATACATACAGGATACATACAGAATACATACAGGATACATACAGGATACATACAGATACATACAGGATACATACAGGATACATACAGGATACATACAGGATACATACAGATACATACAGGATACATACAGGATACATACAAATACATACAGGATACATACAGATACATACAGGATACATACAGGATACATACAGGATACATACAAATACATACAGGATACATACAGGATACATACAAATACATACAGGATACATACAGGATACATACAAATACATACAGGATACATACAAATACATACAGGATACATACAAATACATACAGGATACATACAGGATACATACAGGATACATACAAATACATACAGGATACATACAAATATATACAGGATACATACAGGATACATACAGGATACATACAGGATACATACAAATACATACAGGATACATACAAACATATACAGGATACATACAGGATACTTACAAATACATACAGGATACATACAGGATACATACAGGATACATACAGGATACATACAGATACATACAGGATACATACAGGATACATACAGGATACATACAAATACATACAGGATACATACAGGATACATACAAATATATACAGGATACATACAGGATACATACAGGATACATACAGGATACATACAAATACATACAGATACATACAGGATACATATAGGATACATACAGGATACATACAGATACATACAGGATACATACAAGATACATACAGGATACATACAGGATACATACAAATACATACAGGATACATACAGGATACATACAAATACATACAGGATACATACAGGATACATACAAATACATACAGGATACATACAGGATACATACAGGATACATACAAAAATATACAGGATACATACAGATACATACAGATACATACAGGATACATACAAATACATACAGGATACATACAAATATATACAGGATACATACAAAATATATACAAATAAATACAGGATACATACAAATACATACAGGATACATACAAATACATACAGGATACATACAGGATACATACAAATACATACAGGATACATACAGGATACATACAGGATACATACAGGATACATACAGATACATACAGGATACATACAGGATACATACAGGATACATACAGGATACATACAGATACATACAGGATACATACAGGATACATACAGATACATACAGGATACATACAGGATACATACAGGATACATACAGGATACATACAGGATACATACAGGATACATACAGGATACATACAGGATACATACAGGATACATACAAATACATACAGGATACATACAGGATACATACAAATACATACAGGATACACACAGGATACATACAAATACATACAGTATACATACAGGATACATACAGGATATATACAGGATACATACAGGATACATACAGGAAACATACAAATACATACAGGATACATACAAATACATACAGGATACATACAGGATACATAGAAATATATACAGGATACATACAAAATACATACAAATACATACAGGATACATACAGGATACATACAGGATACATACAGGATACATACAGGATACATACAGGATACATACAGGATACATACAGGATACATACAAATACATACAGGATACATACAGATACATACAGGATACATACAGGATACATACAGGATACATACAAATACATACAGGATACATACAGGATACATACAAATACATACAGGATACATACAGATACATACAGGATACATACAGGATACATACAGGATACATACAAATACATACAGGATACATACAGGATACATACAAATACATACAGGATACATACAGGATACATACAGGATACATACAGGATACATACAAATACATACAGGATACATACAGATACATACAGGATACATACGGGATACATACAGGATACATACAAATACATACAGGATACATACAAATATATACAGGATACATACAGGATACATACAAATACATACAGGATACATACAGGTGTACAGGATACATACAGATACATACAGGATACATACAGGATACATACAGGATACATACAAATACATACAGGATACATACAGGATACATACAAATATATACAGGATACATACAGGATACATACAGGATACATACAAATACATACAGGATACATACAGATACATACAGGATACATACAGGATACATACAAATACATACAGGATACATACAGATACATACAGGATACATACAGGATACATACAAATACATACAGGATACATACAAATACATACAGGATACATATAGGATACATAAAGGATACATACAGGATACATACAAATACATACAGGATACATACAGGATACATACAAATACATACAGGATACATACAAATATATACAGGATACATACAAATACATACAGGATACATACAGGTGTACAGGATACATACAGATACATACAGGATACATACAGGATACATACAGGATACATACAAATACATACAGGATACATACAAATATATACAGGATACATACAGGATACATACAGGATACATACAAATACATACAGGATACATACAGATACATACAGGATACATACAGGATACATACAAATACATACAGGATACATACAGATACATACAGGATACATACAGGATACATACAAATACATACAGGATACATACAAATACATACAGGATACATATAGGATACATAAAGGATACATACAGGATACATACAAATACATACAGGATACATACAGGATACATACAAATACATACAGGATACATACAGGATACGTACAGGATACATACAGGATACATACAGATACATACAGGATACATACAGGATACATACAGGATACATACAGATACATACAGGATACATACAGATACATACAGGATACATACAGGATACATACAGATACATACAGGATACATACAGGATACATACAGATACATACAGGATACATACAGGATACATACAGGATACATACAGGATACATACAGGATACATACAGGATACATACAGGATACATACAAATACATACAGGATACATACAGGATACATACAAATACATACAGGATACACACAGGATACATACAAATACATACAGTATACATACAGGATACATACAAATACATACAGGATACATACAGGATACATACAAATACATACAGGATACATACAGGATACATACAGGATACATACAGGATACATACAAATACATACAGGATACATACAGATACATACAGGATACATACGGGATACATACAGGATACATACAAATACATACAGGATACATACAAATATATACAGGATACATACAGGATACATACAAATACATACAGGATACATACAGGATACATACAGGATACATACAGATACATACAGGATACATACAGGATACATACAGGATACATACAAATACATACAGGATACATACAGGATACATACAAATATATACAGGATACATACAGGATACATACAGGATACATACAAATACATACAGGATACATACAGATACATACAGGATACATACAGGATACATACAGGATACATACAGGATACATACAAATACATACAGGATACATACAGATAAATACAGGATACATACAGGATACATACAGGATACATACAAATACATACAGGATACATACAGGATACATACAAATACATACAGGATACATACAGAATACATACAGGATACATACAGGATACATACAGATACATACAGGATATATACAGGATACATACAGGATACATACAGGATACATACAGATACATAAAGGATACATACAGGATACATACAAATACATACAGGATACATACAGATACATACAGGATACATACAGGATACATACAGGATACATACAAATACATACAGGATACATACAGGATACATACAAATACATACAGGATACATACAGGATACATACAGGATACATACAGGATACATACAAATACATACAGGATACATACAAATACATACAGGATACATACAGGATACATACAGGATTCATACAGGATACATACAAATACATACAGGATACATACAAATATATACAGGATACATACAGGATACTTACAAATACATACAGATACATACAGGATACATACAGGATACATACAGGATACATACAGATACATACAGGATACATACAAGATACATACAGGATACATACAAATACATACAGATACATACAGATACATACAGGATACATACAGATACATACAGGATACATACAGGATACATACAGGATACATACAGGAAACATACAGGAAACATACAAATACTTACAGGATACATACAAATACATACAGGATACATACAGGATACATAAAAATATATACAGGATACATACAAAATACATACAAATACATACAGGATACATACAGGATACATACAGGATACATACAAATACATACAGGATACATACAGATACATACAGGATACATACAGATACATACAGGATACATACAGGATACATACAAATACATACAGGATACATACTGGATACATACAAATACATACAGGATACATACAGGATACATACAGATACATACAGGATACATACAGGATACATACAGGATACATACAAATACATACAGGATACATACAGGATACATACAAATACATACAGGATACATACAGGATACATACAAATACATACAGGATACATACAGGATACATACAGGATACATACAAAAATATACAGGATACATACAGATACATACAGATACATACAGGATACATACAAATACATACAGGATACATACAAATATATACAGGATACATACAAAATATATACAAATAAATACAGGATACATACAAATACATACAGGATACATACAGATACATACAGGATACATACAGGATACATACAGGATACATACAGGATACATACAGATACATACAGGATACATACAAATACATACAGGATACATACAGATACATACAGGATACATACAGGATACATACAAATACATACAGGATACATACAAATACATACAGGATACATATAGGATACATAAAGGATACATACAGGATACATACAAATACATACAGGATACATACAGGATACATACAGGATACATACAGGATACATACAGATACATACAGGATACATACAGGATACATACAGGATACATACAGATACATACAGGATACATACAGATACATACAGGATACATACAGGATACATACAGATACATACAGGATACATACAGGATACATACAGATACATACAGGATACATACAGGATACATACAGGATACATACAGGATACATACAGGATACATACAGGATACATACAGGATACATACAGGATACATACAGGATACATACAAATACATACAGGATACATACAGGATACATACAAATACATACAGGATACACACAGGATACATACAAATAAATACAGTATACATACAGGATACATACAGGATATATACAGGATACATACAGGATACATACAGGAAACATACAAATACATACAGGATACATACAAATACATACAGGATACATACAGGATACATACAGGATACATACAAATATATACAGGATACATACAAAATACATACAAATACATACAGGATACATACAGATACATACAGGATACATACAGGATACATACAGGATACATACAGGATACATACAGGATACATACAAATACATACAGGATACATACAGATACATACAGGATACATACAGGATACATACAAATACATACAGGATACATACAGGATACATACAAATACATACAGGATACATACAGGATACATACAGATACATACAAATACATACAGGATACATACAGGATACATACAAATACATACAGGATACATACAGGATACATACAGATACATACAGGATACATACAGGATACATACAGGATACATACAAATACATACAGGATACATACAGATACATACAGGATACATACGGGATACATACAGGATACATACAAATACATACAGGATACATACAAATATATACAGGATACATACAGGATACATACAAATACATACAGGATACATACAGGATACATACAGATACATACAGGATACATACAGGATACATACAGGATACATACAAATACATACAGGATACATACAGGATACATACAAATATATACAGGATACATACAGGATACATACAGGATACATACAAATACATACAGGATACATACAGATACATACAGGATACATACAGGATACATACAGGATACATACAAATACATACAGTATACATACAGATACATACAGGATACATACAGGATACATACAAATACATACAGGATACATACAGGATACATACAAATACATACAGGATACATACAGAATACATACAGGATACATACAGGATACATACAGGATACATACAGGATACATACAGGATACATACAGATACATACAGGATACATACAGGATACATACAGGATACATACAAATACATACAGGATACATACAGATACATACAGGATACATACAGGATACATACAGGATACATACAAATACATACAGTATACATACAGATACATACAGGATACATACAGGATACATACAAATACATACAGGATACATACAGGATACATACAAATACATACAGGATACATACAGAATACATACAGGATACATACAGGATACATACAGATACATACAGGATACATACAGGATACATACAGGATACATACAGGATACATACAGATACATACAGGATACATACAGGATACATACAAATACATACAGGATACATACAGATACATACAGGATACATACAGGATACATACAGGATACATACAGGATACATACAAATACATACAGGATACATACAGGATACATACAAATACATACAGGATACATACAGGATACATACAGGATACATACAAATACATACAGGATACATACAAATACATACAGGATACATACAAATACATACAGGATACATACAGGATACATACAGGATACATACAAATACATACAGGATACATACAAATATATACAGGATACATACAGGATACATACAGGATACATACAGGATACATACAAATACATACAGGATACATACAAATATATACAGGATACATACAGGATACTTACAAATACATACAGGTTACATACAGGATACATACAGGATACATACAGGATACATACAGATACATACAGGATACATACAGGATACATACAGGATACATACAGATACATACAGGATACATACAGGATACATACAAATACATACAGGATACATACAGATACATACAGGATACATACAGGATACATACAAATACATACAGGATACATACAAATATATACAGGATACATACAGGATACTTACAAATACATACAGGTTACATACAGGATACATACAGGATACATACAGGATACATACAGATACATACAGGATACATACAGGATACATACAGGATACATACAGATACATACAGGATACATACAGGATACATACAAATACATACAGGATACATACAGATACATACAGGATACATACAGGATACATACAAATACATACAGGATACATACAGGATACATACAAATACATACAGGATACATACAGGATACATACAGATACATACAGGATACATACAGGATACATACAAATACATACAGGATACATACAGGATACATACAAATACATACAGGATACATACAGGATACATACAGGATACATACAAATACATACAGGATACATACAAATATATACAGGATACATACAGGATACATACAGGATACATACAGGATACATACAGGATACATACAGGATACATACAAATACATACAGGATACATACAGGATACATACAAATACATACAGGATACATACAGGATACATACAGATACATACAGGATACATACAGGATACATACAAATACATACAGGATACATACAGGATACATACAAATACATACAGGATACATACAGGATACATACAGGATACATACAAATACATACAGGATACATACAAATATATACAGGATACATACAGGATACATACAGGATACATACAGGATACATACAGGATACATACAGGATACATACAGGATACATACAGGATACATACAAATACATACAGGATACATACAGGATACATACAAATACATACAGGATACACACAGGATACATACAAATAAATACAGTATACATACAGGATACATACAGGATATATACAGGATACATACAGGATACATACAGGAAACATACAAA
The DNA here is from genome assembly GCA_932273695.1 of Apotomis betuletana. NCBI lineage: Eukaryota > Metazoa > Arthropoda > Insecta > Lepidoptera > Tortricidae > Apotomis > Apotomis betuletana. Next base: position 5,184,119 of record OW026298.1, on the reverse strand, counting down.
TACATACAGGATACATACAAATACATACAGGATACATACAGGATACATACAGGATACATACAAATATATACAGGATACATACAAAATACATACAAATACATACAGGATACATACAGGATACATACAGGATACATACAGGATACATACAGGATACATACAAATACATACAGGATACATACAGATACATACAGGATACATACAGGATACATACAAATACATACAGGATACATACAGGATACATACAAATACATACAGGATACATACAGATACATACAGGATACATACAGGATACATACAGGATACATACAGGATACATACAGGATACATACAAATACATACAGGATACATACAGATACATACAGGATACATACAGGATACATACAAATACATACAGGATACATACAGGATACATACAAATACATACAGGATACATACAGGATACATACAGATACATACAAATACATACAGGATACATACAGGATACATACAAATACATACAGGATACATACAGGATACATACAGATACATACAGGATACATACAGGATACATACAAATACATACAGGATACATACAGATACATACAGGATACATACGGGATACATACAGGATACATACAAATACATACAGGATACATACAAATATATACAGGATACATACAGGATACATACAAATACATACAGGATACATACAGGATACATACAGGATACATACAGATACATACAGGATACATACAGGATACATACAGGATACATACAAATACATACAGGATACATACAGGATACATACAAATATATACAGGATACATACAGGATACTTACAAATACATACAGGATACATACAGGATACATACAGGATACATACAAATACATACAGGATACATACAGATACATACAGGATACATACGGGATACATACAGGATACATACAAATACATACAGGATACATACAAATATATACAGGATACATACAGGATACATACAAATACATACAGGATACATACAGGATACATACAGGATACATACAGATACATACAGGATACATACAGGATACATACAGGATACATACAAATACATACAGGATACATACAGGATACATACAAATATATACAGGATACATACAGGATACTTACAAATACATACAGGATACATACAGGATACATACAGGATACATACAGGATACATACAGGATACATACAGGATACATACAGGATACATACAAATACATACAGGATACATACAGGATACATACAAATATATACAGGATACATACAGGATACATACAGGATACATACAGGATACATACAAATACATACAGATACATACAGGATACATACAGGATACATACAGGATACATACAGATACATACAGGATACATACAAGATACATACAGGATACATACAAATACATACAGATACATACAGATACATACAGGATACATACAGATACATACAGGATACATACAGGATACATACAGGATACATACAGGATACATACAAATATATACAGGATACATACAGGATACATACAAATACATACAGGATACATACAGGATACATACAGGATACATACAAATACATACAGGATACATACAAATACATACAGGATACATACAAATACATACAGGATACATACAGGATACATACAGGATACATACAAATACATACAGGATACATACAAATATATACAGGATACATACAGGATACTTACAAATACATACAGGATACATACAGGATACATACAGGATACATACAGGATACATACAGATACATACAGGATACATACAGGATACATACAGGATACATACAAATACATACAGGATACATACAGGATACATACAAATATATACAGGATACATACAGGATACATACAGGATACATACAGGATACATACAAATACATACAGATACATACAGGATACATACAGGATACATACAGGATACATACAGATACATACAGGATACATACAAGATACATACAGGATACATACAGGATACATACAAATACATACAGGATACATACAGGATACATACAAATACATACAGGATACATACAGGATACATACAGGATACATACAAATACATACAGGATACATACAAATACATACAGGATACATACAAATTTTTTTTACAGCGCGCGCGCACTGAGCGGACGTGTTTCGTGATTGAGAGCAAATTAAATTAAATGAAAGTTGTTTAGTGATATAAATACGATTCAATGTGATGGCGACGCACTGTGGTGGCTGTGAGGCCGAAATTTATGATATATCCTTCATGGAATGTGCAAAGGAGTCATGCAAGAGATTGTATCACTTAAAGTGTTTGGCAATGTCGACGGAGGTGTTCGATACTTTCACTGAAGAATATAAAGCCCAGTGGATGTGCCCGGAATGTGCGCGTTCTATCCCGAAACGCGACGATACACCTGTTCGAGCAAGAATCATGGATCAAACATTCACCCCATCTAATAACGTCAATGTTGTGCGGGGAAATCGACAACAGCAGTTAGATGAGTCGCAGAATGACAATGATTCAAAAATAATGGATGTACTTTGCAGCTTCCGGGCTGAAATGGGAATTCGATTAAATAATCAGATGGAAGCATTTAAACAGCTGCAGAATCTTTTTATTACAAATCAATCGGAGTTACATGACTTACGTGCAGAAATGAGGGTAGCACAGCAGAAAATAAATAATATTAGCGTTCTAGAAGACCAAATAAAACATTTGAAAAGTAAGAACAAAAAACTTGAAGATTACATTAGCAGTATGGAAAGGAAAGACACCACAAATCAACAAATAGAATCATACGCAAAGGTGAGCTCGAAAAATCTACCCGCAGTCATTGCAAACTCGACGGCGAGTACGAAAACTATGCCAGCGGTAGCAACTGCAACACATACAGGTGGGGCCAGTAAACAGGCGAATTATTCAGTGATTGAGTCACAGTCTGCAATTGACGCTGGGGTAGAAAACCAACTTAAGACAAATCAAAGTACGGAGAGCACCGGAAATACAATTAGTGATAATGACTGGGTTAAGGTTGAAAAAAGAAAAACTAATAAATTTCCTAACAATGAAGTAAAAAAAGGTGGCAAATTAAACTCGGTTGATATTCAGGGCATGGAACGTAAAAAGTATTTGCATGTATGGCGACTGAAAAAGGAAACTACAGTTGAAAACTTACAAAACTACGTGAAGGAGATATGCAAAACAGACTGTGGAGCGAAGGTGGAGAAAATAAAGCATAAGACAGAAAGGGATTATGCTTCTTTTATCATTGGTGTCCCGGAAAGTAATTACGAAATGCTATGTGAGCCGAGTGTATGGCCGATTAATGTCGAATTTTGTGAGTGGGTGTGGTTTCGCAAGCCCAGGGACTCTAAATACACCGCCACACAAAGCAGTGGAAGTGTATTACCAGAACGTTAGAGGTCTCCGTACAAAGTTAGAAGTGTTTCATAGCGGTCTGGTTTCTTCAAGTGCGGATCTATTCGCAGTAACTGAAACTGGATGCAATCAGTCCATTAAAGACGCTGAAATTGTCCCCCCAAGCTATAGCATCATACGCTGTGATCGGACGGATGGGCGAAAGCAAGGCGGCGCGTTTCTCGTGGCCACACCGCGGCTGGAACTACGGACAGTACCACTACCGAGTGACGTCAGCGTTAGCGATAAGGTGTTTGAACTGGTTTGTGCGAATGTGTATGAGCGCGACAAGTTTTTATTCTTGTGTTGCGTTGTTTACATCCCACCGAATAGCAAAGAAAGCGATTACATGTTTTTGTTTAGAATTATAGAACAATTATGTGATATGTACAATTGTGTGTTAGTATTGGGAGATTTTAACTTGTACTCTTGTTCCACTTATGTTAGCAATTATTTCGATTTTTTTCAGACGTATTGTGGATTCATTCAAAGAAATAAAATACCAAACTGTAATAATCGCCAGTTAGATTTGGTATTAACAACATTGTGGGATCTAGTGTCTAGATATAGCTACCCCGAATGGTATAGTGCGGAAATTATTAATGAGATAAAAAATAAGGCTTCTTTACATAAAAATTACAAAGCTTGTAAATCACAAGAGAATTATGAATTATTTTCGAGCAGTAGAGCCAGGGTCAAAGCTATGATTCATAACGCCCACTTGCAGTATCAAGACCGCGTTCAAAATCATTTAATGGAGGACCCGAAAGCATTTTGGAACTATATTAGGACAAAAACCAACCATAAAAATGCCAAAAAGGTATGCAAGGACGGTGTGGTGCTTGATGGACAGAACGCGGTAAAAGAATTTTCCGAGTATTTTCAATCTGTGTATAGCACCATTCCGGCGGAACTAGACGACAGCGCGGCGGTGAAAGACGCTGGCGCCGACTCAGCGCGAATTCATCTCGAGCGGTTGCACTTGGACGATGTCATGCGCGCGCTGGCGAGGCTCAAACCGAAGCGGTCTGCCGGACCGGACGGCATCCCCGCTTTCATATTTAAAGACTGTCGAGATGTGTTGGCCGGGCCGTTGCTGCACGTCTACAATATGTCTTTGAGGGATGAAGTGTTTCCGGAATTATGGAAAACAACCCGGGTAGTACCAGTTCCGAAAGGAGGAGGGGGTGAAGGTGTGGACGGATACAGGCCGGTTGCTGTCCTGTCTACTCCAGCTAAGGCATTTGAGTCCGCGTTGCAAAATATTATTTATAAACAAGTACAGACTCAGTTATCGGAAGCGCAGCACGGTTTTCGACCGGGTTGCAGTACGACGACTAATTTACTTAGTTACGTAACACAAATCACACCAGAAGTAGATGGTGGGGGACAGGTTGACGCCGCTTATTTCGATTTTCGAAAAGCATTTGATGTGGTCGATAATGACATCCTGCTAAGGAAATTAGCCGGCGTCGGCTTTACTCCTCATCTATTAAGGTTTTTTAAGACAAATCAAAGTACGGAGAGCACCGGAAATACAATTAGTGATAATGACTGGGTTAAGGTTGAAAAAAGAAAAACTAATAAATTTCCTAACAATGAAGTAAAAAAAGGTGGCAAATTAAACTCGGTTGATATTCAGGGCATGGAACGTAAAAAGTATTTGCATGTATGGCGACTGAAAAAGGAAACTACAGTTGAAAACTTACAAAACTACGTGAAGGAGATATGCAAAACAGACTGTGGAGCGAAGGTGGAGAAAATAAAGCATAAGACAGAAAGGGATTATGCTTCTTTTATCATTGGTGTCCCGGAAAGTAATTACGAAATGCTATGTGAGCCGAGTGTATGGCCGATTAATGTCGAATTTTGTGAGTGGGTGTGGTTTCGCAAGCCCAGGGACTCTAAATACACCGCCACACAAAGCAGTGGAAGTGTATTACCAGAACGTTAGAGGTCTCCGTACAAAGTTAGAAGTGTTTCATAGCGGTCTGGTTTCTTCAAGTGCGGATCTATTCGCAGTAACTGAAACTGGATGCAATCAGTCCATTAAAGACGCTGAAATTGTCCCCCCAAGCTATAGCATCATACGCTGTGATCGGACGGATGGGCGAAAGCAAGGCGGCGCGTTTCTCGTGGCCACACCGCGGCTGGAACTACGGACAGTACCACTACCGAGTGACGTCAGCGTTAGCGATAAGGTGTTTGAACTGGTTTGTGCGAATGTGTATGAGCGCGACAAGTTTTTATTCTTGTGTTGCGTTGTTTACATCCCACCGAATAGCAAAGAAAGCGATTACATGTTTTTGTTTAGAATTATAGAACAATTATGTGATATGTACAATTGTGTGTTAGTATTGGGAGATTTTAACTTGTACTCTTGTTCCACTTATGTTAGCAATTATTTCGATTTTTTTCAGACGTATTGTGGATTCATTCAAAGAAATAAAATACCAAACTGTAATAATCGCCAGTTAGATTTGGTATTAACAACATTGTGGGATGGCACTGAGGTATGCGCGGCATCGGAGGCGTTGGTTCCAATTGATGTGTACCATCCACCGCTTGAAGTAACGGTCTTGGTATCGGGGGGTGCTTCGGCTGGGACGGATACTTATACCGATACTGATACCGATACCAGTAGTAGACTCTTTATACCCGAGTGGAATTTTGCGAAGGCCGATTATCTACAATTATACACATCGCTTGCGTCTGTTGACTGGGCACCGTTATTCGAAATAAATAGGGTTGAAGAAAGCGTATCTTATTTTTATTCAATTGTAAATAAAATTATTAACGACTGTGTGCCTACTAAAATAAAAAAGCGGCTAGTGTCTAGATATAGCTACCCCGAATGGTATAGTGCGGAAATTATTAATGAGATAAAAAATAAGGCTTCTTTACATAAAAATTACAAAGCTTGTAAATCACAAGAGAATTATGAATTATTTTCGAGCAGTAGAGCCAGGGTCAAAGCTATGATTCATAACGCCCACTTGCAGTATCAAGACCGCGTTCAAAATCATTTAATGGAGGACCCGAAAGCATTTTGGAACTATATTAGGACAAAAACCAACCATAAAAATGCCAAAAAGGTATGCAAGGACGGTGTGGTGCTTGATGGACAGAACGCGGTAAAAGAATTTTCCGAGTATTTTCAATCTGTGTATAGCACCATTCCGGCGGAACTAGACGACAGCGCGGCGGTGAAAGACGCTGGCGCCGACTCAGCGCGAATTCATCTCGAGCGGTTGCACTTGGACGATGTCATGCGCGCGCTGGCGAGGCTCAAACCGAAGCGGTCTGCCGGACCGGACGGCATCCCCGCTTTCATATTTAAAGACTGTCGAGATGTGTTGGCCGGGCCGTTGCTGCACGTCTACAATATGTCTTTGAGGGATGAAGTGTTTCCGGAATTATGGAAAACAACCCGGGTAGTACCAGTTCCGAAAGGAGGAGGGGGTGAAGGTGTGGACGGATACAGGCCGGTTGCTGTCCTGTCTACTCCAGCTAAGGCATTTGAGTCCGCGTTGCAAAATATTATTTATAAACAAGTACAGACTCAGTTATCGGAAGCGCAGCACGGTTTTCGACCGGGTTGCAGTACGACGACTAATTTACTTAGTTACGTAACACAAATCACACCAGAAGTAGATGGTGGGGGACAGGTTGACGCCGCTTATTTCGATTTTCGAAAAGCATTTGATGTGGTCGATAATGACATCCTGCTAAGGAAATTAGCCGGCGTCGGCTTTACTCCTCATCTATTAAGGTTTTTTACGAGCTACATGAGTGACAGACGTCAGTTTGTTGAGTATGCAGGGTGTAGGTCGGAACCTTATTTCGTAAGATCAGGGGTAAGTCAGGGAAGCAATCTTGGCCCATTAGAGTTCATAATTATGGTCAATGACTTACCTCGAGTAGTCAAAAATGCCGGGTGCTTGCTGTTTGCAGACGATTTAAAAATGTATTTTCCAATAAGAGCTGCTACAGACTGTGAGAGTTTCCAAAGGGATATAGACCGAGTGGTCGTATGGGCTGAAGAAAATAAGTTGTTTTTTAATATGTCAAAGTGCGTCACTATTACTTTTACTCGAGCGCATAGGCCCATCCTCCATGATTACAAAATAAATGGAAAGAAATTAAACAGAGTATCAGAAGTTAAAGATTTAGGAGTTAAATTTACATCCGATTTGAGGTTTCGTGATCATATAAATAATGTATGTAAGAAAGCATATAGAATGCTTGGATTTGTACTTCGTCGGTCCAAGGTTTTTACTAGTATTGGAGTAATCACTGCCTTGTACAATGCCTTGGTTCGTAGTAGTCTCGAAACCAATGCAGTCATTTGGGCTCCACACGAGATGAAATATATTGGTATGATGGAGCGGATACAAAATAAATATATTCGTTTTTTGTATCTAAGAAAGTATGGAGTATATCCCTTTTATCCTCTGATGTACCCAAGTCTGTTTGTATTAGGTATGGTGGGGTACAACGAACTGCGAGTGCGCAGAGAGTTGTGTCTCGCAACATACCTGTTCAAACTAATTAGGGGTAAGATATTCAACAGTGTGGTATTAAGTCATGTCAGCCTCTGTGCCCCTGACAGATACATATGGCGCCGGCGCCGGCCGCCGCTGCTGGCAGTGCCGCGCGGGCGCACCAACCTGCTCGGCATGGCACCGATGACGCGCGCGCTCCGTGCCCTCAACTTAATGGCGGAAAACATTGACCTATTTGGGTGTTCTTTGAATGAGTTCACAAAGTCAGCACTGTTCGTATTATGTTATAGTAGTAATAAATTAGACAAGGGATAGTATAAATAGCTTAAGGTAGTTACACTATTGTCTTAGGATTAGTTTCCTGTAAAAATAGTTGTAAGTGTGGAAATAAATAAAATAAAAAAAACATACAGGATACATACAGGATACATACAGGATACATACAGGATACATACAAATACATACAGGATACATACAAATATATACAGGATACATACAGGATACTTACAAATACATACAGATACATACAGGATACATACAGGATACATACAGGATACATACAGATACATACAGGATACATACAAGATACATACAGGATACATACAAATACATACAGATACATACAGATACATACAGGATACATACAGATACATACAGGATACATACAGGATACATACAGGATACATACAGGAAACATACAGGAAACATACAAATACTTACAGGATACATACAAATACATACAGGATACATACAGGATACATAAAAATATATACAGGATACATACAAAATACATACAAATACATACAGGATACATACAGGATACATACAGGATACATACAAATACATACAGGATACATACAGATACATACAGGATACATACAGGATACATACAGGATACATACAGGATACATACAGGATACATACAGATACATACAGGATACATACAGGATACATACAGGATACATACAAATACATACAGGATACATACAGGATACATACAAATACATACAGGATACATACAGGATACATACAAATACATACAGGATACATACAGGATACATACAAAAATATACAGGATACATACAGATACATACAGATACATACAGGATACATACAAATACATACAGGATACATACAAATATATACAGGATACATACAAAATATATACAAATAAATACAGGATACATACAAATACATACAGGATACATACAGATACATACAGGATACATACAGGATACATACAGGATACATACAGGATACATACAGGATACATACAGGATACATACAAATACATACAGGATACATACAGATACATACAGGATACATACAGGATACATACAAATACATACAGGATACATACAAATACATACAGGATACATATAGGATACATAAAGGATACATACAGGATACATACAAATACATACAGGATACATACAGGATACATACAAATACATACAGGTTACATACAGGATACATACAGGATACATACAGGATACATACAGATACATACAGGATACATACAGGATACATACAGGATACATACAGATACATACAGGATACATACAGATACATACAGGATACATACAGGATACATACAGATACATACAGGATACATACAGGATACATACAGATACATACAGGATACATACAGGATACATACAGGATACATACAGGATACATACAGGATACATACAGGATACATACAGGATACATACAGGATACATACAGGATACATACAAATACATACAGGATACATACAAATACATACAGGATACACACAGGATACATACAAATAAATACAGTATACATACAGGATACATACAGGATATATACAGGATACATACAGGATACATACAGGAAACATACAAATACATACAGGATACATACAAATACATACAGGATACATACAGGATACATACAGGATACATACAAATATATACAGGATACATACAAAATACATACAAATACATACAGGATACATACAGGATACATACAGGATACATACAGGATACATACAGGATACATACAAATACATACAGGATACATACAGATACATACAGGATACATACAGGATACATACAAATACATACAGGATACATACAGGATACATACAAATACATACAGGATACATACAGATACATACAGGATACATACAGGATACATACAGGATACATACAGGATACATACAGGATACATACAAATACATACAGGATACATACAGATACATACAGGATACATACAGGATACATACAAATACATACAGTATACATACAGATACATACAGGATACATACAGGATACATACAGGATACATACAGGATACATACAGGATACATACAAATACATACAGGATACATACAGATACATACAGGATACATACAGGATACATACAGGATACATACAAATACATACAGGATACATACAGGATACATACAGGATACATACAGGATACATACAAATACATACAGGATACATCTATGATACATACAGGATACATACAGGATACATACAAATACATACAGTATACATACAGATACATACAGGATACATACAGGATACATACAGGATACATACAGGATACATACAGGATACATACAAATACATACAGGATACATACAGATACATACAGGATACATACAGGATACATACAGGATACATACAAATACATACAGGATACATACAGGATACATACAAATACATACAGGATACATACAGGATACATACAGATACATACAGGATACATACAGGATACATACAGGATACATACAAATACATACAGGATACATACAGGATACATACAAATACATACAGGATACATACAGGATACATACAGGATACATACAAATATATACAGGATACATACAGGATACATACAGGATACATACAAATACATACAGGATACATACAGATACATACAGGATACATACAGGATACATACAGGATACATACAGGATACATACAGGATACATACAAATACATACAGGATACATACAGATAAATACAGGATACATACAGGATACATACAGGATACATACAAATACATACAGGATACATACAGGATACATACAAATACATACAGGATACATACAGAATACATACAGGATACATACAGGATACATACAGATACATAAGGGATACATACAGGATAAATACAGGATACATACAGGATACATACAGATACATACAGGATACATACAGGATACATACAAATACCTACAGGATACATACAGATACATACATGATACATACAGGATACATACAGGATACATACAAATACATACAGGATACATACAGGATACATACAAATACATACAGGATACATACAGGATACATACAAATATATACAGGATACATACAAAATATATACAAATAAATACAGGATACATACAAATACATACAGGATACATACAGATACATACAGGATACATACAGGATACATACAGGATACATACAGATACATACAGGATACATACAGGATACATACAGGATACATACAAATACATACAGGATACATACAGGATACATACAAATACATACAGGATACATACAGGATACATACAGATACATACAGGATACATACAGGATACATACAGGATACATACAAATACATACAGGATACATACAGGATACATACAAATACATACAGGATACATACAGGATACATACAGGATACATACAGGATACATACAAATACATACAGGATACATACAAAATACATACAAATACATACAGGATACATACAGGATACATACAGGATACATACAGGATACATACAGGATACATACAGGATACATACAAATACATACAGGATACATACAGATACATACAGGATACATACAGGATACATACAGGATACATACAAATACATACAGGATACATACAGGATACATACAAATACATACAGGATACATACAGGATACATACAGATACATACAGGATACATACAGATACATACAGGATACATACAGGATACATACAGGATACATACAGGATACATACAGGATACATACAGGATACATACAAATACATACAGGATACATACAGGATACATACAAATACATACAGGATACATACAGGATACATACAGGATACATACAGGATACATACAAATACATACAGGATACATACAAATACATACAGGATACATACAGGATACATACAGGATACATACAGGATACATACAAATACATACAGGATACATACAAATATATACAGGATACATACAGGATACTTACAAATACATACAGATACATACAGGATACATACAGGATACATACAGGATACATACAGATACATACAGGATACATACAAGATACATACAGGATACATACAAATACATACAGATACATACAGATACATACAGGATACATACAGATACATACAGGATACATACAGGATACATACAGGATACATACAGGAAACATACAGGAAACATACAAATACTTACAGGATACATACAAATACATACAGGATACATACAGGATACATAAAAATATATACAGGATACATACAAAATACATACAAATACATACAGGATACATACAGGATACATACAGGATACATACAAATACATACAGGATACATACAGATACATACAGGATACATACAGATACATACAGGATACATACAGGATACATACAAATACATACAGGATACATACTGGATACATACAAATACATACAGGATACATACAGGATACATACAGATACATACAGGATACATACAGGATACATACAGGATACATACAAATACATACAGGATACATACAGGATACATACAAATACATACAGGATACATACAGGATACATACAAATACATACAGGATACATACAGGATACATACAGGATACATACAAAAATATACAGGATACATACAGATACATACAGATACATACAGGATACATACAAATACATACAGGATACATACAAATATATACAGGATACATACAAAATATATACAAATAAATACAGGATACATACAAATACATACAGGATACATACAGATACATACAGGATACATACAGGATACATACAGGATACATACAGGATACATACAGATACATACAGGATACATACAAATACATACAGGATACATACAGATACATACAGGATACATACAGGATACATACAAATACATACAGGATACATACAAATACATACAGGATACATATAGGATACATAAAGGATACATACAGGATACATACAAATACATACAGGATACATACAGGATACATACAGGATACATACAGGATACATACAGATACATACAGGATACATACAGGATACATACAGGATACATACAGATACATACAGGATACATACAGATACATACAGGATACATACAGGATACATACAGATACATACAGGATACATACAGGATACATACAGATACATACAGGATACATACAGGATACATACAGGATACATACAGGATACATACAGGATACATACAGGATACATACAGGATACATACAGGATACATACAAATACATACAGGATACATACAGGATACATACAAATACATACAGGATACACACAGGATACATACAAATAAATACAGTATACATACAGGATACATACAGGATATATACAGGATACATACAGGATACATACAGGAAACATACAAATACATACAGGATACATACAAATACATACAGGATACATACAGGATACATACAGGATACATACAAATATATACAGGATACATACAAAATACATACAAATACATACAGGATACATACAGGATACATACAGGATACATACAGGATACATACAGGATACATACAGGATACATACAAATACATACAGGATACATACAGATACATACAGGATACATACAGGATACATACAAATACATACAGGATACATACAGAATACATACAAATACATACAGGATACATACAGATACATACAGGATACATACAGGATACATACAGGATACATACAGGATACATACAGGATACATACAAATACATACAGGATACATACAGATACATACAGGATACATACAGGATACATACAAATACATACAGGATACATACAGGATACATACAAATACATACAGGATACATACAGGATACGTACAGGATACATACAGGATACATACAGATACATACAGGATACATACAGGATACATACAGGATACATACAGATACATACAGGATACATACAGATACATACAGGATACATACAGGATACATACAGATACATACAGGATACATACAGGATACATACAGATACATACAGGATACATACAGGATACATACAGGATACATACAGGATACATACAGGATACATACAGGATACATACAGGATACATACAAATACATACAGGATACATACAGGATACATACAAATACATACAGGATACACACAGGATACATACAAATACATACAGTATACATACAGGATACATACAAATACATACAGGATACATACAGGATACATACAAATACATACAGGATACATACAGGATACATACAGGATACATACAGGATACATACAAATACATACAGGATACATACAGATACATACAGGATACATACGGGATACATACAGGATACATACAAATACATACAGGATACATACAAATATATACAGGATACATACAGGATACATACAAATACATACAGGATACATACAGGATACATACAGGATACATACAGATACATACAGGATACATACAGGATACATACAGGATACATACAAATACATACAGGATACATACAGGATACATACAAATATATACAGGATACATACAGGATACATACAGGATACATACAAATACATACAGGATACATACAGATACATACAGGATACATACAGGATACATACAGGATACATACAGGATACATACAAATACATACAGGATACATACAGATAAATACAGGATACATACAGGATACATACAGGATACATACAAATACATACAGGATACATACAGGATACATACAAATACATACAGGATACATACAGAATACATACAGGATACATACAGGATACATACAGATACATACAGGATATATACAGGATACATACAGGATACATACAGGATACATACAGATACATAAAGGATACATACAGGATACATACAAATACATACAGGATACATACAGATACATACAGGATACATACAGGATACATACAGGATACATACAAATACATACAGGATACATACAGGATACATACAGGATACATACAGGATACATACAGATACATACAGGATACATACAGGATACATACAAATACATACAGGATACATACAGATACATACAGGATACATACAGGATACATACAAATACATACAGGATACATACAGGATACATACAAATACATACAGGATACATACAGGATACATACAGATACATACAGGATACATACAGGATACATACAAATACATACAGGATACATACAGGATACATACAAATACATACAGGATACATACAGGATACATACAGGATACATACAAATACATACAGGATACATACAAATATATACAGGATACATACAGGTGTACAGGATACATACAGGATACATACAGGATACATACAGGATACATACAGGATACATACAAATACATACAGGATACATACAGGATACATACAAATATATACAGGATACATACAGGATACATACAGGATACATACAAATACATACAGGATACATACAGATACATACAGGATACATACAGGATACATACAGGATACATACAGGATACATACAAATACATACAGGATACATACAGATAAATACAGGATACATACAGGATACATACAGGATACATACAAATACATACAGGATACATAAAGATACATACAAATACATAAAGATACATACAAATACATACAGGATACATACAAATACATACAGGATACATACAAATACATACAGGATACATACAAATAACAAAGATACAAACAGGATACATACAGGATACATATAGGATACATAAAGGATACATACAGGATACATACAAATACATACAGGATACATACAGGATACATACAAATACATACAGGATACATACAGGATACATACAGGATACATACAGGATACATACAGATACATACAGGATACATACAGGATACATACAGGATACATACAGATACATACAGGATACATACAGATACATACAGGATACATACAGGATACATACAGATACATACAGGATACATACAGGATACATACAGATACATACAGGATACATACAGGATACATACAGGATACATACAGGATACATACAGGATACATACAGGATACATACAGGATACATACAAATACATACAGGATACATACAGGATACATACAAATACATACAGGATACATACAGGATACATACAAATACATACAGTATACATACAGGATACATACAGGATATATACAGGATACATACAGGATACATACAGGAAACATACAAATACATACAGGATACATACAAATACATACAGGATACATACAGGATACATACAAATATATACAGGATACATACAAAATAAATACAAATACATACAGGATACATACAGGATACATACAGGATACATACAGGATACATACAAATACATACAGGATACATACAGATACATACAGGATACATACAGGATACATACAGGATACATACAAATACATACAGGATACATACAGGATACATACAAATACATACAGGATACATACAGGATACATACAGATACATACAGGATACATACAGGATACATACAGGATACATACAAATACATACAGGATACATACAGGATACATACAAATACATACAGGATACATACAGGATACATACAGGATACATACAGGATACATACAAATACATACAGGATACATACAAAATACATACAAATACATACAGGATACATACAGGATACATACAGGATACATACAGGATACATACAGGATACATACAGGATACATACAAATACATACAGGATACATACAGATACATACAGGATACATACAGGATACATACAGGATACATACAAATACATACAGGATACATACAGGATACATACAAATACATACAGGATACATACAGGATACATACAGATACATACAGGATACATACAGGATACATACAGGATACATACAAATACATACAGGATACATACAGGATACATACAAATACATACAGGATACATACAGGATACATACAGGATACATACAAATATATACAGGATACATACAGGATACATACAGGATACATACAAATACATACAGGATACATACAGATACATACAGGATACATACAGGATACATACAGGATACATACAGGATACATACAGGATACATACAAATACATACAGGATACATACAGATAAATACAGGATACATACAGGATACATACAGGATACATACAAATACATACAGGATACATACAGGATACATACAAATACATACAGGATACATACAGAATACATACAGGATACATACAGGATACATACAGATACATAAGGGATACATACAGGATAAATACAGGATACATACAGGATACATACAGATACATACAGGATACATACAGGATACATACAAATACCTACAGGATACATACAGATACATACATGATACATACAGGATACATACAGGATACATACAAATACATACAGGATACATACAGGATACATACAAATACATACAGGATACATACAGGATACATACAAATATATACAGGATACATACAAAATATATACAAATAAATACAGGATACATACAAATACATACAGGATACATACAGATACATACAGGATACATACAGGATACATACAGGATACATACAGATACATACAGGATACATACAGGATACATACAGGATACATACAAATACATACAGGATACATACAGGATACATACAAATACATACAGGATACATACAGGATACATACAGATACATACAGGATACATACAGGATACATACAGGATACATACAAATACATACAGGATACATACAGGATACATACAAATACATACAGGATACATACAGGATACATACAGGATACATACAGGATACATACAAATACATACAGGATACATACAAAATACATACAAATACATACAGGATACATACAGGATACATACAGGATACATACAGGATACATACAGGATACATACAGGATACATACAAATACATACAGGATACATACAGATACATACAGGATACATACAGGATACATACAGGATACATACAAATACATACAGGATACATACAGGATACATACAAATACATACAGGATACATACAGGATACATACAGATACATACAGGATACATACAGGATACATACAGGATACATACAAATACATACAGGATACATACAGGATACATACAAATACATACAGGATACATACAGGATACATACAGGATACATACAAATATATACAGGATACATACAGGATACATACAGGATACATACAAATACATACAGGATACATACAGATACATACAGGATACATACAGGATACATACAGGATACATACAGGATACATACAGGATACATACAAATACATACAGGATACATACAGATAAATACAGGATACATACAGGATACATACAGGATACATACAAATACATACAGGATACATACAGGATACATACAAATACATACAGGATACATACAGAATACATACAGGATACATACAGGATACATACAGATACATAAGGGATACATACAGGATAAATACAGGATACATACAGGATACATACAGATACATACAGGATACATACAGGATACATACAAATACCTACAGGATACATACAGATACATACATGATACATACAGGATACATACAGGATACATACAAATACATACAGGATACATACAGGATACATACAAATACATACAGGATACATACAGGATACATACAAATATATACAGGATACATACAAAATATATACAAATAAATACAGGATACATACAAATACATACAGGATACATACAGATACATACAGGATACATACAGGATACATACAGGATACATACAGGATACATACAGGATACATACAAATACATACAGGATACATACAGATACATACAGGATACATACAGGATACATACAAATACATACAGGATACATACAAATACATACAGGATACATATAGGATACATAAAGGATACATACAGGATACATACAAATACATACAGGATACATACAGGATACATACAAATACATACAGGTTACATACAGGATACATACAGGATACATACAGGATACATACAGATACATACAGGATACATACAGGATACATACAGGATACATACAGATACATACAGGATACATACAGGATACATACAAATACATACAGGATACATACAGATACATACAGGATACATACAGGATACATACAAATACATACAGGATACATACAGGATACATACAAATACATACAGGATACATACAGGATACATACAGATACATACAGGATACATACAGGATACATACAAATACATACAGGATACATACAGGATACATACAAATACATACAGGATACATACAGGATACATACAGGATATATACAGGATACATACAGGATACATACAGGATACATACAGGATACATACAAATACATACAGGATACATACAGATACATACAGGATACATACGGGATACATACAGGATACATACAAATACATACAGGATACATACAAATATATACAGGATACATACAGGATACATACAAATACATACAGGATACATACAGGATACATACAGGATACATACAGATACATACAGGATACATACAGGATACATACAGGATACATACAAATACATGCAGGATACATACAGGATACATACAAATATATACAGGATACATACAGGATACATACAGGATACATACAGGATACATACAAATACATACAGGATACATACAAATACATACAGGATACATATAGGATACATAAAGGATACATACAGGATACATACAAATACATACAGGATACATACAGGATACATACAAATACATACAGGATACATACAGGATACATACAGGATACATACAGGATACATACAGATACATACAGGATACATACAGGATACATACAGGATACATACAGATACATACAGGATACATACAGATACATACAGGATACATACAGGATACATACAGATACATACAGGATACATACAGGATACATACAGATACATACAGGATACATACAGGATACATACAGGATACATACAGGATACATACAGGATACATACAGGATACATACAGGATACATACAGGATACATACAGGATACATACAAATACATACAGGATACATACAGGATACATACAAATACATACAGGATACACACAGGATACATACAAATACATACAGTATACATACAGGATACATACAGGATATATACAGGATACATACAGGATACATACAGGAAACATACAAATACATACAGGATACATACAAATACATACAGGATACATACAGGATACATAGAAATATATACAGGATACATACAAAATACATACAAATACATACAGGATACATACAGGATACATACAGGATACATACAGGATACATACAGGATACATACAGGATACATACAAATACATACAGGATACATACAGATACATACAGGATACATACAGGATACATACAGGATACATACAAATACATACAGGATACATACAGGATACATACAAATACATACAGGATACATACAGATACATACAGGATACATACAGGATACATACAGGATACATACAAATACATACAGGATACATACAGGATACATACAAATACATACAGGATACATACAGGATACATACAGGATACATACAGGATACATACAAATACATACAGGATACATACAGATACATACAGGATACATACGGGATACATACAGGATACATACAAATACATACAGGATACATACAAATATATACAGGATACATACAGGATACATACAAATACATACAGGATACATACAGGTGTACAGGATACATACAGATACATACAGGATACATACAGGATACATACAGGATACATACAAATACATACAGGATACATACAGGATACATACAAATATATACAGGATACATACAGGATACATACAGGATACATACAAATACATACAGGATACATACAGATACATACAGGATACATACAGGATACATACAAATACATACAGGATACATACAGATACATACAGGATACATACAGGATACATACAAATACATACAGGATACATACAAATACATACAGGATACATATAGGATACATAAAGGATACATACAGGATACATACAAATACATACAGGATACATACAGGATACATACAAATACATACAGGATACATACAAATATATACAGGATACATACAAATACATACAGGATACATACAGGTGTACAGGATACATACAGATACATACAGGATACATACAGGATACATACAGGATACATACAGGATACATACAAATACATACAGGATACATACAAATATATACAGGATACATACAGGATACATACAGGATACATACAAATACATACAGGATACATACAGATACATACAGGATACATACAGGATACATACAAATACATACAGGATACATACAGATACATACAGGATACATACAGGATACATACAAATACATACAGGATACATACAAATACATACAGGATACATATAGGATACATAAAGGATACATACAGGATACATACAAATACATACAGGATACATACAGGATACATACAAATACATACAGGATACATACAGGATACGTACAGGATACATACAGGATACATACAGATACATACAGGATACATACAGGATACATACAGGATACATACAGATACATACAGGATACATACAGATACATACAGGATACATACAGGATACATACAGATACATACAGGATACATACAGGATACATACAGATACATACAGGATACATACAGGATACATACAGGATACATACAGGATACATACAGGATACATACAGGATACATACAGGATACATACAAATACATACAGGATACATACAGGATACATACAAATACATACAGGATACACACAGGATACATACAAATACATACAGTATACATACAGGATACATACAAATACATACAGGATACATACAGGATACATACAAATACATACAGGATACATACAGGATACATACAGGATACATACAGGATACATACAAATACATACAGGATACATACAGATACATACAGGATACATACGGGATACATACAGGATACATACAAATACATACAGGATACATACAAATATATACAGGATACATACAGGATACATACAAATACATACAGGATACATACAGGATACATACAGGATACATACAGATACATACAGGATACATACAGGATACATACAGGATACATACAAATACATACAGGATACATACAGGATACATACAAATATATACAGGATACATACAGGATACATACAGGATACATACAAATACATACAGGATACATACAGATACATACAGGATACATACAGGATACATACAGGATACATACAGGATACATACAAATACATACAGGATACATACAGATAAATACAGGATACATACAGGATACATACAGGATACATACAAATACATACAGGATACATACAGGATACATACAAATACATACAGGATACATACAGAATACATACAGGATACATACAGGATACATACAGATACATACAGGATATATACAGGATACATACAGGATACATACAGGATACATACAGATACATAAAGGATACATACAGGATACATACAAATACATACAGGATACATACAGATACATACAGGATACATACAGGATACATACAGGATACATACAAATACATACAGGATACATACAGGATACATACAAATACATACAGGATACATACAGGATACATACAGGATACATACAGGATACATACAAATACATACAGGATACATACAAATACATACAGGATACATACAGGATACATACAGGATACATACAGGATACATACAAATACATACAGGATACATACAAATATATACAGGATACATACAGGATACTTACAAATACATACAGATACATACAGGATACATACAGGATACATACAGGATACATACAGATACATACAGGATACATACAAGATACATACAGGATACATACAAATACATACAGATACATACAGATACATACAGGATACATACAGATACATACAGGATACATACAGGATACATACAGGATACATACAGGAAACATACAGGAAACATACAAATACTTACAGGATACATACAAATACATACAGGATACATACAGGATACATAAAAATATATACAGGATACATACAAAATACATACAAATACATACAGGATACATACAGGATACATACAGGATACATACAAATACATACAGGATACATACAGATACATACAGGATACATACAGATACATACAGGATACATACAGGATACATACAAATACATACAGGATACATACTGGATACATACAAATACATACAGGATACATACAGGATACATACAGATACATACAGGATACATACAGGATACATACAGGATACATACAAATACATACAGGATACATACAGGATACATACAAATACATACAGGATACATACAGGATACATACAAATACATACAGGATACATACAGGATACATACAGGATACATACAAAAATATACAGGATACATACAGATACATACAGATACATACAGGATACATACAAATACATACAGGATACATACAAATATATACAGGATACATACAAAATATATACAAATAAATACAGGATACATACAAATACATACAGGATACATACAGATACATACAGGATACATACAGGATACATACAGGATACATACAGGATACATACAGATACATACAGGATACATACAAATACATACAGGATACATACAGATACATACAGGATACATACAGGATACATACAAATACATACAGGATACATACAAATACATACAGGATACATATAGGATACATAAAGGATACATACAGGATACATACAAATACATACAGGATACATACAGGATACATACAGGATACATACAGGATACATACAGATACATACAGGATACATACAGGATACATACAGGATACATACAGATACATACAGGATACATACAGATACATACAGGATACATACAGGATACATACAGATACATACAGGATACATACAGGATACATACAGATACATACAGGATACATACAGGATACATACAGGATACATACAGGATACATACAGGATACATACAGGATACATACAGGATACATACAGGATACATACAGGATACATACAAATACATACAGGATACATACAGGATACATACAAATACATACAGGATACACACAGGATACATACAAATAAATACAGTATACATACAGGATACATACAGGATATATACAGGATACATACAGGATACATACAGGAAACATACAAATACATACAGGATACATACAAATACATACAGGATACATACAGGATACATACAGGATACATACAAATATATACAGGATACATACAAAATACATACAAATACATACAGGATACATACAGATACATACAGGATACATACAGGATACATACAGGATACATACAGGATACATACAGGATACATACAAATACATACAGGATACATACAGATACATACAGGATACATACAGGATACATACAAATACATACAGGATACATACAGGATACATACAAATACATACAGGATACATACAGGATACATACAGATACATACAAATACATACAGGATACATACAGGATACATACAAATACATACAGGATACATACAGGATACATACAGATACATACAGGATACATACAGGATACATACAGGATACATACAGGATACATACAAATACATACAGGATACATACAGATACATACAGGATACATACGGGATACATACAGGATACATACAAATACATACAGGATACATACAAATATATACAGGATACATACAGGATACATACAAATACATACAGGATACATACAGGATACATACAGGATACATACAGATACATACAGGATACATACAGGATACATACAAATACATACAGGATACATACAGGATACATACAAATATATACAGGATACATACAGGATACATACAGGATACATACAAATACATACAGGATACATACAGATACATACAGGATACATACAGGATACATACAGGATACATACAAATACATACAGTATACATACAGATACATACAGGATACATACAGGATACATACAGGATACATACAGGATACATACAGGATACATACAAATACATACAGGATACATACAGATACATACAGGATACATACAGGATACATACAAATACATACAGGATACATACAGGATACATACAAATACATACAGGATACATACAGGATACATACAGATACATACAAATACATACAGGATACATACAGGATACATACAAATACATACAGGATACATACAGGATACATACAGATACATACAGGATACATACAGGATACATACAGGATACATACAAATACATACAGGATACATACAGATACATACAGGATACATACGGGATACATACAGGATACATACAAATACATACAGGATACATACAAATATATACAGGATACATACAGGATACATACAAATACATACAGGATACATACAGGATACATACAGGATACATACAGATACATACAGGATACATACAGGATACATACAGGATACATACAAATACATACAGGATACATACAGGATACATACAAATATATACAGGATACATACAGGATACATACAGGATACATACAAATACATACAGGATACATACAGATACATACAGGATACATACAGGATACATACAGGATACATACAGGATACATACAAATACATACAGGATACATACAGATAAATACAGGATACATACAGGATACATACAGGATACATACAAATACATACAGGATACATACAGGATACATACAAATACATACAGGATACATACAGAATACATACAGGATACATACAGGATACATACAGATACATACAGGATATATACAGGATACATACAGGATACATACAGGATACATACAGATACATAAAGGATACATACAGGATACATACAAATACATACAGGATACATACAGATACATACAGGATACATACAGGATACATACAGGATACATACAAATACATACAGGATACATACAGGATACATACAAATACATACAGGATACATACAGGATACATACAGGATACATACAGGATACATACAAATACATACAGGATACATACAAATACATACAGGATACATACAGGATACATACAGGATACATACAGGATACATACAAATACATACAGGATACATACAAATATATACAGGATACATACAGGATACTTACAAATACATACAGATACATACAGGATACATACAGGATACATACAGGATACATACAGATACATACAGGATACATACAAGATACATACAGGATACATACAAATACATACAGATACATACAGATACATACAGGATACATACAGATACATACAGGATACATACAGGATACATACAGGATACATACAGGAAACATACAGGAAACATACAAATACTTACAGGATACATACAAATACATACAGGATACATACAGGATACATAAAAATATATACAGGATACATACAAAATACATACAAATACATACAGGATACATACAGGATACATACAGGATACATACAAATACATACAGGATACATACAGATACATACAGGATACATACAGATACATACAGGATACATACAGGATACATACAAATACATACAGGATACATACTGGATACATACAAATACATACAGGATACATACAGGATACATACAGATACATACAGGATACATACAGGATACATACAGGATACATACAAATACATACAGGATACATACAGGATACATACAAATACATACAGGATACATACAGGATACATACAAATACATACAGGATACATACAGGATACATACAGGATACATACAAAAATATACAGGATACATACAGATACATACAGATACATACAGGATACATACAAATACATACAGGATACATACAAATATATACAGGATACATACAAAATATATACAAATAAATACAGGATACATACAAATACATACAGGATACATACAGATACATACAGGATACATACAGGATACATACAGGATACATACAGGATACATACAGATACATACAGGATACATACAAATACATACAGGATACATACAGATACATACAGGATACATACAGGATACATACAAATACATACAGGATACATACAAATACATACAGGATACATATAGGATACATAAAGGATACATACAGGATACATACAAATACATACAGGATACATACAGGATACATACAGGATACATACAGGATACATACAGATACATACAGGATACATACAGGATACATACAGGATACATACAGATACATACAGGATACATACAGATACATACAGGATACATACAGGATACATACAGATACATACAGGATACATACAGGATACATACAGATACATACAGGATACATACAGGATACATACAGGATACATACAGGATACATACAGGATACATACAGGATACATACAGGATACATACAGGATACATACAAATACATACAGGATACATACAGGATACATACAAATACATACAGGATACACACAGGATACATACAAATAAATACAGTATACATACAGGATACATACAGGATATATACAGGATACATACAGGATACATACAGGAAACATACAAATACATACAGGATACATACAAATACATACAGGATACATACAGGATACATACAGGATACATACAAATATATACAGGATACATACAAAATACATACAAATACATACAGGATACATACAGATACATACAGGATACATACAGGATACATACAGGATACATACAGGATACATACAGGATACATACAAATACATACAGGATACATACAGATACATACAGGATACATACAGGATACATACAAATACATACAGGATACATACAGGATACATACAAATACATACAGGATACATACAGGATACATACAGATACATACAAATACATACAGGATACATACAGGATACATACAAATACATACAGGATACATACAGGATACATACAGATACATACAGGATACATACAGGATACATACAGGATACATACAAATACATACAGGATACATACAGATACATACAGGATACATACGGGATACATACAGGATACATACAAATACATACAGGATACATACAAATATATACAGGATACATACAGGATACATACAAATACATACAGGATACATACAGGATACATACAGGATACATACAGATACATACAGGATACATACAGGATACATACAAATACATACAGGATACATACAGGATACATACAAATATATACAGGATACATACAGGATACATACAGGATACATACAAATACATACAGGATACATACAGATACATACAGGATACATACAGGATACATACAGGATACATACAAATACATACAGTATACATACAGATACATACAGGATACATACAGGATACATACAAATACATACAGGATACATACAGGATACATACAAATACATACAGGATACATACAGAATACATACAGGATACATACAGGATACATACAGATACATACAGGATACATACAGGATACATACAGGATACATACAGGATACATACAGATACATACAGGATACATACAGGATACATACAGGATACATACAAATACATACAGGATACATACAGATACATACAGGATACATACAGGATACATACAGGATACATACAAATACATACAGTATACATACAGATACATACAGGATACATACAGGATACATACAAATACATACAGGATACATACAGGATACATACAAATACATACAGGATACATACAGAATACATACAGGATACATACAGGATACATACAGATACATACAGGATACATACAGGATACATACAGGATACATACAGGATACATACAGATACATACAGGATACATACAGGATACATACAAATACATACAGGATACATACAGATACATACAGGATACATACAGGATACATACAGGATACATACAGGATACATACAAATACATACAGGATACATACAGGATACATACAAATACATACAGGATACATACAGGATACATACAGGATACATACAAATACATACAGGATACATACAAATACATACAGGATACATACAAATACATACAGGATACATACAGGATACATACAGGATACATACAAATACATACAGGATACATACAAATATATACAGGATACATACAGGATACATACAGGATACATACAGGATACATACAAATACATACAGGATACATACAAATATATACAGGATACATACAGGATACTTACAAATACATACAGGTTACATACAGGATACATACAGGATACATACAGGATACATACAGATACATACAGGATACATACAGGATACATACAGGATACATACAGATACATACAGGATACATACAGGATACATACAAATACATACAGGATACATACAGATACATACAGGATACATACAGGATACATACAAATACATACAGGATACATACAAATATATACAGGATACATACAGGATACTTACAAATACATACAGGTTACATACAGGATACATACAGGATACATACAGGATACATACAGATACATACAGGATACATACAGGATACATACAGGATACATACAGATACATACAGGATACATACAGGATACATACAAATACATACAGGATACATACAGATACATACAGGATACATACAGGATACATACAAATACATACAGGATACATACAGGATACATACAAATACATACAGGATACATACAGGATACATACAGATACATACAGGATACATACAGGATACATACAAATACATACAGGATACATACAGGATACATACAAATACATACAGGATACATACAGGATACATACAGGATACATACAAATACATACAGGATACATACAAATATATACAGGATACATACAGGATACATACAGGATACATACAGGATACATACAGGATACATACAGGATACATACAAATACATACAGGATACATACAGGATACATACAAATACATACAGGATACATACAGGATACATACAGATACATACAGGATACATACAGGATACATACAAATACATACAGGATACATACAGGATACATACAAATACATACAGGATACATACAGGATACATACAGGATACATACAAATACATACAGGATACATACAAATATATACAGGATACATACAGGATACATACAGGATACATACAGGATACATACAGGATACATACAGGATACATACAGGATACATACAGGATACATACAGGATACATACAAATACATACAGGATACATACAGGATACATACAAATACATACAGGATACACACAGGATACATACAAATAAATACAGTATACATACAGGATACATACAGGATATATACAGGATACATACAGGATACATACAGGAAACATACAAATACATACAGGATACATACAAATACATACAGGATACATACAGGATACATACAGGATACATACAAATATATACAGGATACATACAAAATACATACAAATACATACAGGATACATACAGGATACATACAGGATACATACAGGATACATACAGGATACATACAAATACATACAGGATACATACAGATACATACAGGATACATACAGGATACATACAAATACATACAGGATACATACAGGATACATACAAATACATACAGGATACATACAGATACATACAGGATACATACAGGATACATACAGGATACATACAGGATACATACAGGATACATACAAATACATACAGGATACATACAGATACATACAGGATACATACAGGATACATACAAATACATACAGGATACATACAGGATACATACAAATACATACAGGATACATACAGGATACATACAGATACATACAAATACATACAGGATACATACAGGATACATACAGGATACATACAAATACATACAGGATACATACAGGATACATACAAATATATACAGGATACATACAGGATACTTACAAATACATACAGGATACATACAGGATACATACGGGATACATACAGGATACATACAAATACATACAGGATACATACAAATATATACAGGATACATACAGGATACATACAAATACATACAGGATACATACAGGATACATACAGGATACATACAGATACATACAGGATACATACAGGATACATACAGGATACATACAAATACATACAGGATACATACAGGATACATACAAATATATACAGGATACATACAGGATACTTACAAATACATACAGGATACATACAGGATACATACAGGATACATACAAATACATACAGGATACATACAGATACATACAGGATACATACGGGATACATACAGGATACATACAAATACATACAGGATACATACAAATATATACAGGATACATACAGGATACATACAAATACATACAGGATACATACAGGATACATACAGGATACATACAGATACATACAGGATACATACAGGATACATACAGGATACATACAAATACATACAGGATACATACAGGATACATACAAATATATACAGGATACATACAGGATACTTACAAATACATACAGGATACATACAGGATACATACAGGATACATACAGGATACATACAGGATACATACAGGATACATACAAATACATACAGGATACATACAGGATACATACAAATATATACAGGATACATACAGGATACATACAGGATACATACAGGATACATACAAATACATACAGATACATACAGGATACATACAGGATACATACAGGATACATACAGATACATACAGGATACATACAAGATACATACAGGATACATACAAATACATACAGATACATACAGATACATACAGGATACATACAGATACATACAGGATACATACAGGATACATACAGGATACATACAGGATACATACAAATATATACAGGATACATACAGGATACATACAAATACATACAGGATACATACAGGATACATACAGGATACATACAAATACATACAGGATACATACAAATACATACAGGATACATACAAATACATACAGGATACATACAGGATACATACAGGATACATACAAATACATACAGGATACATACAAATATATACAGGATACATACAGGATACTTACAAATACATACAGGATACATACAAATATATACAGGATACATACAAAATATATACAAATAAATACAGGATACATACAAATACATACAGGATACATACAGATACATACAGGATACATACAGGATACATACAGGATACATACAGGATACATACAGATACATACAGGATACATACAAATACATACAGGATACATACAGATACATACAGGATACATACAGGATACATACAAATACATACAGGATACATACAAATACATACAGGATACATATAGGATACATAAAGGATACATACAGGATACATACAAATACATACAGGATACATACAGGATACATACAGGATACATACAGGATACATACAGATACATACAGGATACATACAGGATACATACAGGATACATACAGATACATACAGGATACATACAGATACATACAGGATACATACAGGATACATACAGATACATACAGGATACATACAGGATACATACAGATACATACAGGATACATACAGGATACATACAGGATACATACAGGATACATACAGGATACATACAGGATACATACAAATACATACAGGATACATACAAATACATACAGGATACATACAAATACATACAGGATACATACAGGATACATACAGGATACATACAAATACATACAGGATACATACAAATATATACAGGATACATACAGGATACATACAAATACATACAGGATACATACAAATATATACAGGATACATACAAAATATATACAAATAAATACAGGATACATACAAATACATACAGGATACATACAGATACATACAGGATACATACAGGATACATACAGGATACATACAGGATACATACAGATACATACAGGATACATACAAATACATACAGGATACATACAGATACATACAGGATACATACAGGATACATACAAATACATACAGGATACATACAAATACATACAGGATACATACAGGATACATACAGGATACATACAGGATACATACAAATACATACAGGATACATACAGGATACATACAGGATACATACAGGATACATACAGGATACATACAGATACATACAGGATACATACAGGATACATACAGGATACATACAGATACATACAGGATACATACAGATACATACAGGATACATACAGGATACATACAGATACATACAGGATACATACAGGATACATACAGATACATACAGGATACATACAGGATACATACAGGATACATACAGGATACATACAGGATACATACAGGATACATACAGGATACATACAAATACATACAGGATACATACAGGATACATACAAATACATACA
Organism: Apotomis betuletana; assembly: GCA_932273695.1. NCBI lineage: Eukaryota > Metazoa > Arthropoda > Insecta > Lepidoptera > Tortricidae > Apotomis > Apotomis betuletana. Next base: position 5,150,680 of record OW026298.1, on the reverse strand, counting down.
GGATACACACAGGATACATACAAATAAATACAGTATACATACAGGATACATACAGGATATATACAGGATACATACAGGATACATACAGGAAACATACAAATACATACAGGATACATACAAATACATACAGGATACATACAGGATACATACAGGATACATACAAATATATACAGGATACATACAAAATACATACAAATACATACAGGATACATACAGGATACATACAGGATACATACAGGATACATACAGGATACATACAGGATACATACAAATACATACAGGATACATACAGATACATACAGGATACATACAGGATACATACAAATACATACAGGATACATACAGGATACATACAAATACATACAGGATACATACAGATACATACAGGATACATACAGGATACATACAGGATACATACAGGATACATACAGGATACATACAAATACATACAGGATACATACAGGATACATACAAATACATACAGGATACATACAGATACATACAGGATACATACAGGATACATACAAATACATACAGGATACATACAAATATATACAGGATACATACAGGATACTTACAAATACATACAGGTTACATACAGGATACATACAGGATACATACAGGATACATACAGATACATACAGGATACATACAGGATACATACAGGATACATACAGATACATACAGGATACATACAGGATACATACAAATACATACAGGATACATACAGATACATACAGGATACATACAGGATACATACAAATACATACAGGATACATACAGGATACATACAAATACATACAGGATACATACAGGATACATACAGATACATACAGGATACATACAGGATACATACAAATACATACAGGATACATACAGGATACATACAAATACATACAGGATACATACAGGATACATACAGGATACATACAAATACATACAGGATACATACAAATATATACAGGATACATACAGGATACATACAGGATACATACAGGATACATACAGGATACATACAGGATACATACAAATACATACAGGATACATACAGGATACATACAAATACATACAGGATACATACAGGATACATACAGATACATACAGGATACATACAGGATACATACAAATACATACAGGATACATACAGGATACATACAAATACATACAGGATACATACAGGATACATACAGGATACATACAAATACATACAGGATACATACAAATATATACAGGATACATACAGGATACATACAGGATACATACAGGATACATACAGGATACATACAGGATACATACAGGATACATACAAATACATACAGGATACATACAGGATACATACAAATACATACAGGATACACACAGGATACATACAAATAAATACAGTATACATACAGGATACATACAGGATATATACAGGATACATACAGGATACATACAGGAAACATACAAATACATACAGGATACATACAAATACATACAGGATACATACAGGATACATACAGGATACATACAAATATATACAGGATACATACAAAATACATACAAATACATACAGGATACATACAGGATACATACAGGATACATACAGGATACATACAGGATACATACAAATACATACAGGATACATACAGATACATACAGGATACATACAGGATACATACAAATACATACAGGATACATACAGGATACATACAAATACATACAGGATACATACAGATACATACAGGATACATACAGGATACATACAGGATACATACAGGATACATACAGGATACATACAAATACATACAGGATACATACAGATACATACAGGATACATACAGGATACATACAAATACATACAGGATACATACAGGATACATACAAATACATACAGGATACATACAGGATACATACAGATACATACAAATACATACAGGATACATACAGGATACATACAAATACATACAGGATACATACAGGATACATACAGATACATACAGGATACATACAGGATACATACAAATACATACAGGATACATACAGATACATACAGGATACATACGGGATACATACAGGATACATACAAATACATACAGGATACATACAAATATATACAGGATACATACAGGATACATACAAATACATACAGGATACATACAGGATACATACAGGATACATACAGATACATACAGGATACATACAGGATACATACAGGATACATACAAATACATACAGGATACATACAGGATACATACAAATATATACAGGATACATACAGGATACTTACAAATACATACAGGATACATACAGGATACATACAGGATACATACAAATACATACAGGATACATACAGATACATACAGGATACATACGGGATACATACAGGATACATACAAATACATACAGGATACATACAAATATATACAGGATACATACAGGATACATACAAATACATACAGGATACATACAGGATACATACAGGATACATACAGATACATACAGGATACATACAGGATACATACAGGATACATACAAATACATACAGGATACATACAGGATACATACAAATATATACAGGATACATACAGGATACTTACAAATACATACAGGATACATACAGGATACATACAGGATACATACAGGATACATACAGGATACATACAGGATACATACAGGATACATACAAATACATACAGGATACATACAGGATACATACAAATATATACAGGATACATACAGGATACATACAGGATACATACAGGATACATACAAATACATACAGATACATACAGGATACATACAGGATACATACAGGATACATACAGATACATACAGGATACATACAAGATACATACAGGATACATACAAATACATACAGATACATACAGATACATACAGGATACATACAGATACATACAGGATACATACAGGATACATACAGGATACATACAGGATACATACAAATATATACAGGATACATACAGGATACATACAAATACATACAGGATACATACAGGATACATACAGGATACATACAAATACATACAGGATACATACAAATACATACAGGATACATACAAATACATACAGGATACATACAGGATACATACAGGATACATACAAATACATACAGGATACATACAAATATATACAGGATACATACAGGATACTTACAAATACATACAGGATACATACAGGATACATACAGGATACATACAGGATACATACAGATACATACAGGATACATACAGGATACATACAGGATACATACAAATACATACAGGATACATACAGGATACATACAAATATATACAGGATACATACAGGATACATACAGGATACATACAGGATACATACAAATACATACAGATACATACAGGATACATACAGGATACATACAGGATACATACAGATACATACAGGATACATACAAGATACATACAGGATACATACAGGATACATACAAATACATACAGGATACATACAGGATACATACAAATACATACAGGATACATACAGGATACATACAGGATACATACAAATACATACAGGATACATACAAATACATACAGGATACATACAAATTTTTTTTACAGCGCGCGCGCACTGAGCGGACGTGTTTCGTGATTGAGAGCAAATTAAATTAAATGAAAGTTGTTTAGTGATATAAATACGATTCAATGTGATGGCGACGCACTGTGGTGGCTGTGAGGCCGAAATTTATGATATATCCTTCATGGAATGTGCAAAGGAGTCATGCAAGAGATTGTATCACTTAAAGTGTTTGGCAATGTCGACGGAGGTGTTCGATACTTTCACTGAAGAATATAAAGCCCAGTGGATGTGCCCGGAATGTGCGCGTTCTATCCCGAAACGCGACGATACACCTGTTCGAGCAAGAATCATGGATCAAACATTCACCCCATCTAATAACGTCAATGTTGTGCGGGGAAATCGACAACAGCAGTTAGATGAGTCGCAGAATGACAATGATTCAAAAATAATGGATGTACTTTGCAGCTTCCGGGCTGAAATGGGAATTCGATTAAATAATCAGATGGAAGCATTTAAACAGCTGCAGAATCTTTTTATTACAAATCAATCGGAGTTACATGACTTACGTGCAGAAATGAGGGTAGCACAGCAGAAAATAAATAATATTAGCGTTCTAGAAGACCAAATAAAACATTTGAAAAGTAAGAACAAAAAACTTGAAGATTACATTAGCAGTATGGAAAGGAAAGACACCACAAATCAACAAATAGAATCATACGCAAAGGTGAGCTCGAAAAATCTACCCGCAGTCATTGCAAACTCGACGGCGAGTACGAAAACTATGCCAGCGGTAGCAACTGCAACACATACAGGTGGGGCCAGTAAACAGGCGAATTATTCAGTGATTGAGTCACAGTCTGCAATTGACGCTGGGGTAGAAAACCAACTTAAGACAAATCAAAGTACGGAGAGCACCGGAAATACAATTAGTGATAATGACTGGGTTAAGGTTGAAAAAAGAAAAACTAATAAATTTCCTAACAATGAAGTAAAAAAAGGTGGCAAATTAAACTCGGTTGATATTCAGGGCATGGAACGTAAAAAGTATTTGCATGTATGGCGACTGAAAAAGGAAACTACAGTTGAAAACTTACAAAACTACGTGAAGGAGATATGCAAAACAGACTGTGGAGCGAAGGTGGAGAAAATAAAGCATAAGACAGAAAGGGATTATGCTTCTTTTATCATTGGTGTCCCGGAAAGTAATTACGAAATGCTATGTGAGCCGAGTGTATGGCCGATTAATGTCGAATTTTGTGAGTGGGTGTGGTTTCGCAAGCCCAGGGACTCTAAATACACCGCCACACAAAGCAGTGGAAGTGTATTACCAGAACGTTAGAGGTCTCCGTACAAAGTTAGAAGTGTTTCATAGCGGTCTGGTTTCTTCAAGTGCGGATCTATTCGCAGTAACTGAAACTGGATGCAATCAGTCCATTAAAGACGCTGAAATTGTCCCCCCAAGCTATAGCATCATACGCTGTGATCGGACGGATGGGCGAAAGCAAGGCGGCGCGTTTCTCGTGGCCACACCGCGGCTGGAACTACGGACAGTACCACTACCGAGTGACGTCAGCGTTAGCGATAAGGTGTTTGAACTGGTTTGTGCGAATGTGTATGAGCGCGACAAGTTTTTATTCTTGTGTTGCGTTGTTTACATCCCACCGAATAGCAAAGAAAGCGATTACATGTTTTTGTTTAGAATTATAGAACAATTATGTGATATGTACAATTGTGTGTTAGTATTGGGAGATTTTAACTTGTACTCTTGTTCCACTTATGTTAGCAATTATTTCGATTTTTTTCAGACGTATTGTGGATTCATTCAAAGAAATAAAATACCAAACTGTAATAATCGCCAGTTAGATTTGGTATTAACAACATTGTGGGATCTAGTGTCTAGATATAGCTACCCCGAATGGTATAGTGCGGAAATTATTAATGAGATAAAAAATAAGGCTTCTTTACATAAAAATTACAAAGCTTGTAAATCACAAGAGAATTATGAATTATTTTCGAGCAGTAGAGCCAGGGTCAAAGCTATGATTCATAACGCCCACTTGCAGTATCAAGACCGCGTTCAAAATCATTTAATGGAGGACCCGAAAGCATTTTGGAACTATATTAGGACAAAAACCAACCATAAAAATGCCAAAAAGGTATGCAAGGACGGTGTGGTGCTTGATGGACAGAACGCGGTAAAAGAATTTTCCGAGTATTTTCAATCTGTGTATAGCACCATTCCGGCGGAACTAGACGACAGCGCGGCGGTGAAAGACGCTGGCGCCGACTCAGCGCGAATTCATCTCGAGCGGTTGCACTTGGACGATGTCATGCGCGCGCTGGCGAGGCTCAAACCGAAGCGGTCTGCCGGACCGGACGGCATCCCCGCTTTCATATTTAAAGACTGTCGAGATGTGTTGGCCGGGCCGTTGCTGCACGTCTACAATATGTCTTTGAGGGATGAAGTGTTTCCGGAATTATGGAAAACAACCCGGGTAGTACCAGTTCCGAAAGGAGGAGGGGGTGAAGGTGTGGACGGATACAGGCCGGTTGCTGTCCTGTCTACTCCAGCTAAGGCATTTGAGTCCGCGTTGCAAAATATTATTTATAAACAAGTACAGACTCAGTTATCGGAAGCGCAGCACGGTTTTCGACCGGGTTGCAGTACGACGACTAATTTACTTAGTTACGTAACACAAATCACACCAGAAGTAGATGGTGGGGGACAGGTTGACGCCGCTTATTTCGATTTTCGAAAAGCATTTGATGTGGTCGATAATGACATCCTGCTAAGGAAATTAGCCGGCGTCGGCTTTACTCCTCATCTATTAAGGTTTTTTAAGACAAATCAAAGTACGGAGAGCACCGGAAATACAATTAGTGATAATGACTGGGTTAAGGTTGAAAAAAGAAAAACTAATAAATTTCCTAACAATGAAGTAAAAAAAGGTGGCAAATTAAACTCGGTTGATATTCAGGGCATGGAACGTAAAAAGTATTTGCATGTATGGCGACTGAAAAAGGAAACTACAGTTGAAAACTTACAAAACTACGTGAAGGAGATATGCAAAACAGACTGTGGAGCGAAGGTGGAGAAAATAAAGCATAAGACAGAAAGGGATTATGCTTCTTTTATCATTGGTGTCCCGGAAAGTAATTACGAAATGCTATGTGAGCCGAGTGTATGGCCGATTAATGTCGAATTTTGTGAGTGGGTGTGGTTTCGCAAGCCCAGGGACTCTAAATACACCGCCACACAAAGCAGTGGAAGTGTATTACCAGAACGTTAGAGGTCTCCGTACAAAGTTAGAAGTGTTTCATAGCGGTCTGGTTTCTTCAAGTGCGGATCTATTCGCAGTAACTGAAACTGGATGCAATCAGTCCATTAAAGACGCTGAAATTGTCCCCCCAAGCTATAGCATCATACGCTGTGATCGGACGGATGGGCGAAAGCAAGGCGGCGCGTTTCTCGTGGCCACACCGCGGCTGGAACTACGGACAGTACCACTACCGAGTGACGTCAGCGTTAGCGATAAGGTGTTTGAACTGGTTTGTGCGAATGTGTATGAGCGCGACAAGTTTTTATTCTTGTGTTGCGTTGTTTACATCCCACCGAATAGCAAAGAAAGCGATTACATGTTTTTGTTTAGAATTATAGAACAATTATGTGATATGTACAATTGTGTGTTAGTATTGGGAGATTTTAACTTGTACTCTTGTTCCACTTATGTTAGCAATTATTTCGATTTTTTTCAGACGTATTGTGGATTCATTCAAAGAAATAAAATACCAAACTGTAATAATCGCCAGTTAGATTTGGTATTAACAACATTGTGGGATGGCACTGAGGTATGCGCGGCATCGGAGGCGTTGGTTCCAATTGATGTGTACCATCCACCGCTTGAAGTAACGGTCTTGGTATCGGGGGGTGCTTCGGCTGGGACGGATACTTATACCGATACTGATACCGATACCAGTAGTAGACTCTTTATACCCGAGTGGAATTTTGCGAAGGCCGATTATCTACAATTATACACATCGCTTGCGTCTGTTGACTGGGCACCGTTATTCGAAATAAATAGGGTTGAAGAAAGCGTATCTTATTTTTATTCAATTGTAAATAAAATTATTAACGACTGTGTGCCTACTAAAATAAAAAAGCGGCTAGTGTCTAGATATAGCTACCCCGAATGGTATAGTGCGGAAATTATTAATGAGATAAAAAATAAGGCTTCTTTACATAAAAATTACAAAGCTTGTAAATCACAAGAGAATTATGAATTATTTTCGAGCAGTAGAGCCAGGGTCAAAGCTATGATTCATAACGCCCACTTGCAGTATCAAGACCGCGTTCAAAATCATTTAATGGAGGACCCGAAAGCATTTTGGAACTATATTAGGACAAAAACCAACCATAAAAATGCCAAAAAGGTATGCAAGGACGGTGTGGTGCTTGATGGACAGAACGCGGTAAAAGAATTTTCCGAGTATTTTCAATCTGTGTATAGCACCATTCCGGCGGAACTAGACGACAGCGCGGCGGTGAAAGACGCTGGCGCCGACTCAGCGCGAATTCATCTCGAGCGGTTGCACTTGGACGATGTCATGCGCGCGCTGGCGAGGCTCAAACCGAAGCGGTCTGCCGGACCGGACGGCATCCCCGCTTTCATATTTAAAGACTGTCGAGATGTGTTGGCCGGGCCGTTGCTGCACGTCTACAATATGTCTTTGAGGGATGAAGTGTTTCCGGAATTATGGAAAACAACCCGGGTAGTACCAGTTCCGAAAGGAGGAGGGGGTGAAGGTGTGGACGGATACAGGCCGGTTGCTGTCCTGTCTACTCCAGCTAAGGCATTTGAGTCCGCGTTGCAAAATATTATTTATAAACAAGTACAGACTCAGTTATCGGAAGCGCAGCACGGTTTTCGACCGGGTTGCAGTACGACGACTAATTTACTTAGTTACGTAACACAAATCACACCAGAAGTAGATGGTGGGGGACAGGTTGACGCCGCTTATTTCGATTTTCGAAAAGCATTTGATGTGGTCGATAATGACATCCTGCTAAGGAAATTAGCCGGCGTCGGCTTTACTCCTCATCTATTAAGGTTTTTTACGAGCTACATGAGTGACAGACGTCAGTTTGTTGAGTATGCAGGGTGTAGGTCGGAACCTTATTTCGTAAGATCAGGGGTAAGTCAGGGAAGCAATCTTGGCCCATTAGAGTTCATAATTATGGTCAATGACTTACCTCGAGTAGTCAAAAATGCCGGGTGCTTGCTGTTTGCAGACGATTTAAAAATGTATTTTCCAATAAGAGCTGCTACAGACTGTGAGAGTTTCCAAAGGGATATAGACCGAGTGGTCGTATGGGCTGAAGAAAATAAGTTGTTTTTTAATATGTCAAAGTGCGTCACTATTACTTTTACTCGAGCGCATAGGCCCATCCTCCATGATTACAAAATAAATGGAAAGAAATTAAACAGAGTATCAGAAGTTAAAGATTTAGGAGTTAAATTTACATCCGATTTGAGGTTTCGTGATCATATAAATAATGTATGTAAGAAAGCATATAGAATGCTTGGATTTGTACTTCGTCGGTCCAAGGTTTTTACTAGTATTGGAGTAATCACTGCCTTGTACAATGCCTTGGTTCGTAGTAGTCTCGAAACCAATGCAGTCATTTGGGCTCCACACGAGATGAAATATATTGGTATGATGGAGCGGATACAAAATAAATATATTCGTTTTTTGTATCTAAGAAAGTATGGAGTATATCCCTTTTATCCTCTGATGTACCCAAGTCTGTTTGTATTAGGTATGGTGGGGTACAACGAACTGCGAGTGCGCAGAGAGTTGTGTCTCGCAACATACCTGTTCAAACTAATTAGGGGTAAGATATTCAACAGTGTGGTATTAAGTCATGTCAGCCTCTGTGCCCCTGACAGATACATATGGCGCCGGCGCCGGCCGCCGCTGCTGGCAGTGCCGCGCGGGCGCACCAACCTGCTCGGCATGGCACCGATGACGCGCGCGCTCCGTGCCCTCAACTTAATGGCGGAAAACATTGACCTATTTGGGTGTTCTTTGAATGAGTTCACAAAGTCAGCACTGTTCGTATTATGTTATAGTAGTAATAAATTAGACAAGGGATAGTATAAATAGCTTAAGGTAGTTACACTATTGTCTTAGGATTAGTTTCCTGTAAAAATAGTTGTAAGTGTGGAAATAAATAAAATAAAAAAAACATACAGGATACATACAGGATACATACAGGATACATACAGGATACATACAAATACATACAGGATACATACAAATATATACAGGATACATACAGGATACATACAGATACATACAGGATACATACAGGATACATACAGGATACATACAGGATACATACAGGATACATACAAATACATACAGGATACATACAGATACATACAGGATACATACAGGATACATACAAATACATACAGGATACATACAGGATACATACAAATACATACAGGATACATACAGGATACATACAGATACATACAAATACATACAGGATACATACAGGATACATACAAATACATACAGGATACATACAGGATACATACAGATACATACAGGATACATACAGGATACATACAGGATACATACAAATACATACAGGATACATACAGATACATACAGGATACATACGGGATACATACAGGATACATACAAATACATACAGGATACATACAAATATATACAGGATACATACAGGATACATACAAATACATACAGGATACATACAGGATACATACAGGATACATACAGATACATACAGGATACATACAGGATACATACAGGATACATACAAATACATACAGGATACATACAGGATACATACAAATACATACAGGATACATACAGGATACATACAGGATACATACAAATACATACAGGATACATACAGATACATACAGGATACATACAGGATACATACAGGATACATACAAATACATACAGTATACATACAGATACATACAGGATACATACAGGATACATACAAATACATACAGGATACATACAGGATACATACAAATACATACAGGATACATACAGAATACATACAGGATACATACAGGATACATACAGATACATACAGGATACATACAGGATACATACAGGATACATACAGGATACATACAGATACATACAGGATACATACAGGATACATACAAATACATACAGGATACATACAGATACATACAGGATACATACAGGATACATACAGGATACATACAAATACATACAGGATACATACAGGATACATACAAATACATACAGGATACATACAGGATACATACAAATACATACAGGATACATACAAATACATACAGGATACATACAAATACATACAGGATACATACAGGATACATACAGGATACATACAAATACATACAGGATACATACAAATATATACAGGATACATACAGGATACATACAGGATACATACAGGATACATACAAATACATACAGGATACATACAAATATATACAGGATACATACAGGATACTTACAAATACATACAGGTTACATACAGGATACATACAGGATACATACAGGATACATACAGATACATACAGGATACATACAGGATACATACAGGATACATACAGATACATACAGGATACATACAGGATACATACAAATACATACAGGATACATACAGATACATACAGGATACATACAGGATACATACAAATACATACAGGATACATACAGGATACATACAAATACATACAGGATACATACAGGATACATACAGATACATACAGGATACATACAGGATACATACAAATACATACAGGATACATACAGGATACATACAAATACATACAGGATACATACAGGATACATACAGGATACATACAAATACATACAGGATACATACAAATATATACAGGATACATACAGGATACATACAGGATACATACAGGATACATACAGGATACATACAGGATACATACAGGATACATACAAATACATACAGGATACATACAGGATACATACAAATATATACAGGATACATACAGGATACATACAGGATACATACAAATACATACAGGATACATACAGATACATACAGGATACATACAGGATACATACAGGATACATACAGGATACATACAAATACATACAAATACATACAGGATACATACAGATAAATACAGGATACATACAGGATACATACAGGATACATACAAATACATACAGGATACATAAAGATACATACAAATACATAAAGATACATACAAATACATACAGGATACATACAAATACATACAGGATACATACAAATACATACAGGATACATACAAATAACAAAGATACAAACAGGATACATACAGGATACATATAGGATACATAAAGGATACATACAGGATACATACAAATACATACAGGATACATACAGGATACATACAAATACATACAGGATACATACAGGATACATACAGGATACATACAGGATACATACAGATACATACAGGATACATACAGGATACATACAGGATACATACAGATACATACAGGATACATACAGATACATACAGGATACATACAGGATACATACAGATACATACAGGATACATACAGGATACATACAGATACATACAGGATACATACAGGATACATACAGGATACATACAGGATACATACAGGATACATACAGGATACATACAGGATACATACAAATACATACAGGATACATACAGGATACATACAAATACATACAGGATACACACAGGATACATACAAATACATACAGTATACATACAGGATACATACAGGATATATACAGGATACATACAGGATACATACAGGAAACATACAAATACATACAGGATACATACAAATACATACAGGATACATACAGGATACATACAAATATATACAGGATACATACAAAATACATACAAATACATACAGGATACATACAGGATACATACAGGATACATACAGGATACATACAGGATACATACAAATACATACAGGATACATACAGATACATACAGGATACATACAGGATACATACAGGATACATACAAATACATACAGGATACATACAGGATACATACAAATACATACAGGATACATACAGGATACATACAGATACATACAGGATACATACAGGATACATACAGGATACATACAAATACATACAGGATACATACAGGATACATACAAATACATACAGGATACATACAGGATACATACAGGATACATACAGGATACATACAAATACATACAGGATACATACAAAATACATACAAATACATACAGGATACATACAGGATACATACAGGATACATACAGGATACATACAGGATACATACAGGATACATACAAATACATACAGGATACATACAGATACATACAGGATACATACAGGATACATACAGGATACATACAAATACATACAGGATACATACAGGATACATACAAATACATACAGGATACATACAGGATACATACAGATACATACAGATACATACAGGATACATACAGGATACATACAGGATACATACAAATACATACAGGATACATACAGGATACATACAAATACATACAGGATACATACAGGATACATACAAATATATACAGGATACATACAGGATACATACAGGATACATACAAATACATACAGGATACATACAGATACATACAGGATACATACAGGATACATACAGGATACATACAGGATACATACAGGATACATACAAATACATACAGGATACATACAGATAAATACAGGATACATACAGGATACATACAGGATACATACAAATACATACAGGATACATACAGGATACATACAAATACATACAGGATACATACAGAATACATACAGGATACATACAGGATACATACAGATACATAAGGGATACATACAGGATAAATACAGGATACATACAGGATACATACAGATACATACAGGATACATACAGGATACATACAAATACCTACAGGATACATACAGATACATACATGATACATACAGGATACATACAGGATACATACAAATACATACAGGATACATACAGGATACATACAAATACATACAGGATACATACAGGATACATACAAATATATACAGGATACATACAAAATATATACAAATAAATACAGGATACATACAAATACATACAGGATACATACAGATACATACAGGATACATACAGGATACATACAGGATACATACAGATACATACAGGATACATACAGGATACATACAGGATACATACAAATACATACAGGATACATACAGGATACATACAAATACATACAGGATACATACAGGATACATACAGATACATACAGGATACATACAGGATACATACAGGATACATACAAATACATACAGGATACATACAGGATACATACAAATACATACAGGATACATACAGGATACATACAGGATACATTCAGGATACATACAAATACATACAGGATACATACAAAATACATACAAATACATACAGGATACATACAGGATACATACAGGATACATACAGGATACATACAGGATACATACAGGATACATACAAATACATACAGGATACATACAGATACATACAGGATACATACAGGATACATACAGGATACATACAAATACATACAGGATACATACAGGATACATACAAATACATACAGGATACATACAGGATACATACAGATACATACAGGATACATACAGGATACATACAGGATACATACAAATACATACAGGATACATACAGGATACATACAAATACATACAGGATACATACAGGATACATACAGGATACATACAAATATATACAGGATACATACAGGATACATACAGGATACATACAAATACATACAGGATACATACAGATACATACAGGATACATACAGGATACATACAGGATACATACAGGATACATACAGGATACATACAAATACATACAGGATACATACAGATAAATACAGGATACATACAGGATACATACAGGATACATACAAATACATACAGGATACATACAGGATACATACAAATACATACAGGATACATACAGAATACATACAGGATACATACAGGATACATACAGATACATAAGGGATACATACAGGATAAATACAGGATACATACAGGATACATACAGATACATACAGGATACATACAGGATACATACAAATACATACAGGATACATACAGATACATACATGATACATACAGGATACATACAGGATACATACAAATACATACAGGATACATACAGGATACATACAAATACATACAGGATACATACAGGATACATACAAATATATACAGGATACATACAAAATATATACAAATAAATACAGGATACATACAAATACATACAGGATACATACAGATACATACAGGATACATACAGGATACATACAGGATACATACAGGATACATACAAATACATACAGGATACATACAGATACATACAGGATACATACAGGATACATACAAATACATACAGGATACATACAAATACATACAGGATACATATAGGATACATAAAGGATACATACAGGATACATACAAATACATACAGGATACATACAGGATACATACAAATACATACAGGTTACATACAGGATACATACAGGATACATACAGGATACATACAGATACATACAGGATACATACAGGATACATACAGGATACATACAGATACATACAGGATACATACAGGATACATACAAATACATACAGGATACATACAGATACATACAGGATACATACAGGATACATACAAATACATACAGGATACATACAGGATACATACAAATACATACAGGATACATACAGGATACATACAGATACATACAGGATACATACAGGATACATACAAATACATACAGGATACATACAGGATACATACAAATACATACAGGATACATACAGGATACATACAGGATATATACAGGATACATACAGGATACATACAGGATACATACAGGATACATACAAATACATACAGGATACATACAGATACATACAGGATACATACGGGATACATACAGGATACATACAAATACATACAGGATACATACAAATATATACAGGATACATACAGGATACATACAAATACATACAGGATACATACAGGATACATACAGGATACATACAGATACATACAGGATACATACAGGATACATACAGGATACATACAAATACATACAGGATACATACAGGATACATACAAATATATACAGGATACATACAGGATACATACAGGATACATACAGGATACATACAAATACATACAGGATACATACAAATACATACAGGATACATATAGGATACATAAAGGATACATACAGGATACATACAAATACATACAGGATACATACAGGATACATACAAATACATACAGGATACATACAGGATACATACAGGATACATACAGGATACATACAGATACATACAGGATACATACAGGATACATACAGGATACATACAGATACATACAGGATACATACAGATACATACAGGATACATACAGGATACATACAGATACATACAGGATACATACAGGATACATACAGATACATACAGGATACATACAGGATACATACAGGATACATACAGGATACATACAGGATACATACAGGATACATACAGGATACATACAGGATACATACAGGATACATACAAATACATACAGGATACATACAGGATACATACAAATACATACAGGATACACACAGGATACATACAAATACATACAGTATACATACAGGATACATACAGGATATATACAGGATACATACAGGATACATACAGGAAACATACAAATACATACAGGATACATACAAATACATACAGGATACATACAGGATACATAGAAATATATACAGGATACATACAAAATACATACAAATACATACAGGATACATACAGGATACATACAGGATACATACAGGATACATACAGGATACATACAGGATACATACAGGATACATACAAATACATACAGGATACATACAGATACATACAGGATACATACAGGATACATACAGGATACATACAAATACATACAGGATACATACAGGATACATACAAATACATACAGGATACATACAGATACATACAGGATACATACAGGATACATACAGGATACATACAAATACATACAGGATACATACAGGATACATACAAATACATACAGGATACATACAGGATACATACAGGATACATACAGGATACATACAAATACATACAGGATACATACAGATACATACAGGATACATACGGGATACATACAGGATACATACAAATACATACAGGATACATACAAATATATACAGGATACATACAGGATACATACAAATACATACAGGATACATACAGGTGTACAGGATACATACAGATACATACAGGATACATACAGGATACATACAGGATACATACAAATACATACAGGATACATACAGGATACATACAAATATATACAGGATACATACAGGATACATACAGGATACATACAAATACATACAGGATACATACAGATACATACAGGATACATACAGGATACATACAAATACATACAGGATACATACAGATACATACAGGATACATACAGGATACATACAAATACATACAGGATACATACAAATACATACAGGATACATATAGGATACATAAAGGATACATACAGGATACATACAAATACATACAGGATACATACAGGATACATACAAATACATACAGGATACATACAAATATATACAGGATACATACAAATACATACAGGATACATACAGGTGTACAGGATACATACAGATACATACAGGATACATACAGGATACATACAGGATACATACAAATACATACAGGATACATACAAATATATACAGGATACATACAGGATACATACAGGATACATACAAATACATACAGGATACATACAGATACATACAGGATACATACAGGATACATACAAATACATACAGGATACATACAGATACATACAGGATACATACAGGATACATACAAATACATACAGGATACATACAAATACATACAGGATACATATAGGATACATAAAGGATACATACAGGATACATACAAATACATACAGGATACATACAGGATACATACAAATACATACAGGATACATACAGGATACGTACAGGATACATACAGGATACATACAGATACATACAGGATACATACAGGATACATACAGGATACATACAGATACATACAGGATACATACAGATACATACAGGATACATACAGGATACATACAGATACATACAGGATACATACAGGATACATACAGATACATACAGGATACATACAGGATACATACAGGATACATACAGGATACATACAGGATACATACAGGATACATACAAATACATACAGGATACATACAGGATACATACAAATACATACAGGATACACACAGGATACATACAAATACATACAGTATACATACAGGATACATACAAATACATACAGGATACATACAGGATACATACAAATACATACAGGATACATACAGGATACATACAGGATACATACAGGATACATACAAATACATACAGGATACATACAGATACATACAGGATACATACGGGATACATACAGGATACATACAAATACATACAGGATACATACAAATATATACAGGATACATACAGGATACATACAAATACATACAGGATACATACAGGATACATACAGGATACATACAGATACATACAGGATACATACAGGATACATACAGGATACATACAAATACATACAGGATACATACAGGATACATACAAATATATACAGGATACATACAGGATACATACAGGATACATACAAATACATACAGGATACATACAGATACATACAGGATACATACAGGATACATACAGGATACATACAGGATACATACAAATACATACAGGATACATACAAAATACATACAAATACATACAGGATACATACAGGATACATACAGGATACATACAGGATACATACAGGATACATACAGGATACATACAAATACATACAGGATACATACAGATACATACAGGATACATACAGGATACATACAGGATACATACAAATACATACAGGATACATACAGGATACATACAAATACATACAGGATACATACAGGATACATACAGATACATACAGGATACATACAGGATACATACAGGATACATACAAATACATACAGGATACATACAGGATACATACAAATACATACAGGATACATACAGGATACATACAGATACATACAGGATACATACAGGATACATACAGGATACATACAAATACATACAGGATACATACAGGATACATACAAATATATACAGGATACATACAGGATACTTACAAATACATACAGGATACATACAGGATACATACAGGATACATACAAATACATACAGGATACATACAGATACATACAGGATACATACGGGATACATACAGGATACATACAAATACATACAGGATACATACAAATATATACAGGATACATACAGGATACATACAAATACATACAGGATACATACAGGATACATACAGGATACATACAGATACATACAGGATACATACAGGATACATACAGGATACATACAAATACATACAGGATACATACAGGATACATACAAATATATACAGGATACATACAGGATACTTACAAATACATACAGGATACATACAGGATACATACAGGATACATACAGGATACATACAGGATACATACAGGATACATACAGGATACATACAAATACATACAGGATACATACAGGATACATACAAATATATACAGGATACATACAGGATACATACAGGATACATACAGGATACATACAAATACATACAGATACATACAGGATACATACAGGATACATACAGGATACATACAGATACATACAGGATACATACAAGATACATACAGGATACATACAAATACATACAGATACATACAGATACATACAGGATACATACAGATACATACAGGATACATACAGGATACATACAGGATACATACAGGATACATACAAATATATACAGGATACATACAGGATACATACAAATACATACAGGATACATACAGGATACATACAGGATACATACAAATACATACAGGATACATACAAATACATACAGGATACATACAAATACATACAGGATACATACAGGATACATACAGGATACATACAAATACATACAGGATCCATACAAATATATACAGGATACATACAGGATACTTACAAATACATACAGGATACATACAAATATATACAGGATACATACAAAATATATACAAATAAATACAGGATACATACAAATACATACAGGATACATACAGATACATACAGGATACATACAGGATACATACAGGATACATACAGGATACATACAGATACATACAGGATACATACAAATACATACAGGATACATACAGATACATACAGGATACATACAGGATACATACAAATACATACAGGATACATACAAATACATACAGGATACATATAGGATACATAAAGGATACATACAGGATACATACAAATACATACAGGATACATACAGGATACATACAGGATACATACAGGATACATACAGATACATACAGGATACATACAGGATACATACAGGATACATACAGATACATACAGGATACATACAGATACATACAGGATACATACAGGATACATACAGATACATACAGGATACATACAGGATACATACAGATACATACAGGATACATACAGGATACATACAGGATACATACAGGATACATACAGGATACATACAGGATACATACAAATACATACAGGATACATACAAATACATACAGGATACATACAAATACATACAGGATACATACAGGATACATACAGGATACATACAAATACATACAGGATACATACAAATATATACAGGATACATACAGGATACATACAAATACATACAGGATACATACAAATATATACAGGATACATACAAAATATATACAAATAAATACAGGATACATACAAATACATACAGGATACATACAGATACATACAGGATACATACAGGATACATACAGGATACATACAGGATACATACAGATACATACAGGATACATACAAATACATACAGGATACATACAGATACATACAGGATACATACAGGATACATACAAATACATACAGGATACATACAAATACATACAGGATACATATAGGATACATAAAGGATACATACAGGATACATACAAATACATACAGGATACATACAGGATACATACAGGATACATACAGGATACATACAGGATACATACAGATACATACAGGATACATACAGGATACATACAGGATACATACAGATACATACAGGATACATACAGATACATACAGGATACATACAGGATACATACAGATACATACAGGATACATACAGGATACATACAGATACATACAGGATACATACAGGATACATACAGGATACATACAGGATACATACAGGATACATACAGGATACATACAGGATACATACAAATACATACAGGATACATACAGGATACATACAAATACATACAGGATACACACAGGATACATACAAATAAATACAGTATACATACAGGATACATACAGGATATATACAGGATACATACAGGATACATACAGGAAACATACAAATACATACAGGATACATACAAATACATACAGGATACATACAGGATACATACAGGATACATACAAATATATACAGGATACATACAAAATACATACAAATACATACAGGATACATACAGGATACATACAGGATACATACAGGATACATACAGGATACATACAGGATACATACAAATACATACAGGATACATACAGATACATACAGGATACATACAGGATACATACAAATACATACAGGATACATACAGAATACATACAAATACATACAGGATACATACAGATACATACAGGATACATACAGGATACATACAGGATACATACAGGATACATACAGGATACATACAAATACATACAGGATACATACAGGATACATACAAATACATACAGGATACATACAGATACATACAGGATACATACAGGATACATACAAATACATACAGGATACATACAAATATATACAGGATACATACAGGATACTTACAAATACATACAGGTTACATACAGGATACATACAGGATACATACAGGATACATACAGATACATACAGGATACATACAGGATACATACAGGATACATACAGATACATACAGGATACATACAGGATACATACAAATACATACAGGATACATACAGATACATACAGGATACATACAGGATACATACAAATACATACAGGATACATACAGGATACATACAAATACATACAGGATACATACAGGATACATACAGATACATACAGGATACATACAGGATACATACAAATACATACAGGATACATACAGGATACATACAAATACATACAGGATACATACAGGATACATACAGGATACATACAAATACATACAGGATACATACAAATATATACAGGATACATACAGGATACATACAGGATACATACAGGATACATACAGGATACATACAGGATACATACAAATACATACAGGATACATACAGGATACATACAAATACATACAGGATACATACAGGATACATACAGATACATACAGGATACATACAGGATACATACAAATACATACAGGATACATACAGGATACATACAAATACATACAGGATACATACAGGATACATACAGGATACATACAAATACATACAGGATACATACAAATATATACAGGATACATACAGGATACATACAGGATACATACAGGATACATACAGGATACATACAGGATACATACAGGATACATACAAATACATACAGGATACATACAGGATACATACAAATACATACAGGATACACACAGGATACATACAAATAAATACAGTATACATACAGGATACATACAGGATATATACAGGATACATACAGGATACATACAGGAAACATACAAATACATACAGGATACATACAAATACATACAGGATACATACAGGATACATACAGGATACATACAAATATATACAGGATACATACAAAATACATACAAATACATACAGGATACATACAGGATACATACAGGATACATACAGGATACATACAGGATACATACAAATACATACAGGATACATACAGATACATACAGGATACATACAGGATACATACAAATACATACAGGATACATACAGGATACATACAAATACATACAGGATACATACAGATACATACAGGATACATACAGGATACATACAGGATACATACAGGATACATACAGGATACATACAAATACATACAGGATACATACAGATACATACAGGATACATACAGGATACATACAAATACATACAGGATACATACAGGATACATACAAATACATACAGGATACATACAGGATACATACAGATACATACAAATACATACAGGATACATACAGGATACATACAAATACATACAGGATACATACAGGATACATACAGATACATACAGGATACATACAGGATACATACAAATACATACAGGATACATACAGATACATACAGGATACATACGGGATACATACAGGATACATACAAATACATACAGGATACATACAAATATATACAGGATACATACAGGATACATACAAATACATACAGGATACATACAGGATACATACAGGATACATACAGATACATACAGGATACATACAGGATACATACAGGATACATACAAATACATACAGGATACATACAGGATACATACAAATATATACAGGATACATACAGGATACTTACAAATACATACAGGATACATACAGGATACATACAGGATACATACAAATACATACAGGATACATACAGATACATACAGGATACATACGGGATACATACAGGATACATACAAATACATACAGGATACATACAAATATATACAGGATACATACAGGATACATACAAATACATACAGGATACATACAGGATACATACAGGATACATACAGATACATACAGGATACATACAGGATACATACAGGATACATACAAATACATACAGGATACATACAGGATACATACAAATATATACAGGATACATACAGGATACTTACAAATACATACAGGATACATACAGGATACATACAGGATACATACAGGATACATACAGGATACATACAGGATACATACAGGATACATACAAATACATACAGGATACATACAGGATACATACAAATATATACAGGATACATACAGGATACATACAGGATACATACAGGATACATACAAATACATACAGATACATACAGGATACATACAGGATACATACAGGATACATACAGATACATACAGGATACATACAAGATACATACAGGATACATACAAATACATACAGATACATACAGATACATACAGGATACATACAGATACATACAGGATACATACAGGATACATACAGGATACATACAGGATACATACAAATATATACAGGATACATACAGGATACATACAAATACATACAGGATACATACAGGATACATACAGGATACATACAAATACATACAGGATACATACAAATACATACAGGATACATACAAATACATACAGGATACATACAGGATACATACAGGATACATACAAATACATACAGGATACATACAAATATATACAGGATACATACAGGATACTTACAAATACATACAGGATACATACAGGATACATACAGGATACATACAGGATACATACAGATACATACAGGATACATACAGGATACATACAGGATACATACAAATACATACAGGATACATACAGGATACATACAAATATATACAGGATACATACAGGATACATACAGGATACATACAGGATACATACAAATACATACAGATACATACAGGATACATACAGGATACATACAGGATACATACAGATACATACAGGATACATACAAGATACATACAGGATACATACAGGATACATACAAATACATACAGGATACATACAGGATACATACAAATACATACAGGATACATACAGGATACATACAGGATACATACAAATACATACAGGATACATACAAATACATACAGGATACATACAAATTTTTTTTACAGCGCGCGCGCACTGAGCGGACGTGTTTCGTGATTGAGAGCAAATTAAATTAAATGAAAGTTGTTTAGTGATATAAATACGATTCAATGTGATGGCGACGCACTGTGGTGGCTGTGAGGCCGAAATTTATGATATATCCTTCATGGAATGTGCAAAGGAGTCATGCAAGAGATTGTATCACTTAAAGTGTTTGGCAATGTCGACGGAGGTGTTCGATACTTTCACTGAAGAATATAAAGCCCAGTGGATGTGCCCGGAATGTGCGCGTTCTATCCCGAAACGCGACGATACACCTGTTCGAGCAAGAATCATGGATCAAACATTCACCCCATCTAATAACGTCAATGTTGTGCGGGGAAATCGACAACAGCAGTTAGATGAGTCGCAGAATGACAATGATTCAAAAATAATGGATGTACTTTGCAGCTTCCGGGCTGAAATGGGAATTCGATTAAATAATCAGATGGAAGCATTTAAACAGCTGCAGAATCTTTTTATTACAAATCAATCGGAGTTACATGACTTACGTGCAGAAATGAGGGTAGCACAGCAGAAAATAAATAATATTAGCGTTCTAGAAGACCAAATAAAACATTTGAAAAGTAAGAACAAAAAACTTGAAGATTACATTAGCAGTATGGAAAGGAAAGACACCACAAATCAACAAATAGAATCATACGCAAAGGTGAGCTCGAAAAATCTACCCGCAGTCATTGCAAACTCGACGGCGAGTACGAAAACTATGCCAGCGGTAGCAACTGCAACACATACAGGTGGGGCCAGTAAACAGGCGAATTATTCAGTGATTGAGTCACAGTCTGCAATTGACGCTGGGGTAGAAAACCAACTTAAGACAAATCAAAGTACGGAGAGCACCGGAAATACAATTAGTGATAATGACTGGGTTAAGGTTGAAAAAAGAAAAACTAATAAATTTCCTAACAATGAAGTAAAAAAAGGTGGCAAATTAAACTCGGTTGATATTCAGGGCATGGAACGTAAAAAGTATTTGCATGTATGGCGACTGAAAAAGGAAACTACAGTTGAAAACTTACAAAACTACGTGAAGGAGATATGCAAAACAGACTGTGGAGCGAAGGTGGAGAAAATAAAGCATAAGACAGAAAGGGATTATGCTTCTTTTATCATTGGTGTCCCGGAAAGTAATTACGAAATGCTATGTGAGCCGAGTGTATGGCCGATTAATGTCGAATTTTGTGAGTGGGTGTGGTTTCGCAAGCCCAGGGACTCTAAATACACCGCCACACAAAGCAGTGGAAGTGTATTACCAGAACGTTAGAGGTCTCCGTACAAAGTTAGAAGTGTTTCATAGCGGTCTGGTTTCTTCAAGTGCGGATCTATTCGCGGTAACTGAAACTGGATGCAATCAGTCCATTAAAGACGCTGAAATTGTCCCCCCAAGCTATAGCATCATACGCTGTGATCGGACGGATGGGCGAAAGCAAGGCGGCGCGTTTCTCGTGGCCACACCGCGGCTGGAACTACGGACAGTACCACTACCGAGTGACGTCAGCGTTAGCGATAAGGTGTTTGAACTGGTTTGTGCGAATGTGTATGAGCGCGACAAGTTTTTATTCTTGTGTTGCGTTGTTTACATCCCACCGAATAGCAAAGAAAGCGATTACATGTTTTTGTTTAGAATTATAGAACAATTATGTGATATGTACAATTGTGTGTTAGTATTGGGAGATTTTAACTTGTACTCTTGTTCCACTTATGTTAGCAATTATTTCGATTTTTTTCAGACGTATTGTGGATTCATTCAAAGAAATAAAATACCAAACTGTAATAATCGCCAGTTAGATTTGGTATTAACAACATTGTGGGATCTAGTGTCTAGATATAGCTACCCCGAATGGTATAGTGCGGAAATTATTAATGAGATAAAAAATAAGGCTTCTTTACATAAAAATTACAAAGCTTGTAAATCACAAGAGAATTATGAATTATTTTCGAGCAGTAGAGCCAGGGTCAAAGCTATGATTCATAACGCCCACTTGCAGTATCAAGACCGCGTTCAAAATCATTTAATGGAGGACCCGAAAGCATTTTGGAACTATATTAGGACAAAAACCAACCATAAAAATGCCAAAAAGGTATGCAAGGACGGTGTGGTGCTTGATGGACAGAACGCGGTAAAAGAATTTTCCGAGTATTTTCAATCTGTGTATAGCACCATTCCGGCGGAACTAGACGACAGCGCGGCGGTGAAAGACGCTGGCGCCGACTCAGCGCGAATTCATCTCGAGCGGTTGCACTTGGACGATGTCATGCGCGCGCTGGCGAGGCTCAAACCGAAGCGGTCTGCCGGACCGGACGGCATCCCCGCTTTCATATTTAAAGACTGTCGAGATGTGTTGGCCGGGCCGTTGCTGCACGTCTACAATATGTCTTTGAGGGATGAAGTGTTTCCGGAATTATGGAAAACAACCCGGGTAGTACCAGTTCCGAAAGGAGGAGGGGGTGAAGGTGTGGACGGATACAGGCCGGTTGCTGTCCTGTCTACTCCAGCTAAGGCATTTGAGTCCGCGTTGCAAAATATTATTTATAAACAAGTACAGACTCAGTTATCGGAAGCGCAGCACGGTTTTCGACCGGGTTGCAGTACGACGACTAATTTACTTAGTTACGTAACACAAATCACACCAGAAGTAGATGGTGGGGGACAGGTTGACGCCGCTTATTTCGATTTTCGAAAAGCATTTGATGTGGTCGATAATGACATCCTGCTAAGGAAATTAGCCGGCGTCGGCTTTACTCCTCATCTATTAAGGTTTTTTAAGACAAATCAAAGTACGGAGAGCACCGGAAATACAATTAGTGATAATGACTGGGTTAAGGTTGAAAAAAGAAAAACTAATAAATTTCCTAACAATGAAGTAAAAAAAGGTGGCAAATTAAACTCGGTTGATATTCAGGGCATGGAACGTAAAAAGTATTTGCATGTATGGCGACTGAAAAAGGAAACTACAGTTGAAAACTTACAAAACTACGTGAAGGAGATATGCAAAACAGACTGTGGAGCGAAGGTGGAGAAAATAAAGCATAAGACAGAAAGGGATTATGCTTCTTTTATCATTGGTGTCCCGGAAAGTAATTACGAAATGCTATGTGAGCCGAGTGTATGGCCGATTAATGTCGAATTTTGTGAGTGGGTGTGGTTTCGCAAGCCCAGGGACTCTAAATACACCGCCACACAAAGCAGTGGAAGTGTATTACCAGAACGTTAGAGGTCTCCGTACAAAGTTAGAAGTGTTTCATAGCGGTCTGGTTTCTTCAAGTGCGGATCTATTCGCAGTAACTGAAACTGGATGCAATCAGTCCATTAAAGACGCTGAAATTGTCCCCCCAAGCTATAGCATCATACGCTGTGATCGGACGGATGGGCGAAAGCAAGGCGGCGCGTTTCTCGTGGCCACACCGCGGCTGGAACTACGGACAGTACCACTACCGAGTGACGTCAGCGTTAGCGATAAGGTGTTTGAACTGGTTTGTGCGAATGTGTATGAGCGCGACAAGTTTTTATTCTTGTGTTGCGTTGTTTACATCCCACCGAATAGCAAAGAAAGCGATTACATGTTTTTGTTTAGAATTATAGAACAATTATGTGATATGTACAATTGTGTGTTAGTATTGGGAGATTTTAACTTGTACTCTTGTTCCACTTATGTTAGCAATTATTTCGATTTTTTTCAGACGTATTGTGGATTCATTCAAAGAAATAAAATACCAAACTGTAATAATCGCCAGTTAGATTTGGTATTAACAACATTGTGGGATGGCACTGAGGTATGCGCGGCATCGGAGGCGTTGGTTCCAATTGATGTGTACCATCCACCGCTTGAAGTAACGGTCTTGGTATCGGGGGGTGCTTCGGCTGGGACGGATACTTATACCGATACTGATACCGATACCAGTAGTAGACTCTTTATACCCGAGTGGAATTTTGCGAAGGCCGATTATCTACAATTATACACATCGCTTGCGTCTGTTGACTGGGCACCGTTATTCGAAATAAATAGGGTTGAAGAAAGCGTATCTTATTTTTATTCAATTGTAAATAAAATTATTAACGACTGTGTGCCTACTAAAATAAAAAAGCGGCTAGTGTCTAGATATAGCTACCCCGAATGGTATAGTGCGGAAATTATTAATGAGATAAAAAATAAGGCTTCTTTACATAAAAATTACAAAGCTTGTAAATCACAAGAGAATTATGAATTATTTTCGAGCAGTAGAGCCAGGGTCAAAGCTATGATTCATAACGCCCACTTGCAGTATCAAGACCGCGTTCAAAATCATTTAATGGAGGACCCGAAAGCATTTTGGAACTATATTAGGACAAAAACCAACCATAAAAATGCCAAAAAGGTATGCAAGGACGGTGTGGTGCTTGATGGACAGAACGCGGTAAAAGAATTTTCCGAGTATTTTCAATCTGTGTATAGCACCATTCCGGCGGAACTAGACGACAGCGCGGCGGTGAAAGACGCTGGCGCCGACTCAGCGCGAATTCATCTCGAGCGGTTGCACTTGGACGATGTCATGCGCGCGCTGGCGAGGCTCAAACCGAAGCGGTCTGCCGGACCGGACGGCATCCCCGCTTTCATATTTAAAGACTGTCGAGATGTGTTGGCCGGGCCGTTGCTGCACGTCTACAATATGTCTTTGAGGGATGAAGTGTTTCCGGAATTATGGAAAACAACCCGGGTAGTACCAGTTCCGAAAGGAGGAGGGGGTGAAGGTGTGGACGGATACAGGCCGGTTGCTGTCCTGTCTACTCCAGCTAAGGCATTTGAGTCCGCGTTGCAAAATATTATTTATAAACAAGTACAGACTCAGTTATCGGAAGCGCAGCACGGTTTTCGACCGGGTTGCAGTACGACGACTAATTTACTTAGTTACGTAACACAAATCACACCAGAAGTAGATGGTGGGGGACAGGTTGACGCCGCTTATTTCGATTTTCGAAAAGCATTTGATGTGGTCGATAATGACATCCTGCTAAGGAAATTAGCCGGCGTCGGCTTTACTCCTCATCTATTAAGGTTTTTTACGAGCTACATGAGTGACAGACGTCAGTTTGTTGAGTATGCAGGGTGTAGGTCGGAACCTTATTTCGTAAGATCAGGGGTAAGTCAGGGAAGCAATCTTGGCCCATTAGAGTTCATAATTATGGTCAATGACTTACCTCGAGTAGTCAAAAATGCCGGGTGCTTGCTGTTTGCAGACGATTTAAAAATGTATTTTCCAATAAGAGCTGCTACAGACTGTGAGAGTTTCCAAAGGGATATAGACCGAGTGGTCGTATGGGCTGAAGAAAATAAGTTGTTTTTTAATATGTCAAAGTGCGTCACTATTACTTTTACTCGAGCGCATAGGCCCATCCTCCATGATTACAAAATAAATGGAAAGAAATTAAACAGAGTATCAGAAGTTAAAGATTTAGGAGTTAAATTTACATCCGATTTGAGGTTTCGTGATCATATAAATAATGTATGTAAGAAAGCATATAGAATGCTTGGATTTGTACTTCGTCGGTCCAAGGTTTTTACTAGTATTGGAGTAATCACTGCCTTGTACAATGCCTTGGTTCGTAGTAGTCTCGAAACCAATGCAGTCATTTGGGCTCCACACGAGATGAAATATATTGGTATGATGGAGCGGATACAAAATAAATATATTCGTTTTTTGTATCTAAGAAAGTATGGAGTATATCCCTTTTATCCTCTGATGTACCCAAGTCTGTTTGTATTAGGTATGGTGGGGTACAACGAACTGCGAGTGCGCAGAGAGTTGTGTCTCGCAACATACCTGTTCAAACTAATTAGGGGTAAGATATTCAACAGTGTGGTATTAAGTCATGTCAGCCTCTGTGCCCCTGACAGATACATATGGCGCCGGCGCCGGCCGCCGCTGCTGGCAGTGCCGCGCGGGCGCACCAACCTGCTCGGCATGGCACCGATGACGCGCGCGCTCCGTGCCCTCAACTTAATGGCGGAAAACATTGACCTATTTGGGTGTTCTTTGAATGAGTTCACAAAGTCAGCACTGTTCGTATTATGTTATAGTAGTAATAAATTAGACAAGGGATAGTATAAATAGCTTAAGGTAGTTACACTATTGTCTTAGGATTAGTTTCCTGTAAAAATAGTTGTAAGTGTGGAAATAAATAAAATAAAAAAAACATACAGGATACATACAGGATACATACAGGATACATACAGGATACATACAGGATACATACAGGATACATACAAATACATACAGGATACATACAGATACATACAGGATACATACGGGATACATACAGGATACATACAAATACATACAGGATACATACAAATATATACAGGATACATACAGGATACATACAAATACATACAGGATACATACAGGATACATACAGGATACATACAGGATACATACAAATACATACAGGATACATACAAATATATACAGGATACATACAGGATACTTACAAATACATACAGGTTACATACAGGATACATACAGGATACATACAGGATACATACAGATACATACAGGATACATACAGGATACATACAGGATACATACAGATACATACAGGATACATACAGGATACATACAAATACATACAGGATACATACAGATACATACAGGATACATACAGGATACATACAAATACATACAGGATACATACAGGATACATACAAATACATACAGGATACATACAGGATACATACAGATACATACAGGATACATACAGGATACATACAAATACATACAGGATACATACAGGATACATACAAATACATACAGGATACATACAGGATACATACAGGATACATACAAATACATACAGGATACATACAAATATATACAGGATACATACAGGATACATACAGGATACATACAGGATACATACAGGATACATACAGGATACATACAGGATACATACAAATACATACAGGATACATACAGGATACATACAAATATATACAGGATACATACAGGATACATACAGGATACATACAAATACATACAGGATACATACAGATACATACAGGATACATACAGGATACATACAGGATACATACAGGATACATACAAATACATACAGGATACATACAGATAAATACAGGATACATACAGGATACATACAGGATACATACAAATACATACAGGATACATAAAGATACATACAAATACATAAAGATACATACAAATACATACAGGATACATACAAATACATACAGGATACATACAAATACATACAGGATACATACAAATAACAAAGATACAAACAGGATACATACAGGATACATATAGGATACATAAAGGATACATACAGGATACATACAAATACATACAGGATACATACAGGATACATACAAATACATACAGGATACATACAGGATACATACAGGATACATACAGGATACATACAGATACATACAGGATACATACAGGATACATACAGGATACATACAGATACATACAGGATACATACAGATACATACAGGATACATACAGGATACATACAGATACATACAGGATACATACAGGATACATACAGATACATACAGGATACATACAGGATACATACAGGATACATACAGGATACATACAGGATACATACAGGATACATACAGGATACATACAAATACATACAGGATACATACAGGATACATACAAATACATACAGGATACACACAGGATACATACAAATACATACAGTATACATACAGGATACATACAGGATATATACAGGATACATACAGGATACATACAGGAAACATACAAATACATACAGGATACATACAAATACATACAGGATACATACAGGATACATACAAATATATACAGGATACATACAAAATAAATACAAATACATACAGGATACATACAGGATACATACAGGATACATACAGGATACATACAAATACATACAGGATACATACAGATACATACAGGATACATACAGGATACATACAGGATACATACAAATACATACAGGATACATACAGGATACATACAAATACATACAGGATACATACAGGATACATACAGATACATACAGGATACATACAGGATACATACAGGATACATACAAATACATACAGGATACATACAGGATACATACAAATACATACAGGATACATACAGGATACATACAGGATACATACAGGATACATACAAATACATACAGGATACATACAAAATACATACAAATACATACAGGATACATACAGGATACATACAGGATACATACAGGATACATACAGGATACATACAGGATACATACAAATACATACAGGATACATACAGATACATACAGGATACATACAGGATACATACAGGATACATACAAATACATACAGGATACATACAGGATACATACAAATACATACAGGATACATACAGGATACATACAGATACATACAGGATACATACAGGATACATACAGGATACATACAAATACATACAGGATACATACAGGATACATACAAATACATACAGGATACATACAGGATACATACAGGATACATACAAATATATACAGGATACATACAGGATACATACAGGATACATACAAATACATACAGGATACATACAGATACATACAGGATACATACAGGATACATACAGGATACATACAGGATACATACAGGATACATACAAATACATACAGGATACATACAGATAAATACAGGATACATACAGGATACATACAGGATACATACAAATACATACAGGATACATACAGGATACATACAAATACATACAGGATACATACAGAATACATACAGGATACATACAGGATACATACAGATACATAAGGGATACATACAGGATAAATACAGGATACATACAGGATACATACAGATACATACAGGATACATACAGGATACATACAAATACCTACAGGATACATACAGATACATACATGATACATACAGGATACATACAGGATACATACAAATACATACAGGATACATACAGGATACATACAAATACATACAGGATACATACAGGATACATACAAATATATACAGGATACATACAAAATATATACAAATAAATACAGGATACATACAAATACATACAGGATACATACAGATACATACAGGATACATACAGGATACATACAGGATACATACAGATACATACAGGATACATACAGGATACATACAGGATACATACAAATACATACAGGATACATACAGGATACATACAAATACATACAGGATACATACAGGATACATACAGATACATACAGGATACATACAGGATACATACAGGATACATACAAATACATACAGGATACATACAGGATACATACAAATACATACAGGATACATACAGGATACATACAGGATACATACAGGATACATACAAATACATACAGGATACATACAAAATACATACAAATACATACAGGATACATACAGGATACATACAGGATACATACAGGATACATACAGGATACATACAGGATACATACAAATACATACAGGATACATACAGATACATACAGGATACATACAGGATACATACAGGATACATACAAATACATACAGGATACATACAGGATACATACAAATACATACAGGATACATACAGGATACATACAGATACATACAGGATACATACAGGATACATACAGGATACATACAAATACATACAGGATACATACAGGATACATACAAATACATACAGGATACATACAGGATACATACAGGATACATACAGATACATACAGGATACATACAGGATACATACAGGATACATACAGGATACATACAGGATACATACAAATACATACAGGATACATACAGATAAATACAGGATACATACAGGATACATACAGGATACATACAAATACATACAGGATACATACAGGATACATACAAATACATACAGGATACATACAGAATACATACAGGATACATACAGGATACATACAGATACATAAGGGATACATACAGGATAAATACAGGATACATACAGGATACATACAGATACATACAGGATACATACAGGATACATACAAATACCTACAGGATACATACAGATACATACATGATACATACAGGATACATACAGGATACATACAAATACATACAGGATACATACAGGATACATACAAATACATACAGGATACATACAGGATACATACAAATATATACAGGATACATACAAAATATATACAAATAAATACAGGATACATACAAATACATACAGGATACATACAGATACATACAGGATACATACAGGATACATACAGGATACATACAGGATACATACAGGATACATACAAATACATACAGGATACATACAGATACATACAGGATACATACAGGATACATACAAATACATACAGGATACATACAAATACATACAGGATACATATAGGATACATAAAGGATACATACAGGATACATACAAATACATACAGGATACATACAGGATACATACAAATACATACAGGTTACATACAGGATACATACAGGATACATACAGGATACATACAGATACATACAGGATACATACAGGATACATACAGGATACATACAGATACATACAGGATACATACAGGATACATACAAATACATACAGGATACATACAGATACATACAGGATACATACAGGATACATACAAATACATACAGGATACATACAGGATACATACAAATACATACAGGATACATACAGGATACATACAGATACATACAGGATACATACAGGATACATACAAATACATACAGGATACATACAGGATACATACAAATACATACAGGATACATACAGGATACATACAGGATATATACAGGATACATACAGGATACATACAGGATACATACAGGATACATACAAATACATACAGGATACATACAGATACATACAGGATACATACGGGATACATACAGGATACATACAAATACATACAGGATACATACAAATATATACAGGATACATACAGGATACATACAAATACATACAGGATACATACAGGATACATACAGGATACATACAGATACATACAGGATACATACAGATACATACAGGATACATACAGGATACATACAGGATACATACAAATACATACAGGATACATACAGATACATACAGGATACATACGGGATACATACAGGATACATACAAATACATACAGGATACATACAAATATATACAGGATACATACAGGATACATACAAATACATACAGGATACATACAGGATACATACAGGATACATACAGATACATACAGGATACATACAGGATACATACAGGATACATACAGGATACATACAAATACATACAGGATACATACAGGATACATACAAATATATACAGGATACATACAGGATACATACAGGATACATACAAATACATACAGGATACATACAGATACATACAGGATACATACAGGATACATACAGGATACATACAAATACATACAGTATACATACAGATACATACAGGATACATACAGGATACATACAAATACATACAGGATACATACAGGATACATACAAATACATACAGGATACATACAGAATACATACAGGATACATACAGGATACATACAGATACATACAGGATACATACAGGATACATACAGGATACATACAGGATACATACAGATACATACAGGATACATACAGGATACATACAGGATACATACAAATATATACAGATACATACAGGATACATACAGGATACATACAGGATACATACAAATACATACAGGATACATACAGGATACATACAAATACATACAGGATACATACAGGATACATACAAATACATACAGGATACATACAAATACATACAGGATACATACAAATACATACAGGATACATACAGGATACATACAGGATACATACAAATACATACAGGATACATACAAATATATACAGGATACATACAGGATACATACAGGATACATACAGGATACATACAAATACATACAGGATACATACAAATATATACAGGATACATACAGGATACTTACAAATACATACAGGTTACATACAGGATACATACAGGATACATACAGGATACATACAGATACATACAGGATACATACAGGATACATACAGGATACATACAGATACATACAGGATACATACAGGATACATACAAATACATACAGGATACATACAGATACATACAGGATACATACAGGATACATACAAATACATACAGGATACATACAGGATACATACAAATACATACAGGATACATACAGGATACATACAGATACATACAGGATACATACAGGATACATACAAATACATACAGGATACATACAGGATACATACAAATACATACAGGATACATACAGGATACATACAGGATACATACAAATACATACAGGATACATACAAATATATACAGGATACATACAGGATACATACAGGATACATACAGGATACATACAGGATACATACAGGATACATACAGGATACATACAAATACATACAGGATACATACAGGATACATACAAATATATACAGGATACATACAGGATACATACAGGATACATACAAATACATACAGGATACATACAGATACATACAGGATACATACAGGATACATACAGGATACATACAGGATACATACAAATACATACAGGATACATACAGATAAATACAGGATACATACAGGATACATACAGGATACATACAAATACATACAGGATACATAAAGATACATACAAATACATAAAGATACATACAAATACATACAGGATACATACAAATACATACAGGATACATACAAATACATACAGGATACATACAAATAACAAAGATACAAACAGGATACATACAGGATACATATAGGATACATAAAGGATACATACAGGATACATACAAATACATACAGGATACATACAGGATACATACAAATACATACAGGATACATACAGGATACATACAGGATACATACAGGATACATACAGATACATACAGGATACATACAGGATACATACAGGATACATACAGATACATACAGGATACATACAGATACATACAGGATACATACAGGATACATACAGATACATACAGGATACATACAGGATACATACAGATACATACAGGATACATACAGGATACATACAGGATACATACAGGATACATACAGGATACATACAGGATACATACAGGATACATACAAATACATACAGGATACATACAGGATACATACAAATACATACAGGATACACACAGGATACATACAAATACATACAGTATACATACAGGATACATACAGGATATATACAGGATACATACAGGATACATACAGGAAACATACAAATACATACAGGATACATACAAATACATACAGGATACATACAGGATACATACAAATATATACAGGATACATACAAAATAAATACAAATACATACAGGATACATACAGGATACATACAGGATACATACAGGATACATACAGGATACATACAAATACATACAGGATACATACAGATACATACAGGATACATACAGGATACATACAGGATACATACAAATACATACAGGATACATACAGGATACATACAAATACATACAGGATACATACAGGATACATACAGATACATACAGGATACATACAGGATACATACAGGATACATACAAATACATACAGGATACATACAGGATACATACAAATACATACAGGATACATACAGGATACATACAGGATACATACAGGATACATACAAATACATACAGGATACATACAAAATACATACAAATACATACAGGATACATACAGGATACATACAGGATACATACAGGATACATACAGGATACATACAGGATACATACAAATACATACAGGATACATACAGATACATACAGGATACATACAGGATACATACAGGATACATACAAATACATACAGGATACATACAGGATACATACAAATACATACAGGATACATACAGGATACATACAGATACATACAGGATACATACAGGATACATACAGGATACATACAAATACATACAGGATACATACAGGATACATACAAATACATACAGGATACATACAGGATACATACAGGATACATACAAATATATACAGGATACATACAGGATACATACAGGATACATACAAATACATACAGGATACATACAGATACATACAGGATACATACAGGATACATACAGGATACATACAGGATACATACAGGATACATACAAATACATACAGGATACATACAGATAAATACAGGATACATACAGGATACATACAGGATACATACAAATACATACAGGATACATACAGGATACATACAAATACATACAGGATACATACAGAATACATACAGGATACATACAGGATACATACAGATACATAAGGGATACATACAGGATAAATACAGGATACATACAGGATACATACAGATACATACAGGATACATACAGGATACATACAAATACCTACAGGATACATACAGATACATACATGATACATACAGGATACATACAGGATACATACAAATACATACAGGATACATACAGGATACATACAAATACATACAGGATACATACAGGATACATACAAATATATACAGGATACATACAAAATATATACAAATAAATACAGGATACATACAAATACATACAGGATACATACAGATACATACAGGATACATACAGGATACATACAGGATACATACAGATACATACAGGATACATACAGGATACATACAGGATACATACAAATACATACAGGATACATACAGGATACATACAAATACATACAGGATACATACAGGATACATACAGATACATACAGGATACATACAGGATACATACAGGATACATACAAATACATACAGGATACATACAGGATACATACAAATACATACAGGATACATACAGGATACATACAGGATACATACAGGATACATACAAATACATACAGGATACATACAAAATACATACAAATACATACAGGATACATACAGGATACATACAGGATACATACAGGATACATACAGGATACATACAGGATACATACAGGATACATACAAATACATACAGGATACATACAGATACATACAGGATACATACAGGATACATACAGGATACATACAAATACATACAGGATACATACAGGATACATACAAATACATACAGGATACATACAGGATACATACAGATACATACAGGATACATACAGGATACATACAGGATACATACAAATACATACAGGATACATACAGGATACATACAAATACATACAGGATACATACAGGATACATACAGGATACATACAAATATATACAGGATACATACAGGATACATACAGGATACATACAAATACATACAGGATACATACAGATACATACAGGATACATACAGGATACATACAGGATACATACAGGATACATACAGGATACATACAAATACATACAGGATACATACAGATAAATACAGGATACATACAGGATACATACAGGATACATACAAATACATACAGGATACATACAGGATACATACAAATACATACAGGATACATACAGAATACATACAGGATACATACAGGATACATACAGATACATAAGGGATACATACAGGATAAATACAGGATACATACAGGATACATACAGATACATACAGGATACATACAGGATACATACAAATACCTACAGGATACATACAGATACATACATGATACATACAGGATACATACAGGATACATACAAATACATACAGGATACATACAGGATACATACAAATACATACAGGATACATACAGGATACATACAAATATATACAGGATACATACAAAATATATACAAATAAATACAGGATACATACAAATACATACAGGATACATACAGATACATACAGGATACATACAGGATACATACAGGATACATACAGGATACATACAGGATACATACAAATACATACAGGATACATACAGATACATACAGGATACATACAGGATACATACAAATACATACAGGATACATACAAATACATACAGGATACATATAGGATACATAAAGGATACATACAGGATACATACAAATACATACAGGATACATACAGGATACATACAAATACATACAGGTTACATACAGGATACATACAGGATACATACAGGATACATACAGATACATACAGGATACATACAGGATACATACAGGATACATACAGATACATACAGGATACATACAGGATACATACAAATACATACAGGATACATACAGATACATACAGGATACATACAGGATACATACAAATACATACAGGATACATACAGGATACATACAAATACATACAGGATACATACAGGATACATACAGATACATACAGGATACATACAGGATACATACAAATACATACAGGATACATACAGGATACATACAAATACATACAGGATACATACAGGATACATACAGGATATATACAGGATACATACAGGATACATACAGGATACATACAGGATACATACAAATACATACAGGATACATACAGATACATACAGGATACATACGGGATACATACAGGATACATACAAATACATACAGGATACATACAAATATATACAGGATACATACAGGATACATACAAATACATACAGGATACATACAGGATACATACAGGATACATACAGATACATACAGGATACATACAGGATACATACAGGATACATACAAATACATGCAGGATACATACAGGATACATACAAATATATACAGGATACATACAGGATACATACAGGATACATACAGGATACATACAAATACATACAGGATACATACAAATACATACAGGATACATATAGGATACATAAAGGATACATACAGGATACATACAAATACATACAGGATACATACAGGATACATACAAATACATACAGGATACATACAGGATACATACAGGATACATACAGGATACATACAGATACATACAGGATACATACAGGATACATACAGGATACATACAGATACATACAGGATACATACAGATACATACAGGATACATACAGGATACATACAGATACATACAGGATACATACAGGATACATACAGATACATACAGGATACATACAGGATACATACAGGATACATACAGGATACATACAGGATACATACAGGATACATACAGGATACATACAGGATACATACAGGATACATACAGGATACATACAAATACATACAGGATACATACAGGATACATACAAATACATACAGGATACACACAGGATACATACAAATACATACAGTATACATACAGGATACATACAGGATATATACAGGATACATACAGGATACATACAGGAAACATACAAATACATACAGGATACATACAAATACATACAGGATACATACAGGATACATAGAAATATATACAGGATACATACAAAATACATACAAATACATACAGGATACATACAGGATACATACAGGATACATACAGGATACATACAGGATACATACAGGATACATACAAATACATACAGGATACATACAGATACATACAGGATACATACAGGATACATACAGGATACATACAAATACATACAGGATACATACAGGATACATACAAATACATACAGGATACATACAGATACATACAGGATACATACAGGATACATACAGGATACATACAAATACATACAGGATACATACAGGATACATACAAATACATACAGGATACATACAGGATACATACAGGATACATACAGGATACATACAAATACATACAGGATACATACAGATACATACAGGATACATACGGGATACATACAGGATACATACAAATACATACAGGATACATACAAATATATACAGGATACATACAGGATACATACAAATACATACAGGATACATACAGGTGTACAGGATACATACAGATACATACAGGATACATACAGGATACATACAGGATACATACAAATACATACAGGATACATACAGGATACATACAAATATATACAGGATACATACAGGATACATACAGGATACATACAAATACATACAGGATACATACAGATACATACAGGATACATACAGGATACATACAAATACATACAGGATACATACAGATACATACAGGATACATACAGGATACATACAAATACATACAGGATACATACAAATACATACAGGATACATATAGGATACATAAAGGATACATACAGGATACATACAAATACATACAGGATACATACAGGATACATACAAATACATACAGGATACATACAAATATATACAGGATACATACAAATACATACAGGATACATACAGGTGTACAGGATACATACAGATACATACAGGATACATACAGGATACATACAGGATACATACAAATACATACAGGATACATACAAATATATACAGGATACATACAGGATACATACAGGATACATACAAATACATACAGGATACATACAGATACATACAGGATACATACAGGATACATACAAATACATACAGGATACATACAGATACATACAGGATACATACAGGATACATACAAATACATACAGGATACATACAAATACATACAGGATACATATAGGATACATAAAGGATACATACAGGATACATACAAATACATACAGGATACATACAGGATACATACAAATACATACAGGATACATACAGGATACGTACAGGATACATACAGGATACATACAGATACATACAGGATACATACAGGATACATACAGGATACATACAGATACATACAGGATACATACAGATACATACAGGATACATACAGGATACATACAGATACATACAGGATACATACAGGATACATACAGATACATACAGGATACATACAGGATACATACAGGATACATACAGGATACATACAGGATACATACAGGATACATACAGGATACATACAAATACATACAGGATACATACAGGATACATACAAATACATACAGGATACACACAGGATACATACAAATACATACAGTATACATACAGGATACATACAAATACATACAGGATACATACAGGATACATACAAATACATACAGGATACATACAGGATACATACAGGATACATACAAATACATACAGGATACATACAGATACATACAGGATACATACGGGATACATACAGGATACATACAAATACATACAGGATACATACAAATATATACAGGATACATACAGGATACATACAAATACATACAGGATACATACAGGATACATACAGGATACATACAGATACATACAGGATACATACAGGATACATACAGGATACATACAAATACATACAGGATACATACAGGATACATACAAATATATACAGGATACATACAGGATACATACAGGATACATACAAATACATACAGGATACATACAGATACATACAGGATACATACAGGATACATACAGGATACATACAGGATACATACAAATACATACAGGATACATACAGATAAATACAGGATACATACAGGATACATACAGGATACATACAAATACATACAGGATACATACAGGATACATACAAATACATACAGGATACATACAGAATACATACAGGATACATACAGGATACATACAGATACATACAGGATATATACAGGATACATACAGGATACATACAGGATACATACAGATACATAAAGGATACATACAGGATACATACAAATACATACAGGATACATACAGATACATACAGGATACATACAGGATACATACAGGATACATACAAATACATACAGGATACATACAGGATACATACAGGATACATACAGGATACATACAAATACATACAGGATACATACAAATATATACAGGATACATACAGGATACTTACAAATACATACAGATACATACAGGATACATACAGGATACATACAGGATACATACAGATACATACA
The DNA here is from genome assembly GCA_932273695.1 of Apotomis betuletana. Lineage (NCBI taxonomy): Eukaryota > Metazoa > Arthropoda > Insecta > Lepidoptera > Tortricidae > Apotomis > Apotomis betuletana. Next base: position 5,106,090 of record OW026298.1, on the reverse strand, counting down.
GGATACATACAAGATACATACAGGATACATACAAATACATACAGATACATACAGATACATACAGGATACATACAGATACATACAGGATACATACAGGATACATACAGGATACATACAGGAAACATACAGGAAACATACAAATACTTACAGGATACATACAAATACATACAGGATACATACAGGATACATAAAAATATATACAGGATACATACAAAATACATACAAATACATACAGGATACATACAGGATACATACAGGATACATACAAATACATACAGGATACATACAGATACATACAGGATACATACAGATACATACAGGATACATACAGGATACATACAAATACATACAGGATACATACTGGATACATACAAATACATACAGGATACATACAGGATACATACAGATACATACAGGATACATACAGGATACATACAGGATACATACAAATACATACAGGATACATACAGGATACATACAAATACATACAGGATACATACAGGATACATACAAATACATACAGGATACATACAGGATACATACAGGATACATACAAAAATATACAGGATACATACAGATACATACAGATACATACAGGATACATACAAATACATACAGGATACATACAAATATATACAGGATACATACAAAATATATACAAATAAATACAGGATACATACAAATACATACAGGATACATACAGATACATACAGGATACATACAGGATACATACAGGATACATACAGGATACATACAGATACATACAGGATACATACAAATACATACAGGATACATACAGATACATACAGGATACATACAGGATACATACAAATACATACAGGATACATACAAATACATACAGGATACATATAGGATACATAAAGGATACATACAGGATACATACAAATACATACAGGATACATACAGGATACATACAGGATACATACAGGATACATACAGGATACATACAGATACATACAGGATACTTACAGGATACATACAGGATACATACAGATACATACAGGATACATACAGATACATACAGGATACATACAGGATACATACAGATACATACAGGATACATACAGGATACATACAGATACATACAGGATACATACAGGATACATACAGGATACATACAGGATACATACAGGATACATACAGGATACATACAGGATACATACAGGATACATACAGGATACATACAAATACATACAGGATACATACAGGATACATACAAATACATACAGGATACACACAGGATACATACAAATAAATACAGTATACATACAGGATACATACAGGATATATACAGGATACATACAGGATACATACAGGAAACATACAAATACATACAGGATACATACAAATACATACAGGATACATACAGGATACATACAGGATACATACAAATATATACAGGATACATACAAAATACATACAAATACATACAGGATACATACAGATACATACAGGATACATACAGGATACATACAGGATACATACAGGATACATACAGGATACATACAAATACATACAGGATACATACAGATACATACAGGATACATACAGGATACATACAAATACATACAGGATACATACAGGATACATACAAATACATACAGGATACATACAGGATACATACAGATACATACAAATACATACAGGATACATACAGGATACATACAAATACATACAGGATACATACAGGATACATACAGATACATACAGGATACATACAGGATACATACAGGATACATACAAATACATACAGGATACATACAGATACATACAGGATACATACGGGATACATACAGGATACATACAAATACATACAGGATACATACAAATATATACAGGATACATACAGGATACATACAAATACATACAGGATACATACAGGATACATACAGGATACATACAGGATACATACAGGATACATACAGGATACATACAAATACATACAGGATACATACAGGATACATACAAATATATACAGGATACATACAGGATACATACAGGATACATACAAATACATACAGGATACATACAGATACATACAGGATACATACAGGATACATACAGGATACATACAAATACATACAGTATACATACAGATACATACAGGATACATACAGGATACATACAAATACATACAGGATACATACAGGATACATACAAATACATACAGGATACATACAGAATACATACAGGATACATACAGGATACATACAGATACATACAGGATACATACAGGATACATACAGGATACATACAGGATACATACAGATACATACAGGATACATACAGGATACATACAGGATACATACAAATACATACAGGATACATACAGATACATACAGGATACATACAGGATACATACAGGATACATACAAATACATACAGTATACATACAGATACATACAGGATACATACAGGATACATACAAATACATACAGGATACATACAAATACATACAGGATACATACAGAATACATACAGGATACATACAGGATACATACAGATACATACAGGATACATACAGGATACATACAGGATACATACAGGATACATACAGATACATACAGGATACATACAGGATACATACAAATACATACAGGATACATACAGATACATACAGGATACATACAGGATACATACAGGATACATACAGGATACATACAAATACATACAGGATACATACAGGATACATACAAATACATACAGGATACATACAGGATACATACAGGATACATACAAATACATACAGGATACATACAAATACATACAGGATACATACAGGATACATACAGGATACATACAAATACATACAGGATACATACAAATATATACAGGATACATACAGGATACATACAGGATACATACAGGATACATACAGGATACATACAAATACATACAGGATACATACAAATATATACAGGATACATACAGGATACTTACAAATACATACAGGTTACATACAGGATACATACAGGATACATACAGGATACATACAGATACATACAGGATACATACAGGATACATACAGGATACATACAGATACATACAGGATACATACAGGATACATACAAATACATACAGGATACATACAGATACATACAGGATACATACAGGATACATACAAATACATACAGGATACATACAAATATATACAGGATACATACAGGATACTTACAAATACATACAGGTTACATACAGGATACATACAGGATACATACAGGATACATACAGATACATACAGGATACATACAGGATACATACAGGATACATACAGATACATACAGGATACATACAGGATACATACAAATACATACAGGATACATACAGATACATACAGGATACATACAGGATACATACAAATACATACAGGATACATACAGGATACATACAAATACATACAGGATACATACAGGATACATACAGATACATACAGGATACATACAGGATACATACAAATACATACAGGATACATACAGGATACATACAAATACATACAGGATACATACAGGATACATACAGGATACATACAAATACATACAGGATACATACAAATATATACAGGATACATACAGGATACATACAGGATACATACAGGATACATACAGGATACATACAGGATACATACAAATACATACAGGATACATACAGGATACATACAAATACATACAGGATACATACAGGATACATACAGATACATACAGGATACATACAGGATACATACAAATACATACAGGATACATACAGGATACATACAAATACATACAGGATACATACAGGATACATACAGGATACATACAAATACATACAGGATACATACAAATATATACAGGATACATACAGGATACATACAGGATACATACAGGATACATACAGGATACATACAGGATACATACAGGATACATACAGGATACATACAAATACATACAGGATACATACAGGATACATACAAATACATACAGGATACACACAGGATACATACAAATAAATACAGTATACATACAGGATACATACAGGATATATACAGGATACATACAGGATACATACAGGAAACATACAAATACATACAGGATACATACAAATACATACAGGATACATACAGGATACATACAGGATACATACAAATATATACAGGATACATACAAAATACATACAAATACATACAGGATACATACAGGATACATACAGGATACATACAGGATACATACAGGATACATACAGGATACATACAAATACATACAGGATACATACAGATACATACAGGATACATACAGGATACATACAAATACATACAGGATACATACAGGATACATACAAATACATACAGGATACATACAGATACATACAGGATACATACAGGATACATACAGGATACATACAGGATACATACAGGATACATACAAATACATACAGGATACATACAGATACATACAGGATACATACAGGATACATACAAATACATACAGGATACATACAGGATACATACAAATACATACAGGATACATACAGGATACATACAGATACATACAAATACATACAGGATACATACAGGATACATACAAATACATACAGGATACATACAGGATACATACAGATACATACAGGATACATACAGGATACATACAAATACATACAGGATACATACAGATACATACAGGATACATACGGGATACATACAGGATACATACAAATACATACAGGATACATACAAATATATACAGGATACATACAGGATACATACAAATACATACAGGATACATACAGGATACATACAGGATACATACAGATACATACAGGATACATACAGGATACATACAGGATACATACAAATACATACAGGATACATACAGGATACATACAAATATATACAGGATACATACAGGATACTTACAAATACATACAGGATACATACAGGATACATACAGGATACATACAAATACATACAGGATACATACAGATACATACAGGATACATACGGGATACATACAGGATACATACAAATACATACAGGATACATACAAATATATACAGGATACATACAGGATACATACAAATACATACAGGATACATACAGGATACATACAGGATACATACAGATACATACAGGATACATACAGGATACATACAGGATACATACAAATACATACAGGATACATACAGGATACATACAAATATATACAGGATACATACAGGATACTTACAAATACATACAGGATACATACAGGATACATACAGATACATACAGGATACATACAGGATACATACAAATACATACAGGATACATACAGATACATACAGGATACATACAGGATACATACAAATACATACAGGATACATACAAATATATACAGGATACATACAGGATACTTACAAATACATACAGGTTACATACAGGATACATACAGGATACATACAGGATACATACAGATACATACAGGATACATACAGGATACATACAGGATACATACAGATACATACAGGATACATACAGGATACATACAAATACATACAGGATACATACAGATACATACAGGATACATACAGGATACATACAAATACATACAGGATACATACAGGATACATACAAATACATACAGGATACATACAGGATACATACAGATACATACAGGATACATACAGGATACATACAAATACATACAGGATACATACAGGATACATACAAATACATACAGGATACATACAGGATACATACAGGATACATACAAATACATACAGGATACATACAAATATATACAGGATACATACAGGATACTTACAAATACATACAGGATACATACAGGATACATACAGGATACATACAGGATACATACAGATACATACAGGATACATACAGGATACATACAGGATACATACAAATACATACAGGATACATACAGGATACATACAAATATATACAGGATACATACAGGATACATACAGGATACATACAGGATACATACAAATACATACAGATACATACAGGATACATACAGGATACATACAGGATACATACAGATACATACAGGATACATACAAGATACATACAGGATACATACAGGATACATACAAATACATACAGGATACATACAGGATACATACAAATACATACAGGATACATACAGGATACATACAGGATACATACAAATACATACAGGATACATACAAATACATACAGGATACATACAAATTTTTTTTACAGCGCGCGCGCACTGAGCGGACGTGTTTCGTGATTGAGAGCAAATTAAATTAAATGAAAGTTGTTTAGTGATATAAATACGATTCAATGTGATGGCGACGCACTGTGGTGGCTGTGAGGCCGAAATTTATGATATATCCTTCATGGAATGTGCAAAGGAGTCATGCAAGAGATTGTATCACTTAAAGTGTTTGGCAATGTCGACGGAGGTGTTCGATACTTTCACTGAAGAATATAAAGCCCAGTGGATGTGCCCGGAATGTGCGCGTTCTATCCCGAAACGCGACGATACACCTGTTCGAGCAAGAATCATGGATCAAACATTCACCCCATCTAATAACGTCAATGTTGTGCGGGGAAATCGACAACAGCAGTTAGATGAGTCGCAGAATGACAATGATTCAAAAATAATGGATGTACTTTGCAGCTTCCGGGCTGAAATGGGAATTCGATTAAATAATCAGATGGAAGCATTTAAACAGCTGCAGAATCTTTTTATTACAAATCAATCGGAGTTACATGACTTACGTGCAGAAATGAGGGTAGCACAGCAGAAAATAAATAATATTAGCGTTCTAGAAGACCAAATAAAACATTTGAAAAGTAAGAACAAAAAACTTGAAGATTACATTAGCAGTATGGAAAGGAAAGACACCACAAATCAACAAATAGAATCATACGCAAAGGTGAGCTCGAAAAATCTACCCGCAGTCATTGCAAACTCGACGGCGAGTACGAAAACTATGCCAGCGGTAGCAACTGCAACACATACAGGTGGGGCCAGTAAACAGGCGAATTATTCAGTGATTGAGTCACAGTCTGCAATTGACGCTGGGGTAGAAAACCAACTTTAGACAAATCAAAGTACGGAGAGCACCGGAAATACAATTAGTGATAATGACTGGGTTAAGGTTGAAAAAAGAAAAACTAATAAATTTCCTAACAATGAAGTAAAAAAAGGTGGCAAATTAAACTCGGTTGATATTCAGGGCATGGAACGTAAAAAGTATTTGCATGTATGGCGACTGAAAAAGGAAACTACAGTTGAAAACTTACAAAACTACGTGAAGGAGATATGCAAAACAGACTGTGGAGCGAAGGTGGAGAAAATAAAGCATAAGACAGAAAGGGATTATGCTTCTTTTATCATTGGTGTCCCGGAAAGTAATTACGAAATGCTATGTGAGCCGAGTGTATGGCCGATTAATGTCGAATTTTGTGAGTGGGTGTGGTTTCGCAAGCCCAGGGACTCTAAATACACCGCCACACAAAGCAGTGGAAGTGTATTACCAGAACGTTAGAGGTCTCCGTACAAAGTTAGAAGTGTTTCATAGCGGTCTGGTTTCTTCAAGTGCGGATCTATTCGCAGTAACTGAAACTGGATGCAATCAGTCCATTAAAGACGTTGAAATTGTCCCCCCAAGCTATAGCATCATACGCTGTGATCGGACGGATGGGCGAAAGCAAGGCGGCGCGTTTCTCGTGGCCACACCGCGGCTGGAACTACGGACAGTACCACTACCGAGTGACGTCAGCGTTAGCGATAAGGTGTTTGAACTGGTTTGTGCGAATGTGTATGAGCGCGACAAGTTTTTATTCTTGTGTTGCGTTGTTTACATCCCACCGAATAGCAAAGAAAGCGATTACATGTTTTTGTTTAGAATTATAGAACAATTATGTGATATGTACAATTGTGTGTTAGTATTGGGAGATTTTAACTTGTACTCTTGTTCCACTTATGTTAGCAATTATTTCGATTTTTTTCAGACGTATTGTGGATTCATTCAAAGAAATAAAATACCAAACTGTAATAATCGCCAGTTAGATTTGGTATTAACAACATTGTGGGATCTAGTGTCTAGATATAGCTACCCCGAATGGTATAGTGCGGAAATTATTAATGAGATAAAAAATAAGGCTTCTTTACATAAAAATTACAAAGCTTGTAAATCACAAGAGAATTATGAATTATTTTCGAGCAGTAGAGCCAGGGTCAAAGCTATGATTCATAACGCCCACTTGCAGTATCAAGACCGCGTTCAAAATCATTTAATGGAGGACCCGAAAGCATTTTGGAACTATATTAGGACAAAAACCAACCATAAAAATGCCAAAAAGGTATGCAAGGACGGTGTGGTGCTTGATGGACAGAACGCGGTAAAAGAATTTTCCGAGTATTTTCAATCTGTGTATAGCACCATTCCGGCGGAACTAGACGACAGCGCGGCGGTGAAAGACGCTGGCGCCGACTCAGCGCGAATTCATCTCGAGCGGTTGCACTTGGACGATGTCATGCGCGCGCTGGCGAGGCTCAAACCGAAGCGGTCTGCCGGACCGGACGGCATCCCCGCTTTCATATTTAAAGACTGTCGAGATGTGTTGGCCGGGCCGTTGCTGCACGTCTACAATATGTCTTTGAGGGATGAAGTGTTTCCGGAATTATGGAAAACAACCCGGGTAGTACCAGTTCCGAAAGGAGGAGGGGGTGAAGGTGTGGACGGATACAGGCCGGTTGCTGTCCTGTCTACTCCAGCTAAGGCATTTGAGTCCGCGTTGCAAAATATTATTTATAAACAAGTACAGACTCAGTTATCGGAAGCGCAGCACGGTTTTCGACCGGGTTGCAGTACGACGACTAATTTACTTAGTTACGTAACACAAATCACACCAGAAGTAGATGGTGGGGGACAGGTTGACGCCGCTTATTTCGATTTTCGAAAAGCATTTGATGTGGTCGATAATGACATCCTGCTAAGGAAATTAGCCGGCGTCGGCTTTACTCCTCATCTATTAAGGTTTTTTAAGACAAATCAAAGTACGGAGAGCACCGGAAATACAATTAGTGATAATGACTGGGTTAAGGTTGAAAAAAGAAAAACTAATAAATTTCCTAACAATGAAGTAAAAAAAGGTGGCAAATTAAACTCGGTTGATATTCAGGGCATGGAACGTAAAAAGTATTTGCATGTATGGCGACTGAAAAAGGAAACTACAGTTGAAAACTTACAAAACTACGTGAAGGAGATATGCAAAACAGACTGTGGAGCGAAGGTGGAGAAAATAAAGCATAAGACAGAAAGGGATTATGCTTCTTTTATCATTGGTGTCCCGGAAAGTAATTACGAAATGCTATGTGAGCCGAGTGTATGGCCGATTAATGTCGAATTTTGTGAGTGGGTGTGGTTTCGCAAGCCCAGGGACTCTAAATACACCGCCACACAAAGCAGTGGAAGTGTATTACCAGAACGTTAGAGGTCTCCGTACAAAGTTAGAAGTGTTTCATAGCGGTCTGGTTTCTTCAAGTGCGGATCTATTCGCAGTAACTGAAACTGGATGCAATCAGTCCATTAAAGACGCTGAAATTGTCCCCCCAAGCTATAGCATCATACGCTGTGATCGGACGGATGGGCGAAAGCAAGGCGGCGCGTTTCTCGTGGCCACACCGCGGCTGGAACTACGGACAGTACCACTACCGAGTGACGTCAGCGTTAGCGATAAGGTGTTTGAACTGGTTTGTGCGAATGTGTATGAGCGCGACAAGTTTTTATTCTTGTGTTGCGTTGTTTACATCCCACCGAATAGCAAAGAAAGCGATTACATGTTTTTGTTTAGAATTATAGAACAATTATGTGATATGTACAATTGTGTGTTAGTATTGGGAGATTTTAACTTGTACTCTTGTTCCACTTATGTTAGCAATTATTTCGATTTTTTTCAGACGTATTGTGGATTCATTCAAAGAAATAAAATACCAAACTGTAATAATCGCCAGTTAGATTTGGTATTAACAACATTGTGGGATGGCACTGAGGTATGCGCGGCATCGGAGGCGTTGGTTCCAATTGATGTGTACCATCCACCGCTTGAAGTAACGGTCTTGGTATCGGGGGGTGCTTCGGCTGGGACGGATACTTATACCGATACTGATACCGATACCAGTAGTAGACTCTTTATACCCGAGTGGAATTTTGCGAAGGCCGATTATCTACAATTATACACATCGCTTGCGTCTGTTGACTGGGCACCGTTATTCGAAATAAATAGGGTTGAAGAAAGCGTATCTTATTTTTATTCAATTGTAAATAAAATTATTAACGACTGTGTGCCTACTAAAATAAAAAAGCGGCTAGTGTCTAGATATAGCTACCCCGAATGGTATAGTGCGGAAATTATTAATGAGATAAAAAATAAGGCTTCTTTACATAAAAATTACAAAGCTTGTAAATCACAAGAGAATTATGAATTATTTTCGAGCAGTAGAGCCAGGGTCAAAGCTATGATTCATAACGCCCACTTGCAGTATCAAGACCGCGTTCAAAATCATTTAATGGAGGACCCGAAAGCATTTTGGAACTATATTAGGACAAAAACCAACCATAAAAATGCCAAAAAGGTATGCAAGGACGGTGTGGTGCTTGATGGACAGAACGCGGTAAAAGAATTTTCCGAGTATTTTCAATCTGTGTATAGCACCATTCCGGCGGAACTAGACGACAGCGCGGCGGTGAAAGACGCTGGCGCCGACTCAGCGCGAATTCATCTCGAGCGGTTGCACTTGGACGATGTCATGCGCGCGCTGGCGAGGCTCAAACCGAAGCGGTCTGCCGGACCGGACGGCATCCCCGCTTTCATATTTAAAGACTGTCGAGATGTGTTGGCCGGGCCGTTGCTGCACGTCTACAATATGTCTTTGAGGGATGAAGTGTTTCCGGAATTATGGAAAACAACCCGGGTAGTACCAGTTCCGAAAGGAGGAGGGGGTGAAGGTGTGGACGGATACAGGCCGGTTGCTGTCCTGTCTACTCCAGCTAAGGCATTTGAGTCCGCGTTGCAAAATATTATTTATAAACAAGTACAGACTCAGTTATCGGAAGCGCAGCACGGTTTTCGACCGGGTTGCAGTACGACGACTAATTTACTTAGTTACGTAACACAAATCACACCAGAAGTAGATGGTGGGGGACAGGTTGACGCCGCTTATTTCGATTTTCGAAAAGCATTTGATGTGGTCGATAATGACATCCTGCTAAGGAAATTAGCCGGCGTCGGCTTTACTCCTCATCTATTAAGGTTTTTTACGAGCTACATGAGTGACAGACGTCAGTTTGTTGAGTATGCAGGGTGTAGGTCGGAACCTTATTTCGTAAGATCAGGGGTAAGTCAGGGAAGCAATCTTGGCCCATTAGAGTTCATAATTATGGTCAATGACTTACCTCGAGTAGTCAAAAATGCCGGGTGCTTGCTGTTTGCAGACGATTTAAAAATGTATTTTCCAATAAGAGCTGCTACAGACTGTGAGAGTTTCCAAAGGGATATAGACCGAGTGGTCGTATGGGCTGAAGAAAATAAGTTGTTTTTTAATATGTCAAAGTGCGTCACTATTACTTTTACTCGAGCGCATAGGCCCATCCTCCATGATTACAAAATAAATGGAAAGAAATTAAACAGAGTATCAGAAGTTAAAGATTTAGGAGTTAAATTTACATCCGATTTGAGGTTTCGTGATCATATAAATAATGTATGTAAGAAAGCATATAGAATGCTTGGATTTGTACTTCGTCGGTCCAAGGTTTTTACTAGTATTGGAGTAATCACTGCCTTGTACAATGCCTTGGTTCGTAGTAGTCTCGAAACCAATGCAGTCATTTGGGCTCCACACGAGATGAAATATATTGGTATGATGGAGCGGATACAAAATAAATATATTCGTTTTTTGTATCTAAGAAAGTATGGAGTATATCCCTTTTATCCTCTGATGTACCCAAGTCTGTTTGTATTAGGTATGGTGGGGTACAACGAACTGCGAGTGCGCAGAGAGTTGTGTCTCGCAACATACCTGTTCAAACTAATTAGGGGTAAGATATTCAACAGTGTGGTATTAAGTCATGTCAGCCTCTGTGCCCCTGACAGATACATATGGCGCCGGCGCCGGCCGCCGCTGCTGGCAGTGCCGCGCGGGCGCACCAACCTGCTCGGCATGGCACCGATGACGCGCGCGCTCCGTGCCCTCAACTTAATGGCGGAAAACATTGACCTATTTGGGTGTTCTTTGAATGAGTTCACAAAGTCAGCACTGTTCGTATTATGTTATAGTAGTAATAAATTAGACAAGGGATAGTATAAATAGCTTAAGGTAGTTACACTATTGTCTTAGGATTAGTTTCCTGTAAAAATAGTTGTAAGTGTGGAAATAAATAAAATAAAAAAAACATACAGGATACATACAGGATACATACAGGATACATACAGGATACATACAAATACATACAGGATACATACAAATATATACAGGATACATACAGGATACATACAGATACATACAGGATACATACAGGATACATACAGGATACATACAGGATACATACAGGATACATACAAATACATACAGGATACATACAGATACATACAGGATACATACAGGATACATACAAATACATACAGGATACATACAGGATACATACAAATACATACAGGATACATACAGGATACATACAGATACATACAAATACATACAGGATACATACAGGATACATACAAATACATACAGGATACATACAGGATACATACAGATACATACAGGATACATACAGGATACATACAGGATACATACAAATACATACAGGATACATACAGATACATACAGGATACATACGGGATACATACAGGATACATACAAATACATACAGGATACATACAAATATATACAGGATACATACAGGATACATACAAATACATACAGGATACATACAGGATACATACAGGATACATACAGATACATACAGGATACATACAGGATACATACAGGATACATACAAATACATACAGGATACATACAGGATACATACAAATATATACAGGATACATACAGGATACATACAGGATACATACAAATACATACAGGATACATACAGATACATACAGGATACATACAGGATACATACAGGATACATACAAATACATACAGTATACATACAGATACATACAGGATACATACAGGATACATACAAATACATACAGGATACATACAGGATACATACAAATACATACAGGATACATACAGAATACATACAGGATACATACAGGATACATACAGATACATACAGGATACATACAGGATACATACAGGATACATACAGGATACATACAGATACATACAGGATACATACAGGATACATACAAATACATACAGGATACATACAGATACATACAGGATACATACAGGATACATACAGGATACATACAAATACATACAGGATACATACAGGATACATACAAATACATACAGGATACATACAGGATACATACAAATACATACAGGATACATACAAATACATACAGGATACATACAAATACATACAGGATACATACAGGATACATACAGGATACATACAAATACATACAGGATACATACAAATATATACAGGATACATACAGGATACATACAGGATACATACAGGATACATACAAATACATACAGGATACATACAAATATATACAGGATACATACAGGATACTTACAAATACATACAGGTTACATACAGGATACATACAGGATACATACAGGATACATACAGATACATACAGGATACATACAGGATACATACAGGATACATACAGATACATACAGGATACATACAGGATACATACAAATACATACAGGATACATACAGATACATACAGGATACATACAGGATACATACAAATACATACAGGATACATACAGGATACATACAAATACATACAGGATACATACAGGATACATACAGATACATACAGGATACATACAGGATACATACAAATACATACAGGATACATACAGGATACATACAAATACATACAGGATACATACAGGATACATACAGGATACATACAAATACATACAGGATACATACAAATATATACAGGATACATACAGGATACATACAGGATACATACAGGATACATACAGGATACATACAGGATACATACAGGATACATACAAATACATACAGGATACATACAGGATACATACAAATATATACAGGATACATACAGGATACATACAGGATACATACAAATACATACAGGATACATACAGATACATACAGGATACATACAGGATACATACAGGATACATACAGGATACATACAAATACATACAAATACATACAGGATACATACAGATAAATACAGGATACATACAGGATACATACAGGATACATACAAATACATACAGGATACATAAAGATACATACAAATACATAAAGATACATACAAATACATACAGGATACATACAAATACATACAGGATACATACAAATACATACAGGATACATACAAATAACAAAGATACAAACAGGATACATACAGGATACATATAGGATACATAAAGGATACATACAGGATACATACAAATACATACAGGATACATACAGGATACATACAAATACATACAGGATACATACAGGATACATACAGGATACATACAGGATACATACAGATACATACAGGATACATACAGGATACATACAGGATACATACAGATACATACAGGATACATACAGATACATACAGGATACATACAGGATACATACAGATACATACAGGATACATACAGGATACATACAGATACATACAGGATACATACAGGATACATACAGGATACATACAGGATACATACAGGATACATACAGGATACATACAGGATACATACAAATACATACAGGATACATACAGGATACATACAAATACATACAGGATACACACAGGATACATACAAATACATACAGTATACATACAGGATACATACAGGATATATACAGGATACATACAGGATACATACAGGAAACATACAAATACATACAGGATACATACAAATACATACAGGATACATACAGGATACATACAAATATATACAGGATACATACAAAATACATACAAATACATACAGGATACATACAGGATACATACAGGATACATACAGGATACATACAGGATACATACAAATACATACAGGATACATACAGATACATACAGGATACATACAGGATACATACAGGATACATACAAATACATACAGGATACATACAGGATACATACAAATACATACAGGATACATACAGGATACATACAGATACATACAGGATACATACAGGATACATACAGGATACATACAAATACATACAGGATACATACAGGATACATACAAATACATACAGGATACATACAGGATACATACAGGATACATACAGGATACATACAAATACATACAGGATACATACAAAATACATACAAATACATACAGGATACATACAGGATACATACAGGATACATACAGGATACATACAGGATACATACAGGATACATACAAATACATACAGGATACATACAGATACATACAGGATACATACAGGATACATACAGGATACATACAAATACATACAGGATACATACAGGATACATACAAATACATACAGGATACATACAGGATACATACAGATACATACAGGATACATACAGGATACATACAGGATACATACAAATACATACAGGATACATACAGGATACATACAAATACATACAGGATACATACAGGATACATACAGGATACATACAAATATATACAGGATACATACAGGATACATACAGGATACATACAAATACATACAGGATACATACAGATACATACAGGATACATACAGGATACATACAGGATACATACAGGATACATACAGGATACATACAAATACATACAGGATACATACAGATAAATACAGGATACATACAGGATACATACAGGATACATACAAATACATACAGGATACATACAGGATACATACAAATACATACAGGATACATACAGAATACATACAGGATACATACAGGATACATACAGATACATAAGGGATACATACAGGATAAATACAGGATACATACAGGATACATACAGATACATACAGGATACATACAGGATACATACAAATACCTACAGGATACATACAGATACATACATGATACATACAGGATACATACAGGATACATACAAATACATACAGGATACATACAGGATACATACAAATACATACAGGATACATACAGGATACATACAAATATATACAGGATACATACAAAATATATACAAATAAATACAGGATACATACAAATACATACAGGATACATACAGATACATACAGGATACATACAGGATACATACAGGATACATACAGGATACATACAAATACATACAGGATACATACAGATACATACAGGATACATACAGGATACATACAAATACATACAGGATACATACAAATACATACAGGATACATATAGGATACATAAAGGATACATACAGGATACATACAAATACATACAGGATACATACAGGATACATACAAATACATACAGGTTACATACAGGATACATACAGGATACATACAGGATACATACAGATACATACAGGATACATACAGGATACATACAGGATACATACAGATACATACAGGATACATACAGGATACATACAAATACATACAGGATACATACAGATACATACAGGATACATACAGGATACATACAAATACATACAGGATACATACAGGATACATACAAATACATACAGGATACATACAGGATACATACAGATACATACAGGATACATACAGGATACATACAAATACATACAGGATACATACAGGATACATACAAATACATACAGGATACATACAGGATACATACAGGATATATACAGGATACATACAGGATACATACAGGATACATACAGGATACATACAAATACATACAGGATACATACAGATACATACAGGATACATACGGGATACATACAGGATACATACAAATACATACAGGATACATACAAATATATACAGGATACATACAGGATACATACAAATACATACAGGATACATACAGGATACATACAGGATACATACAGATACATACAGGATACATACAGGATACATACAGGATACATACAAATACATGCAGGATACATACAGGATACATACAAATATATACAGGATACATACAGGATACATACAGGATACATACAGGATACATACAAATACATACAGGATACATACAAATACATACAGGATACATATAGGATACATAAAGGATACATACAGGATACATACAAATACATACAGGATACATACAGGATACATACAAATACATACAGGATACATACAGGATACATACAGGATACATACAGGATACATACAGATACATACAGGATACATACAGGATACATACAGGATACATACAGATACATACAGGATACATACAGATACATACAGGATACATACAGGATACATACAGATACATACAGGATACATACAGGATACATACAGATACATACAGGATACATACAGGATACATACAGGATACATACAGGATACATACAGGATACATACAGGATACATACAGGATACATACAGGATACATACAGGATACATACAGGATACATACAAATACATACAGGATACATACAGGATACATACAAATACATACAGGATACACACAGGATACATACAAATACATACAGTATACATACAGGATACATACAGGATATATACAGGATACATACAGGATACATACAGGAAACATACAAATACATACAGGATACATACAAATACATACAGGATACATACAGGATACATAAAAATATATACAGGATACATACAAAATACATACAAATACATACAGGATACATACAGGATACATACAGGATACATACAGGATACATACAGGATACATACAGGATACATACAGGATACATACAAATACATACAGGATACATACAGATACATACAGGATACATACAGGATACATACAGGATACATACAAATACATACAGGATACATACAGGATACATACAAATACATACAGGATACATACAGATACATACAGGATACATACAGGATACATACAGGATACATACAAATACATACAGGATACATACAGGATACATACAAATACATACAGGATACATACAGGATACATACAGGATACATACAGGATACATACAAATACATACAGGATACATACAGATACATACAGGATACATACGGGATACATACAGGATACATACAAATACATACAGGATACATACAAATATATACAGGATACATACAGGATACATACAAATACATACAGGATACATACAGGTGTACAGGATACATACAGATACATACAGGATACATACAGGATACATACAGGATACATACAAATACATACAGGATACATACAGGATACATACAAATATATACAGGATACATACAGGATACATACAGGATACATACAAATACATACAGGATACATACAGATACATACAGGATACATACAGGATACATACAAATACATACAGGATACATACAGATACATACAGGATACATACAGGATACATACAAATACATACAGGATACATACAAATACATACAGGATACATATAGGATACATAAAGGATACATACAGGATACATACAAATACATACAGGATACATACAGGATACATACAAATACATACAGGATACATACAAATATATACAGGATACATACAAATACATACAGGATACATACAGGTGTACAGGATACATACAGATACATACAGGATACATACAGGATACATACAGGATACATACAAATACATACAGGATACATACAAATATATACAGGATACATACAGGATACATACAGGATACATACAAATACATACAGGATACATACAGATACATACAGGATACATACAGGATACATACAAATACATACAGGATACATACAGATACATACAGGATACATACAGGATACATACAAATACATACAGGATACATACAAATACATACAGGATACATATAGGATACATAAAGGATACATACAGGATACATACAAATACATACAGGATACATACAGGATACATACAAATACATACAGGATACATACAGGATACGTACAGGATACATACAGGATACATACAGATACATACAGGATACATACAGGATACATACAGGATACATACAGATACATACAGGATACATACAGATACATACAGGATACATACAGGATACATACAGATACATACAGGATACATACAGGATACATACAGATACATACAGGATACATACAGGATACATACAGGATACATACAGGATACATACAGGATACATACAGGATACATACAAATACATACAGGATACATACAGGATACATACAAATACATACAGGATACACACAGGATACATACAAATACATACAGTATACATACAGGATACATACAAATACATACAGGATACATACAGGATACATACAAATACATACAGGATACATACAGGATACATACAGGATACATACAGGATACATACAAATACATACAGGATACATACAGATACATACAGGATACATACGGGATACATACAGGATACATACAAATACATACAGGATACATACAAATATATACAGGATACATACAGGATACATACAAATACATACAGGATACATACAGGATACATACAGGATACATACAGATACATACAGGATACATACAGGATACATACAGGATACATACAAATACATACAGGATACATACAGGATACATACAAATATATACAGGATACATACAGGATACATACAGGATACATACAAATACATACAGGATACATACAGGATACATACAAATACATACAGGATACATACAGGATACATACAAATACATACAGGATACATACAGGATACATACAGGATACATACAAATATATACAGGATACATACAGGATACATACAGGATACATACAAATACATACAGGATACATACAGATACATACAGGATACATACAGGATACATACAGGATACATACAGGATACATACAGGATACATACAAATACATACAGGATACATACAGATAAATACAGGATACATACAGGATACATACAGGATACATACAAATACATACAGGATACATACAGGATACATACAAATACATACAGGATACATACAGAATACATACAGGATACATACAGGATACATACAGATACATAAGGGATACATACAGGATAAATACAGGATACATACAGGATACATACAGATACATACAGGATACATACAGGATACATACAAATACCTACAGGATACATACAGATACATACATGATACATACAGGATACATACAGGATACATACAAATACATACAGGATACATACAGGATACATACAAATACATACAGGATACATACAGGATACATACAAATATATACAGGATACATACAAAATATATACAAATAAATACAGGATACATACAAATACATACAGGATACATACAGATACATACAGGATACATACAGGATACATACAGGATACATACAGGATACATACAAATACATACAGGATACATACAGATACATACAGGATACATACAGGATACATACAAATACATACAGGATACATACAAATACATACAGGATACATATAGGATACATAAAGGATACATACAGGATACATACAAATACATACAGGATACATACAGGATACATACAAATACATACAGGTTACATACAGGATACATACAGGATACATACAGGATACATACAGATACATACAGGATACATACAGGATACATACAGGATACATACAGATACATACAGGATACATACAGGATACATACAAATACATACAGGATACATACAGATACATACAGGATACATACAGGATACATACAAATACATACAGGATACATACAGGATACATACAAATACATACAGGATACATACAGGATACATACAGATACATACAGGATACATACAGGATACATACAAATACATACAGGATACATACAGGATACATACAAATACATACAGGATACATACAGGATACATACAGGATATATACAGGATACATACAGGATACATACAGGATACATACAGGATACATACAAATACATACAGGATACATACAGATACATACAGGATACATACGGGATACATACAGGATACATACAAATACATACAGGATACATACAAATATATACAGGATACATACAGGATACATACAAATACATACAGGATACATACAGGATACATACAGGATACATACAGATACATACAGGATACATACAGGATACATACAGGATACATACAAATACATGCAGGATACATACAGGATACATACAAATATATACAGGATACATACAGGATACATACAGGATACATACAGGATACATACAAATACATACAGGATACATACAAATACATACAGGATACATATAGGATACATTAAGGATACATACAGGATACATACAAATACATACAGGATACATACAGGATACATACAAATACATACAGGATACATACAGGATACATACAGGATACATACAGGATACATACAGATACATACAGGATACATACAGGATACATACAGGATACATACAGATACATACAGGATACATACAGATACATACAGGATACATACAGGATACATACAGATACATACAGGATACATACAGATACATACAGGATACATACAGGATACATACAGGATACATACAAATACATACAGGATACATACAGGATACATACAAATACATACAGGATACATACAGGATACATACAGGATACATACAGGATACATACAAATACATACAGGATACATACAGATACATACAGGATACATACGGGATACATACAGGATACATACAAATACATACAGGATACATACAGGATACATACAGGATACATACAAATACATACAGGATACATACAAATATATACAGGATACATACAGGATACTTACAAATACATACAGATACATACAGGATACATACAGGATACATACAGGATACATACAGATACATACAGGATACATACAAGATACATACAGGATACATACAAATACATACAGATACATACAGATACATACAGGATACATACAGATACATACAGGATACATACAGGATACATACAGGATACATACAGGAAACATACAGGAAACATACAAATACTTACAGGATACATACAAATACATACAGGATACATACAGGATACATAAAAATATATACAGGATACATACAAAATACATACAAATACATACAGGATACATACAGGATACATACAGGATACATACAAATACATACAGGATACATACAGATACATACAGGATACATACAGGATACATACAAATACATACAGGATACATACTGGATACATACAAATACATACAGGATACATACAGGATACATACAGATACATACAGGATACATACAGGATACATACAGGATACATACAAATACATACAGGATACATACAGGATACATACAAATACATACAGGATACATACAGGATACATACAAATACATACAGGATACATACAGGATACATACAGGATACATACAAAAATATACAGGATACATACAGATACATACAGATACATACAGGATACATACAAATACATACAGGATACATACAAATATATACAGGATACATACAAAATATATACAAATAAATACAGGATACATACAAATACATACAGGATACATACAGATACATACAGGATACATACAGGATACATACAGGATACATACAGGATACATACAGATACATACAGGATACATACAAATACATACAGGATACATACAGATACATACAGGATACATACAGGATACATACAAATACATACAGGATACATACAAATACATACAGGATACATATAGGATACATAAAGGATACATACAGGATACATACAAATACATACAGGATACATACAGGATACATACAGGATACATACAGGATACATACAGATACATACAGGATACATACAGGATACATACAGGATACATACAGATACATACAGGATACATACAGATACATACAGGATACATACAGGATACATACAGATACATACAGGATACATACAGGATACATACAGATACATACAGGATACATACAGGATACATACAGGATACATACAGGATACATACAGGATACATACAGGATACATACAGGATACATACAGGATACATACAGGATACATACAAATACATACAGGATACATACAGGATACATACAAATACATACAGGATACACACAGGATACATACAAATAAATACAGTATACATACAGGATACATACAGGATATATACAGGATACATACAGGATACATACAGGAAACATACAAATACATACAGGATACATACAAATACATACAGGATACATACAGGATACATACAGGATACATACAAATATATACAGGATACATACAAAATACATACAAATACATACAGGATACATACAGATACATACAGGATACATACAGGATACATACAGGATACATACAGGATACATACAGGATACATACAAATACATACAGGATACATACAGATACATACAGGATACATACAGGATACATACAAATACATACAGGATACATACAGGATACATACAAATACATACAGGATACATACAGGATACATACAGATACATACAAATACATACAGGATACATACAGGATACATACAAATACATACAGGATACATACAGGATACATACAGATACATACAGGATACATACAGGATACATACAGGATACATACAAATACATACAGGATACATACAGATACATACAGGATACATACGGGATACATACAGGATACATACAAATACATACAGGATACATACAAATATATACAGGATACATACAGGATACATACAAATACATACAGGATACATACAGGATACATACAGATACATACAGGATACATACAGGATACATACAGGATACATACAAATACATACAGGATACATACAGGATACATACAAATATATACAGGATACATACAGGATACATACAGGATACATACAAATACATACAGGATACATACAGATACATACAGGATACATACAGGATACATACAGGATACATACAAATACATACAGTATACATACAGATACATACAGGATACATACAGGATACATACAAATACATACAGGATACATACAGGATACATACAAATACATACAGGATACATACAGAATACATACAGGATACATACAGGATACATACAGATACATATAGGATACATACAGGATACATACAGGATACATACAAATACATACAGTATACATACAGATACATACAGGATACATACAGGATACATACAAATACATACAGGATACATACAGGATACATACAAATACATACAGGATACATACAGAATACATACAGGATACATACAGGATACATACAGATACATACAGGATACATACAGGATACATACAGGATACATACAGGATACATACAGATACATACAGGATACATACAGGATACATACAAATACATACAGGATACATACAGATACATACAGGATACATACAGGATACATACAGGATACATACAGGATACATACAAATACATACAGGATACATACAGGATACATACAAATACATACAGGATACATACAGGATACATACAGGATACATACAAATACATACAGGATACATACAAATACATACAGGATACATACAAATACATACAGGATACATACAGGATACATACAGGATACATACAAATACATACAGGATACATACAAATATATACAGGATACATACAGGATACATACAGGATACATACAGGATACATACAGGATACATACAAATACATACAGGATACATACAAATATATACAGGATACATACAGGATACTTACAAATACATACAGGATACATACAAATATATACAGGATACATACAGGATACATACAGATACATACAGGATACATACAGGATACATACAGGATACATACAGATACATACAGGATACATACAGGATACATACAAATACATACAGGATACATACAGATACATACAGGATACATACAGGATACATACAAATACATACAGGATACATACAAATATATACAGGATACATACAGGATACTTACAAATACATACAGGTTACATACAGGATACATACAGGATACATACAGGATACATACAGATACATACAGGATACATACAGGATACATACAGGATACATACAGATACATACAGGATACATACAGGATACATACAAATACATACAGGATACATACAGATACATACAGGATACATACAGGATACATACAAATACATACAGGATACATACAGGATACATACAAATACATACAGGATACATACAGGATACATACAGATACATACAGGATACATACAGGATACATACAAATACATACAGGATACATACAGGATACATACAAATACATACAGGATACATACAGGATACATACAGGATACATACAAATACATACAGGATACATACAAATATATACAGGATACATACAGGATACATACAGGATACATACAGGATACATACAGGATACATACAGGATACATACAAATACATACAGGATACATACAGGATACATACAAATACATACAGGATACATACAGGATACATACAGATACATACAGGATACATACAGGATACATACAAATACATACAGGATACATACAGGATACATACAAATACATACAGGATACATACAGGATACATACAGGATACATACAAATACATACAGGATACATACAAATATATACAGGATACATACAGGATACATACAGGATACATACAGGATACATACAGGATACATACAGGATACATACAGGATACATACAGGATACATACAAATACATACAGGATACATACAGGATACATACAAATACATACAGGATACACACAGGATACATACAAATAAATACAGTATACATACAGGATACATACAGGATATATACAGGATACATACAGGATACATACAGGAAACATACAAATACATACAGGATACATACAAATACATACAGGATACATACAGGATACATACAGGATACATACAAATATATACAGGATACATACAAAATACATACAAATACATACAGGATACATACAGGATACATACAGGATACATACAGGATACATACAGGATACATACAAATACATACAGGATACATACAGATACATACAGGATACATACAGGATACATACAAATACATACAGGATACATACAGGATACATACAAATACATACAGGATACATACAGATACATACAGGATACATACAGGATACATACAGGATACATACAGGATACATACAGGATACATACAAATACATACAGGATACATACAGATACATACAGGATACATACAGGATACATACAAATACATACAGGATACATACAGGATACATACAAATACATACAGGATACATACAGGATACATACAGATACATACAAATACATACAGGATACATACAGGATACATACAAATACATACAGGATACATACAGGATACATACAGATACATACAGGATACATACAGGATACATACAAATACATACAGGATACATACAGATACATACAGGATACATACGGGATACATACAGGATACATACAAATACATACAGGATACATACAAATATATACAGGATACATACAGGATACATACAAATACATACAGGATACATACAGGATACATACAGGATACATACAGATACATACAGGATACATACAGGATACATACAGGATACATACAAATACATACAGGATACATACAGGATACATACAAATATATACAGGATACATACAGGATACTTACAAATACATACAGGATACATACAGGATACATACAGGATACATACAAATACATACAGGATACATACAGATACATACAGGATACATACGGGATACATACAGGATACATACAAATACATACAGGATACATACAAATATATACAGGATACATACAGGATACATACAAATACATACAGGATACATACAGGATACATACAGGATACATACAGATACATACAGGATACATACAGGATACATACAGGATACATACAAATACATACAGGATACATACAGGATACATACAAATATATACAGGATACATACAGGATACTTACAAATACATACAGGATACATACAGGATACATACAGGATACATACAGGATACATACAGGATACATACAGGATACATACAGGATACATACAAATACATACAGGATACATACAGGATACATACAAATATATACAGGATACATACAGGATACATACAGGATACATACAGGATACATACAAATACATACAGATACATACAGGATACATACAGGATACATACAGGATACATACAGATACATACAGGATACATACAAGATACATACAGGATACATACAAATACATACAGATACATACAGATACATACAGGATACATACAGATACATACAGGATACATACAGGATACATACAGGATACATACAGGATACATACAAATATATACAGGATACATACAGGATACATACAAATACATACAGGATACATACAGGATACATACAGGATACATACAAATACATACAGGATACATACAAATACATACAGGATACATACAAATACATACAGGATACATACAGGATACATACAGGATACATACAAATACATACAGGATACATACAAATATATACAGGATACATACAGGATACTTACAAATACATACAGGATACATACAGGATACATACAGGATACATACAGGATACATACAGATACATACAGGATACATACAGGATACATACAGGATACATACAAATACATACAGGATACATACAGGATACATACAAATATATACAGGATACATACAGGATACATACAGGATACATACAGGATACATACAAATACATACAGATACATACAGGATACATACAGGATACATACAGGATACATACAGATACATACAGGATACATACAAGATACATACAGGATACATACAGGATACATACAAATACATACAGGATACATACAGGATACATACAAATACATACAGGATACATACAGGATACATACAGGATACATACAAATACATACAGGATACATACAAATACATACAGGATACATACAAATTTTTTTTACAGCGCGCGCGCACTGAGCGGACGTGTTTCGTGATTGAGAGCAAATTAAATTAAATGAAAGTTGTTTAGTGATATAAATACGATTCAATGTGATGGCGACGCACTGTGGTGGCTGTGAGGCCGAAATTTATGATATATCCTTCATGGAATGTGCAAAGGAGTCATGCAAGAGATTGTATCACTTAAAGTGTTTGGCAATGTCGACGGAGGTGTTCGATACTTTCACTGAAGAATATAAAGCCCAGTGGATGTGCCCGGAATGTGCGCGTTCTATCCCGAAACGCGACGATACACCTGTTCGAGCAAGAATCATGGATCAAACATTCACCCCATCTAATAACGTCAATGTTGTGCGGGGAAATCGACAACAGCAGTTAGATGAGTCGCAGAATGACAATGATTCAAAAATAATGGATGTACTTTGCAGCTTCCGGGCTGAAATGGGAATTCGATTAAATAATCAGATGGAAGCATTTAAACAGCTGCAGAATCTTTTTATTACAAATCAATCGGAGTTACATGACTTACGTGCAGAAATGAGGGTAGCACAGCAGAAAATAAATAATATTAGCGTTCTAGAAGACCAAATAAAACATTTGAAAAGTAAGAACAAAAAACTTGAAGATTACATTAGCAGTATGGAAAGGAAAGACACCACAAATCAACAAATAGAATCATACGCAAAGGTGAGCTCGAAAAATCTACCCGCAGTCATTGCAAACTCGACGGCGAGTACGAAAACTATGCCAGCGGTAGCAACTGCAACACATACAGGTGGGGCCAGTAAACAGGCGAATTATTCAGTGATTGAGTCACAGTCTGCAATTGACGCTGGGGTAGAAAACCAACTTAAGACAAATCAAAGTACGGAGAGCACCGGAAATACAATTAGTGATAATGACTGGGTTAAGGTTGAAAAAAGAAAAACTAATAAATTTCCTAACAATGAAGTAAAAAAAGGTGGCAAATTAAACTCGGTTGATATTCAGGGCATGGAACGTAAAAAGTATTTGCATGTATGGCGACTGAAAAAGGAAACTACAGTTGAAAACTTACAAAACTACGTGAAGGAGATATGCAAAACAGACTGTGGAGCGAAGGTGGAGAAAATAAAGCATAAGACAGAAAGGGATTATGCTTCTTTTATCATTGGTGTCCCGGAAAGTAATTACGAAATGCTATGTGAGCCGAGTGTATGGCCGATTAATGTCGAATTTTGTGAGTGGGTGTGGTTTCGCAAGCCCAGGGACTCTAAATACACCGCCACACAAAGCAGTGGAAGTGTATTACCAGAACGTTAGAGGTCTCCGTACAAAGTTAGAAGTGTTTCATAGCGGTCTGGTTTCTTCAAGTGCGGATCTATTCGCAGTAACTGAAACTGGATGCAATCAGTCCATTAAAGACGCTGAAATTGTCCCCCCAAGCTATAGCATCATACGCTGTGATCGGACGGATGGGCGAAAGCAAGGCGGCGCGTTTCTCGTGGCCACACCGCGGCTGGAACTACGGACAGTACCACTACCGAGTGACGTCAGCGTTAGCGATAAGGTGTTTGAACTGGTTTGTGCGAATGTGTATGAGCGCGACAAGTTTTTATTCTTGTGTTGCGTTGTTTACATCCCACCGAATAGCAAAGAAAGCGATTACATGTTTTTGTTTAGAATTATAGAACAATTATGTGATATGTACAATTGTGTGTTAGTATTGGGAGATTTTAACTTGTACTCTTGTTCCACTTATGTTAGCAATTATTTCGATTTTTTTCAGACGTATTGTGGATTCATTCAAAGAAATAAAATACCAAACTGTAATAATCGCCAGTTAGATTTGGTATTAACAACATTGTGGGATCTAGTGTCTAGATATAGCTACCCCGAATGGTATAGTGCGGAAATTATTAATGAGATAAAAAATAAGGCTTCTTTACATAAAAATTACAAAGCTTGTAAATCACAAGAGAATTATGAATTATTTTCGAGCAGTAGAGCCAGGGTCAAAGCTATGATTCATAACGCCCACTTGCAGTATCAAGACCGCGTTCAAAATCATTTAATGGAGGACCCGAAAGCATTTTGGAACTATATTAGGACAAAAACCAACCATAAAAATGCCAAAAAGGTATGCAAGGACGGTGTGGTGCTTGATGGACAGAACGCGGTAAAAGAATTTTCCGAGTATTTTCAATCTGTGTATAGCACCATTCCGGCGGAACTAGACGACAGCGCGGCGGTGAAAGACGCTGGCGCCGACTCAGCGCGAATTCATCTCGAGCGGTTGCACTTGGACGATGTCATGCGCGCGCTGGCGAGGCTCAAACCGAAGCGGTCTGCCGGACCGGACGGCATCCCCGCTTTCATATTTAAAGACTGTCGAGATGTGTTGGCCGGGCCGTTGCTGCACGTCTACAATATGTCTTTGAGGGATGAAGTGTTTCCGGAATTATGGAAAACAACCCGGGTAGTACCAGTTCCGAAAGGAGGAGGGGGTGAAGGTGTGGACGGATACAGGCCGGTTGCTGTCCTGTCTACTCCAGCTAAGGCATTTGAGTCCGCGTTGCAAAATATTATTTATAAACAAGTACAGACTCAGTTATCGGAAGCGCAGCACGGTTTTCGACCGGGTTGCAGTACGACGACTAATTTACTTAGTTACGTAACACAAATCACACCAGAAGTAGATGGTGGGGGACAGGTTGACGCCGCTTATTTCGATTTTCGAAAAGCATTTGATGTGGTCGATAATGACATCCTGCTAAGGAAATTAGCCGGCGTCGGCTTTACTCCTCATCTATTAAGGTTTTTTAAGACAAATCAAAGTACGGAGAGCACCGGAAATACAATTAGTGATAATGACTGGGTTAAGGTTGAAAAAAGAAAAACTAATAAATTTCCTAACAATGAAGTAAAAAAAGGTGGCA
Source organism: Apotomis betuletana (assembly GCA_932273695.1). NCBI lineage: Eukaryota > Metazoa > Arthropoda > Insecta > Lepidoptera > Tortricidae > Apotomis > Apotomis betuletana. Next base: position 5,075,035 of record OW026298.1, on the reverse strand, counting down.
AATTAAACTCGGTTGATATTCAGGGCATGGAACGTAAAAAGTATTTGCATGTATGGCGACTGAAAAAGGAAACTACAGTTGAAAACTTACAAAACTACGTGAAGGAGATATGCAAAACAGACTGTGGAGCGAAGGTGGAGAAAATAAAGCATAAGACAGAAAGGGATTATGCTTCTTTTATCATTGGTGTCCCGGAAAGTAATTACGAAATGCTATGTGAGCCGAGTGTATGGCCGATTAATGTCGAATTTTGTGAGTGGGTGTGGTTTCGCAAGCCCAGGGACTCTAAATACACCGCCACACAAAGCAGTGGAAGTGTATTACCAGAACGTTAGAGGTCTCCGTACAAAGTTAGAAGTGTTTCATAGCGGTCTGGTTTCTTCAAGTGCGGATCTATTCGCAGTAACTGAAACTGGATGCAATCAGTCCATTAAAGACGCTGAAATTGTCCCCCCAAGCTATAGCATCATACGCTGTGATCGGACGGATGGGCGAAAGCAAGGCGGCGCGTTTCTCGTGGCCACACCGCGGCTGGAACTACGGACAGTACCACTACCGAGTGACGTCAGCGTTAGCGATAAGGTGTTTGAACTGGTTTGTGCGAATGTGTATGAGCGCGACAAGTTTTTATTCTTGTGTTGCGTTGTTTACATCCCACCGAATAGCAAAGAAAGCGATTACATGTTTTTGTTTAGAATTATAGAACAATTATGTGATATGTACAATTGTGTGTTAGTATTGGGAGATTTTAACTTGTACTCTTGTTCCACTTATGTTAGCAATTATTTCGATTTTTTTCAGACGTATTGTGGATTCATTCAAAGAAATAAAATACCAAACTGTAATAATCGCCAGTTAGATTTGGTATTAACAACATTGTGGGATGGCACTGAGGTATGCGCGGCATCGGAGGCGTTGGTTCCAATTGATGTGTACCATCCACCGCTTGAAGTAACGGTCTTGGTATCGGGGGGTGCTTCGGCTGGGACGGATACTTATACCGATACTGATACCGATACCAGTAGTAGACTCTTTATACCCGAGTGGAATTTTGCGAAGGCCGATTATCTACAATTATACACATCGCTTGCGTCTGTTGACTGGGCACCGTTATTCGAAATAAATAGGGTTGAAGAAAGCGTATCTTATTTTTATTCAATTGTAAATAAAATTATTAACGACTGTGTGCCTACTAAAATAAAAAAGCGGCTAGTGTCTAGATATAGCTACCCCGAATGGTATAGTGCGGAAATTATTAATGAGATAAAAAATAAGGCTTCTTTACATAAAAATTACAAAGCTTGTAAATCACAAGAGAATTATGAATTATTTTCGAGCAGTAGAGCCAGGGTCAAAGCTATGATTCATAACGCCCACTTGCAGTATCAAGACCGCGTTCAAAATCATTTAATGGAGGACCCGAAAGCATTTTGGAACTATATTAGGACAAAAACCAACCATAAAAATGCCAAAAAGGTATGCAAGGACGGTGTGGTGCTTGATGGACAGAACGCGGTAAAAGAATTTTCCGAGTATTTTCAATCTGTGTATAGCACCATTCCGGCGGAACTAGACGACAGCGCGGCGGTGAAAGACGCTGGCGCCGACTCAGCGCGAATTCATCTCGAGCGGTTGCACTTGGACGATGTCATGCGCGCGCTGGCGAGGCTCAAACCGAAGCGGTCTGCCGGACCGGACGGCATCCCCGCTTTCATATTTAAAGACTGTCGAGATGTGTTGGCCGGGCCGTTGCTGCACGTCTACAATATGTCTTTGAGGGATGAAGTGTTTCCGGAATTATGGAAAACAACCCGGGTAGTACCAGTTCCGAAAGGAGGAGGGGGTGAAGGTGTGGACGGATACAGGCCGGTTGCTGTCCTGTCTACTCCAGCTAAGGCATTTGAGTCCGCGTTGCAAAATATTATTTATAAACAAGTACAGACTCAGTTATCGGAAGCGCAGCACGGTTTTCGACCGGGTTGCAGTACGACGACTAATTTACTTAGTTACGTAACACAAATCACACCAGAAGTAGATGGTGGGGGACAGGTTGACGCCGCTTATTTCGATTTTCGAAAAGCATTTGATGTGGTCGATAATGACATCCTGCTAAGGAAATTAGCCGGCGTCGGCTTTACTCCTCATCTATTAAGGTTTTTTACGAGCTACATGAGTGACAGACGTCAGTTTGTTGAGTATGCAGGGTGTAGGTCGGAACCTTATTTCGTAAGATCAGGGGTAAGTCAGGGAAGCAATCTTGGCCCATTAGAGTTCATAATTATGGTCAATGACTTACCTCGAGTAGTCAAAAATGCCGGGTGCTTGCTGTTTGCAGACGATTTAAAAATGTATTTTCCAATAAGAGCTGCTACAGACTGTGAGAGTTTCCAAAGGGATATAGACCGAGTGGTCGTATGGGCTGAAGAAAATAAGTTGTTTTTTAATATGTCAAAGTGCGTCACTATTACTTTTACTCGAGCGCATAGGCCCATCCTCCATGATTACAAAATAAATGGAAAGAAATTAAACAGAGTATCAGAAGTTAAAGATTTAGGAGTTAAATTTACATCCGATTTGAGGTTTCGTGATCATATAAATAATGTATGTAAGAAAGCATATAGAATGCTTGGATTTGTACTTCGTCGGTCCAAGGTTTTTACTAGTATTGGAGTAATCACTGCCTTGTACAATGCCTTGGTTCGTAGTAGTCTCGAAACCAATGCAGTCATTTGGGCTCCACACGAGATGAAATATATTGGTATGATGGAGCGGATACAAAATAAATATATTCGTTTTTTGTATCTAAGAAAGTATGGAGTATATCCCTTTTATCCTCTGATGTACCCAAGTCTGTTTGTATTAGGTATGGTGGGGTACAACGAACTGCGAGTGCGCAGAGAGTTGTGTCTCGCAACATACCTGTTCAAACTAATTAGGGGTAAGATATTCAACAGTGTGGTATTAAGTCATGTCAGCCTCTGTGCCCCTGACAGATACATATGGCGCCGGCGCCGGCCGCCGCTGCTGGCAGTGCCGCGCGGGCGCACCAACCTGCTCGGCATGGCACCGATGACGCGCGCGCTCCGTGCCCTCAACTTAATGGCGGAAAACATTGACCTATTTGGGTGTTCTTTGAATGAGTTCACAAAGTCAGCACTGTTCGTATTATGTTATAGTAGTAATAAATTAGACAAGGGATAGTATAAATAGCTTAAGGTAGTTACACTATTGTCTTAGGATTAGTTTCCTGTAAAAATAGTTGTAAGTGTGGAAATAAATAAAATAAAAAAAACATACAGGATACATACAGGATACATACAGGATACATACAGGATACATACAGGATACATACAAATACATACAGGATACATACAGATACATACAGGATACATACGGGATACATACAGGATACATACAAATACATACAGGATACATACAAATATATACAGGATACATACAGGATACATACAAATACATACAGGATACATACAGGATACATACAGGATACATACAGATACATACAGGATACATACAGGATACATACAGGATACATACAAATACATACAGGATACATACAGGATACATACAAATATATACAGGATACATACAGGATACATACAGGATACATACAAATACATACAGGATACATACAGATACATACAGGATACATACAGGATACATACAGGATACATACAAATACATACAGTATACATACAGATACTATAGGATACATACAGGATACATACAAATACATACAGGATACATACAGGATACATACAAATACATACAGGATACATACAGAATACATACAGGATACATACAGGATACATACAGATACATACAGGATACATACAGGATACATACAGGATACATACAGGATACATACAGATACATACAGGATACATACAGGATACATACAAATACATACAGGATACATACAGATACATACAGGATACATACAGGATACATACAGGATACATACAAATACATACAGGATACATACAGGATACATACAAATACATACAGGATACATACAGGATACATACAAATACATACAGGATACATACAAATACATACAGGATACATACAAATACATACAGGATACATACAGGATACATACAGGATACATACAAATACATACAGGATACATACAAATATATACAGGATACATACAGGATACATACAGGATACATACAGGATACATACAAATACATACAGGATACATACAAATATATACAGGATACATACAGGATACTTACAAATACATACAGGTTACATACAGGATACATACAGGATACATACAGGATACATACAGATACATACAGGATACATACAGGATACATACAGGATACATACAGATACATACAGGATACATACAGGATACATACAAATACATACAGGATACATACAGATACATACAGGATACATACAGGATACATACAAATACATACAAATACATACAGGATACATACAGGATACATACAAATACATACAGGATACATACAGGATACATACAGATACATACAGGATACATACAGGATACATACAAATACATACAGGATACATACAGGATACATACAAATACATACAGGATACATACAGGATACATACAGGATACATACAAATACATACAGGATACATACAAATATATACAGGATACATACAGGATACATACAGGATACATACAGGATACATACAGGATACATACAGGATACATACAGGATACATACAAATACATACAGGATACATACAGGATACATACAAATATATACAGGATACATACAGGATACATACAGGATACATACAAATACATACAGGATACATACAGATACATACAGGATACATACAGGATACATACAGGATACATACAGGATACATACAAATACATACAGGATACATACAGATAAATACAGGATACATACAGGATACATACAGGATACATACAAATACATACAGGATACATAAAGATACATACAAATACATAAAGATACATACAAATACATACAGGATACATACAAATACATACAGGATACATACAAATACATACAGGATACATACAAATAACAAAGATACAAACAGGATACATACAGGATACATATAGGATACATAAAGGATACATACAGGATACATACAAATACATACAGGATACATACAGGATACATACAAATACATACAGGATACATACAGGATACATACAGGATACATACAGGATACATACAGATACATACAGGATACATACAGGATACATACAGGATACATACAGATACATACAGGATACATACAGATACATACAGGATACATACAGGATACATACAGATACATACAGGATACATACAGGATACATACAGATACATACAGGATACATACAGGATACATACAGGATACATACAGGATACATACAGGATACATACAGGATACATACAGGATACATACAAATACATACAGGATACATACAGGATACATACAAATACATACAGGATACACACAGGATACATACAAATACATACAGTATACATACAGGATACATACAGGATATATACAGGATACATACAGGATACATACAGGAAACATACAAATACATACAGGATACATACAAATACATACAGGATACATACAGGATACATACAAATATATACAGGATACATACAAAATACATACAAATACATACAGGATACATACAGGATACATACAGGATACATACAGGATACATACAGGATACATACAAATACATACAGGATACATACAGATACATACAGGATACATACAGGATACATACAGGATACATACAAATACATACAGGATACATACAGGATACATACAAATACATACAGGATACATACAGGATACATACAGATACATACAGGATACATACAGGATACATACAGGATACATACAAATACATACAGGATACATACAGGATACATACAAATACATACAGGATACATACAGGATACATACAGGATACATACAGGATACATACAAATACATACAGGATACATACAAAATACATACAAATACATACAGGATACATACAGGATACATACAGGATACATACAGGATACATACAGGATACATACAGGATACATACAAATACATACAGGATACATACAGATACATACAGGATACATACAGGATACATACAGGATACATACAAATACATACAGGATACATACAAATACATACAGGATACATACAGGATACATACAGATACATACAGGATACATACAGGATACATACAGGATACATACAAATACATACAGGATACATACAGGATACATACAAATACATACAGGATACATACAGGATACATACAGGATACATACAAATATATACAGGATACATACAGGATACATACAGGATACATACAAATACATACAGGATACATACAGATACATACAGGATACATACAGGATACATACAGGATACATACAGGATACATACAGGATACATACAAATACATACAGGATACATACAGATAAATACAGGATACATACAGGATACATACAGGATACATACAAATACATACAGGATACATACAGGATACATAAAAATACATACAGGATACATACAGAATACATACAGGATACATACAGGATACATACAGATACATAAGGGATACATACAGGATAAATACAGGATACATACAGGATACATACAGATACATACAGGATACATACAGGATACATACAAATACCTACAGGATACATACAGATACATACATGATACATACAGGATACATACAGGATACATACAAATACATACAGGATACATACAGGATACATACAAATACATACAGGATACATACAGGATACATACAAATATATACAGGATACATACAAAATATATACAAATAAATACAGGATACATACAAATACATACAGGATACATACAGATACATACAGGATACATACAGGATACATACAGGATACATACAGATACATACAGGATACATACAGGATACATACAGGATACATACAAATACATACAGGATACATACAGGATACATACAAATACATACAGGATACATACAGGATACATACAGATACATACAGGATACATACAGGATACATACAGGATACATACAAATACATACAGGATACATACAGGATACATACAAATACATACAGGATACATACAGGATACATACAGGATACATACAGGATACATACAAATACATACAGGATACATACAAAATACATACAAATACATACAGGATACATACAGGATACATACAGGATACATACAGGATACATACAGGATACATACAGGATACATACAAATACATACAGGATACATACAGATACATACAGGATACATACAGGATACATACAGGATACATACAAATACATACAGGATACATACAGGATACATACAAATACATACAGGATACATACAGGATACATACAGATACATACAGGATACATACAGGATACATACAGGATACATACAAATACATACAGGATACATACAGGATACATACAAATACATACAGGATACATACAGGATACATACAGGATACATACAAATATATACAGGATACATACAGGATACATACAGGATACATACAAATACATACAGGATACATACAGATACATACAGGATACATACAGGATACATACAGGATACATACAGGATACATACAGGATACATACAAATACATACAGGATACATACAGATAAATACAGGATACATACAGGATACATACAGGATACATACAAATACATACAGGATACATACAGGATACATACAAATACATACAGGATACATACAGAATACATACAGGATACATACAGGATACATACAGATACATAAGGGATATATACAGGATAAATACAGGATACATACAGGATACATACAGATACATACAGGATACATACAGGATACATACAAATACCTACAGGATACATACAGATACATACATGATACATACAGGATACATACAGGATACATACAAATACATACAGGATACATACAGGATACATACAAATACATACAGGATACATACAGGATACATACAAATATATACAGGATACATACAAAATATATACAAATAAATACAGGATACATACAAATACATACAGGATACATACAGATACATACAGGATACATACAGGATACATACAGGATACATACAGGATACATACAAATACATACAGGATACATACAGATACATACAGGATACATACAGGATACATACAAATACATACAGGATACATACAAATACATACAGGATACATATAGGATACATAAAGGATACATACAGGATACATACAAATACATACAGGATACATACAGGATACATACAAATACATACAGGTTACATACAGGATACATACAGGATACATACAGGATACATACAGATACATACAGGATACATACAGGATACATACAGGATACATACAGATACATACAGGATACATACAGGATACATACAAATACATACAGGATACATACAGATACATACAGGATACATACAGGATACATACAAATACATACAGGATACATACAGGATACATACAAATACATACAGGATACATACAGGATACATACAGATACATACAGGATACATACAGGATACATACAAATACATACAGGATACATACAGGATACATACAAATACATACAGGATACATACAGGATACATACAGGATATATACAGGATACATACAGGATACATACAGGATACATACAGGATACATACAAATACATACAGGATACATACAGATACATACAGGATACATACGGGATACATACAGGATACATACAAATACATACAGGATACATACAAATATATACAGGATACATACAGGATACATACAAATACATACAGGATACATACAGGATACATACAGGATACATACAGATACATACAGGATACATACAGGATACATACAGGATACATACAAATACATGCAGGATACATACAGGATACATACAAATATATACAGGATACATACAGGATACATACAGGATACATACAGGATACATACAAATACATACAGGATACATACAAATACATACAGGATACATATAGGATACATAAAGGATACATACAGGATACATACAAATACATACAGGATACATACAGGATACATACAAATACATACAGGATACATACAGGATACATACAGGATACATACAGGATACATACAGATACATACAGGATACATACAGGATACATACAGGATACATACAGATACATACAGGATACATACAGATACATACAGGATACATACAGGATACATACAGATACATACAGGATACATACAGGATACATACAGATACATACAGGATACATACAGGATACATACAGGATACATACAGGATACATACAGGATACATACAGGATACATACAGGATACATACAGGATACATACAGGATACATACAAATACATACAGGATACATACAGGATACATACAAATACATACAGGATACACACAGGATACATACAAATACATACAGTATACATACAGGATACATACAGGATATATACAGGATACATACAGGATACATACAGGAAACATACAAATACATACAGGATACATACAAATACATACAGGATACATACAGGATACATAGAAATATATACAGGATACATACAAAATACATACAAATACATACAGGATACATACAGGATACATACAGGATACATACAGGATACATACAGGATACATACAGGATACATACAGGATACATACAGGATACATACAAATACATACAGGATACATACAGATACATACAGGATACATACAGGATACATACAGGATACATACAAATACATACAGGATACATACAGGATACATACAAATACATACAGGATACATACAGATACATACAGGATACATACAGGATACATACAGGATACATACAAATACATACAGGATACATACAGGATACATACAAATACATACAGGATACATACAGGATACATACAGGATACATACAGGATACATACAAATACATACAGGATACATACAGATACATACAGGATACATACGGGATACATACAGGATACATACAAATACATACAGGATACATACAAATATATACAGGATACATACAGGATACATACAAATACATACAGGATACATACAGGTGTACAGGATACATACAGATACATACAGGATACATACAGGATACATACAGGATACATACAAATACATACAGGATACATACAGGATACATACAAATATATACAGGATACATACAGGATACATACAGGATACATACAAATACATACAGGATACATACAGATACATACAGGATACATACAGGATACATACAAATACATACAGGATACATACAGATACATACAGGATACATACAGGATACATACAAATACATACAGGATACATACAAATACATACAGGATACATATAGGATACATAAAGGATACATACAGGATACATACAAATACATACAGGATACATACAGGATACATACAAATACATACAGGATACATACAAATATATACAGGATACATACAAATACATACAGGATACATACAGGTGTACAGGATACATACAGATACATACAGGATACATACAGGATACATACAGGATACATACAAATACATACAGGATACATACAAATATATACAGGATACATACAGGATACATACAGGATACATACAAATACATACAGGATACATACAGATACATACAGGATACATACAGGATACATACAAATACATACAGGATACATACAGATACATACAGGATACATACAGGATACATACAAATACATACAGGATACATACAAATACATACAGGATACATATAGGATACATAAAGGATACATACAGGATACATACAAATACATACAGGATACATACAGGATACATACAAATACATACAGGATACATACAGGATACGTACAGGATACATACAGGATACATACAGATACATACAGGATACATACAGGATACATACAGGATACATACAGATACATACAGGATACATACAGATACATACAGGATACATACAGGATACATACAGATACATACAGGATACATACAGGATACATACAGATACATACAGGATACATACAGGATACATACAGGATACATACAGGATACATACAGGATACATACAGGATACATACAGGATACATACAAATACATACAGGATACATACAGGATACATACAAATACATACAGGATACACACAGGATACATACAAATACATACAGTATACATACAGGATACATACAAATACATACAGGATACATACAGGATACATACAAATACATACAGGATACATACAGGATACATACAGGATACATACAGGATACATACAAATACATACAGGATACATACAGATACATACAGGATACATACGGGATACATACAGGATACATACAAATACATACAGGATACATACAAATATATACAGGATACATACAGGATACATACAAATACATACAGGATACATACAGGATACATACAGGATACATACAGATACATACAGGATACATACAGGATACATACAGGATACATACAAATACATACAGGATACATACAGGATACATACAAATATATACAGGATACATACAGGATACATACAGGATACATACAAATACATACAGGATACATACAGATACATACAGGATACATACAGGATACATACAGGATACATACAGGATACATACAGGATACATACAAATACATACAGGATACATACAGATAAATACAGGATACATACAGGATACATACAGGATACATACAAATACATACAGGATACATACAGGATACATACAAATACATACAGGATACATACAGAATACATACAGGATACATACAGGATACATACAGATACATACAGGATATATACAGGATACATACAGGATACATACAGGATACATACAGATACATAAAGGATACATACAGGATACATACAAATACATACAGGATACATACAGATACATACAGGATACATACAGGATACATACAGGATACATACAAATACATACAGGATACATACAGGATACATACAAATACATACAGGATACATACAGGATACATACAGGATACATACAGGATACATACAAATACATACAGGATACATACAAATACATACAGGATACATACAGGATACATACAGGATACATACAGGATACATACAAATACATACAGGATACATACAAATATATACAGGATACATACAGGATACTTACAAATACATACAGATACATACAGGATACATACAGGATACATACAGGATACATACAGATATACATACAGGATACATACAAATACATACAGATACATACAGATACATACAGGATACATACAGATACATACAGGATACATACAGGATACATACAGGATACATACAGGAAACATACAGGAAACATACAAATACTTACAGGATACATACAAATACATACAGGATACATACAGGATACATAAAAATATATACAGGATACATACAAAATACATACAAATACATACAGGATACATACAGGATACATACAGGATACATACAAATACATACAGGATACATACAGATACATACAGGATACATACAGATACATACAGGATACATACAGGATACATACAAATACATACAGGATACATACTGGATACATACAAATACATACAGGATACATACAGGATACATACAGATACATACAGGATACATACAGGATACATACAGGATACATACAAATACATACAGGATACATACAGGATACATACAAATACATACAGGATACATACAGGATACATACAAATACATACAGGATACATACAGGATACATACAGGATACATACAAAAATATACAGGATACATACAGATACATACAGATACATACAGGATACATACAAATACATACAGGATACATACAAATATATACAGGATACATACAAAATATATACAAATAAATACAGGATACATACAAATACATACAGGATACATACAGATACATACAGGATACATACAGGATACATACAGGATACATACAGGATACATACAGATACATACAGGATACATACAAATACATACAGGATACATACAGATACATACAGGATACATACAGGATACATACAAATACATACAGGATACATACAAATACATACAGGATACATATAGGATACATAAAGGATACATACAGGATACATACAAATACATACAGGATACATACAGGATACATACAGGATACATACAGGATACATACAGATACATACAGGATACATACAGGATACATACAGGATACATACAGATACATACAGGATACATACAGATACATACAGGATACATACAGGATACATACAGATACATACAGGATACATACAGGATACATACAGATACATACAGGATACATACAGGATACATACAGGATACATACAGGATACATACAGGATACATACAGGATACATACAGGATACATACAAATACATACAGGATACATACAGGATACATACAAATACATACAGGATACACACAGGATACATACAAATAAATACAGTATACATACAGGATACATACAGGATATATACAGGATACATACAGGATACATACAGGAAACATACAAATACATACAGGATACATACAAATACATACAGGATACATACAGGATACATACAGGATACATACAAATATATACAGGATACATACAAAATACATACAAATACATACAGGATACATACAGATACATACAGGATACATACAGGATACATACAGGATACATACAGGATACATACAGGATACATACAAATACATACAGGATACATACAGATACATACAGGATACATACAGGATACATACAAATACATACAGGATACATACAGGATACATACAAATACATACAGGATACATACAGGATACATACAGATACATACAAATACATACAGGATACATACAGGATACATACAAATACATACAGGATACATACAGGATACATACAGATACATACAGGATACATACAGGATACATACAGGATACATACAAATACATACAGGATACATACAGATACATACAGGATACATACGGGATACATACAGGATACATACAAATACATACAGGATACATACAAATATATACAGGATACATACAGGATACATACAAATACATACAGGATACATACAGGATACATACAGGATACATACAGATACATACAGGATACATACAGGATACATACAGGATACATACAAATACATACAGGATACATACAGGATACATACAAATATATACAGGATACATACAGGATACATACAGGATACATACAAATACATACAGGATACATACAGATACATACAGGATACATACAGGATACATACAGGATACATACAAATACATACAGTATACATACAGATACATACAGGATACATACAGGATACATACAAATACATACAGGATACATACAGGATACATACAAATACATACAGGATACATACAGGATACATACAGGATACATACAGGATACATACAGATACATACAGGATACATACAGGATACATACAGGATACATACAGGATACATACAGATACATACAGGATACATACAGGATACATACAGGATACATACAAATACATACAGGATACATACAGATACATACAGGATACATACAGGATACATACAGGATACATACAAATACATACAGTATACATACAGATACATACAGGATACATACAGGATACATACAAATACATACAGGATACATACAGGATACATACAAATACATACAGGATACATACAGGATACATACAGGATACATACAGGATACATACAGATACATACAGGATACATACAGGATACATACAGGATACATACAGGATACATACAGATACATACAGGATACATACAGGATACATACAAATACATACAGGATACATACAGATACATACAGGATACATACAGGATACATACAGGATACATACAGGATACATACAAATACATACAGGATACATACAGGATACATACAAATACATACAGGATACATACAGGATACATACAGGATACATACAAATACATACAGGATACATACAAATACATACAGGATACATACAAATACATACAGGATACATACAGGATACATACAGGATACATACAAATACATACAGGATACATACAAATATATACAGGATACATACAGGATACATACAGGATACATACAGGATACATACAAATACATACAGGATACATACAAATATATACAGGATACATACAGGATACTTACAAATACATACAGGTTACATACAGGATACATACAGGATACATACAGGATACATACAGATACATACAGGATACATACAGGATACATACAGGATACATACAGATACATACAGGATACATACAGGATACATACAAATACATACAGGATACATACAGATACATACAGGATACATACAGGATACATACAAATACATACAGGATACATACAAATATATACAGGATACATACAGGATACTTACAAATACATACAGGTTACATACAGGATACATACAGGATACATACAGGATACATACAGATACATACAGGATACATACAGGATACATACAGGATACATACAGATACATACAGGATACATACAGGATACATACAAATACATACAGGATACATACAGATACATACAGGATACATACAGGATACATACAAATACATACAGGATACATACAGGATACATACAAATACATACAGGATACATACAGGATACATACAGATACATACAGGATACATACAGGATACATACAAATACATACAGGATACATACAGGATACATACAAATACATACAGGATACATACAGGATACATACAGGATACATACAAATACATACAGGATACATACAAATATATACAGGATACATACAGGATACATACAGGATACATACAGGATACATACAGGATACATACAGGATACATACAAATACATACAGGATACATACAGGATACATACAAATACATACAGGATACATACAGGATACATACAGATACATACAGGATACATACAGGATACATACAAATACATACAGGATACATACAGGATACATACAAATACATACAGGATACATACAGGATACATACAGGATACATACAAATACATACAGGATACATACAAATATATACAGGATACATACAGGATACATACAGGATACATACAGGATACATACAGGATACATACAGGATACATACAGGATACATACAGGATACATACAAATACATACAGGATACATACAGGATACATACAAATACATACAGGATACACACAGGATACATACAAATAAATACAGTATACATACAGGATACATACAGGATATATACAGGATACATACAGGATACATACAGGAAACATACAAATACATACAGGATACATACAAATACATACAGGATACATACAGGATACATACAGGATACATACAAATATATACAGGATACATACAAAATACATACAAATACATACAGGATACATACAGGATACATACAGGATACATACAGGATACATACAGGATACATACAAATACATACAGGATACATACAGATACATACAGGATACATACAGGATACATACAAATACATACAGGATACATACAGGATACATACAAATACATACAGGATACATACAGATACATACAGGATACATACAGGATACATACAGGATACATACAGGATACATACAGGATACATACAAATACATACAGGATACATACAGATACATACAGGATACATACAGGATACATACAAATACATACAGGATACATACAGGATACATACAAATACATACAGGATACATACAGGATACATACAGATACATACAAATACATACAGGATACATACAGGATACATACAAATACATACAGGATACATACAGGATACATACAGATACATACAGGATACATACAGGATACATACAAATACATACAGGATACATACAGATACATACAGGATACATACGGGATACATACAGGATACATACAAATACATACAGGATACATACAAATATATACAGGATACATACAGGATACATACAAATACATACAGGATACATACAGGATACATACAGGATACATACAGATACATACAGGATACATACAGGATACATACAGGATACATACAAATACATACAGGATACATACAGGATACATACAAATATATACAGGATACATACAGGATACTTACAAATACATACAGGATACATACAGGATACATACAGGATACATACAAATACATACAGGATACATACAGATACATACAGGATACATACGGGATACATACAGGATACATACAAATACATACAGGATACATACAAATATATACAGGATACATACAGGATACATACAAATACATACAGGATACATACAGGATACATACAGGATACATACAGATACATACAGGATACATACAGGATACATACAGGATACATACAAATACATACAGGATACATACAGGATACATACAAATATATACAGGATACATACAGGATACTTACAAATACATACAGGATACATACAGGATACATACAGGATACATACAGGATACATACAGGATACATACAGGATACATACAAATACATACAGGATACATACAGGATACATACAAATATATACAGGATACATACAGGATACATACAGGATACATACAGGATACATACAAATACATACAGATACATACAGGATACATACAGGATACATACAGGATACATACAGATACATACAGGATACATACAAGATACATACAGGATACATACAAATACATACAGATACATACAGATACATACAGGATACATACAGATACATACAGGATACATACAGGATACATACAGGATACATACAGGATACATACAAATATATACAGGATACATACAGGATACATACAAATACATACAGGATACATACAGGATACATACAGGATACATACAAATACATACAGGATACATACAAATACATACAGGATACATACAAATACATACAGGATACATACAGGATACATACAGGATACATACAAATACATACAGGATACATACAAATATATACAGGATACATACAGGATACTTACAAATACATACAGGATACATACAGGATACATACAGGATACATACAGGATACATACAGATACATACAGGATACATACAGGATACATACAGGATACATACAAATACATACAGGATACATACAGGATACATACAAATATATACAGGATACATACAGGATACATACAGGATACATACAGGATACATACAAATACATACAGATACATACAGGATACATACAGGATACATACAGGATACATACAGATACATACAGGATACATACAAGATACATACAGGATACATACAGGATACATACAAATACATACAGGATACATACAGGATACATACAAATACATACAGGATACATACAGGATACATACAGGATACATACAAATACATACAGGATACATACAAATACATACAGGATACATACAAATTTTTTTTACAGCGCGCGCGCACTGAGCGGACGTGTTTCGTGATTGAGAGCAAATTAAATTAAATGAAAGTTGTTTAGTGATATAAATACGATTCAATGTGATGGCGACGCACTGTGGTGGCTGTGAGGCCGAAATTTATGATATATCCTTCATGGAATGTGCAAAGGAGTCATGCAAGAGATTGTATCACTTAAAGTGTTTGGCAATGTCGACGGAGGTGTTCGATACTTTCACTGAAGAATATAAAGCCCAGTGGATGTGCCCGGAATGTGCGCGTTCTATCCCGAAACGCGACGATACACCTGTTCGAGCAAGAATCATGGATCAAACATTCACCCCATCTAATAACGTCAATGTTGTGCGGGGAAATCGACAACAGCAGTTAGATGAGTCGCAGAATGACAATGATTCAAAAATAATGGATGTACTTTGCAGCTTCCGGGCTGAAATGGGAATTCGATTAAATAATCAGATGGAAGCATTTAAACAGCTGCAGAATCTTTTTATTACAAATCAATCGGAGTTACATGACTTACGTGCAGAAATGAGGGTAGCACAGCAGAAAATAAATAATATTAGCGTTCTAGAAGACCAAATAAAACATTTGAAAAGTAAGAACAAAAAACTTGAAGATTACATTAGCAGTATGGAAAGGAAAGACACCACAAATCAACAAATAGAATCATACGCAAAGGTGAGCTCGAAAAATCTACCCGCAGTCATTGCAAACTCGACGGCGAGTACGAAAACTATGCCAGCGGTAGCAACTGCAACACATACAGGTGGGGCCAGTAAACAGGCGAATTATTCAGTGATTGAGTCACAGTCTGCAATTGACGCTGGGGTAGAAAACCAACTTAAGACAAATCAAAGTACGGAGAGCACCGGAAATACAATTAGTGATAATGACTGGGTTAAGGTTGAAAAAAGAAAAACTAATAAATTTCCTAACAATGAAGTAAAAAAAGGTGGCAAATTAAACTCGGTTGATATTCAGGGCATGGAACGTAAAAAGTATTTGCATGTATGGCGACTGAAAAAGGAAACTACAGTTGAAAACTTACAAAACTACGTGAAGGAGATATGCAAAACAGACTGTGGAGCGAAGGTGGAGAAAATAAAGCATAAGACAGAAAGGGATTATGCTTCTTTTATCATTGGTGTCCCGGAAAGTAATTACGAAATGCTATGTGAGCCGAGTGTATGGCCGATTAATGTCGAATTTTGTGAGTGGGTGTGGTTTCGCAAGCCCAGGGACTCTAAATACACCGCCACACAAAGCAGTGGAAGTGTATTACCAGAACGTTAGAGGTCTCCGTACAAAGTTAGAAGTGTTTCATAGCGGTCTGGTTTCTTCAAGTGCGGATCTATTCGCAGTAACTGAAACTGGATGCAATCAGTCCATTAAAGACGCTGAAATTGTCCCCCCAAGCTATAGCATCATACGCTGTGATCGGACGGATGGGCGAAAGCAAGGCGGCGCGTTTCTCGTGGCCACACCGCGGCTGGAACTACGGACAGTACCACTACCGAGTGACGTCAGCGTTAGCGATAAGGTGTTTGAACTGGTTT
Source organism: Apotomis betuletana (assembly GCA_932273695.1). Taxonomy (NCBI): domain Eukaryota; kingdom Metazoa; phylum Arthropoda; class Insecta; order Lepidoptera; family Tortricidae; genus Apotomis; species Apotomis betuletana. The sequence goes on along the minus strand of OW026298.1, from coordinate 5,055,060 downwards.
GTGCGAATGTGTATGAGCGCGACAAGTTTTTATTCTTGTGTTGCGTTGTTTACATCCCACCGAATAGCAAAGAAAGCGATTACATGTTTTTGTTTAGAATTATAGAACAATTATGTGATATGTACAATTGTGTGTTAGTATTGGGAGATTTTAACTTGTACTCTTGTTCCACTTATGTTAGCAATTATTTCGATTTTTTTCAGACGTATTGTGGATTCATTCAAAGAAATAAAATACCAAACTGTAATAATCGCCAGTTAGATTTGGTATTAACAACATTGTGGGATGGCACTGAGGTATGCGCGGCATCGGAGGCGTTGGTTCCAATTGATGTGTACCATCCACCGCTTGAAGTAACGGTCTTGGTATCGGGGGGTGCTTCGGCTGGGACGGATACTTATACCGATACTGATACCGATACCAGTAGTAGACTCTTTATACCCGAGTGGAATTTTGCGAAGGCCGATTATCTACAATTATACACATCGCTTGCGTCTGTTGACTGGGCACCGTTATTCGAAATAAATAGGGTTGAAGAAAGCGTATCTTATTTTTATTCAATTGTAAATAAAATTATTAACGACTGTGTGCCTACTAAAATAAAAAAGCGGCTAGTGTCTAGATATAGCTACCCCGAATGGTATAGTGCGGAAATTATTAATGAGATAAAAAATAAGGCTTCTTTACATAAAAATTACAAAGCTTGTAAATCACAAGAGAATTATGAATTATTTTCGAGCAGTAGAGCCAGGGTCAAAGCTATGATTCATAACGCCCACTTGCAGTATCAAGACCGCGTTCAAAATCATTTAATGGAGGACCCGAAAGCATTTTGGAACTATATTAGGACAAAAACCAACCATAAAAATGCCAAAAAGGTATGCAAGGACGGTGTGGTGCTTGATGGACAGAACGCGGTAAAAGAATTTTCCGAGTATTTTCAATCTGTGTATAGCACCATTCCGGCGGAACTAGACGACAGCGCGGCGGTGAAAGACGCTGGCGCCGACTCAGCGCGAATTCATCTCGAGCGGTTGCACTTGGACGATGTCATGCGCGCGCTGGCGAGGCTCAAACCGAAGCGGTCTGCCGGACCGGACGGCATCCCCGCTTTCATATTTAAAGACTGTCGAGATGTGTTGGCCGGGCCGTTGCTGCACGTCTACAATATGTCTTTGAGGGATGAAGTGTTTCCGGAATTATGGAAAACAACCCGGGTAGTACCAGTTCCGAAAGGAGGAGGGGGTGAAGGTGTGGACGGATACAGGCCGGTTGCTGTCCTGTCTACTCCAGCTAAGGCATTTGAGTCCGCGTTGCAAAATATTATTTATAAACAAGTACAGACTCAGTTATCGGAAGCGCAGCACGGTTTTCGACCGGGTTGCAGTACGACGACTAATTTACTTAGTTACGTAACACAAATCACACCAGAAGTAGATGGTGGGGGACAGGTTGACGCCGCTTATTTCGATTTTCGAAAAGCATTTGATGTGGTCGATAATGACATCCTGCTAAGGAAATTAGCCGGCGTCGGCTTTACTCCTCATCTATTAAGGTTTTTTACGAGCTACATGAGTGACAGACGTCAGTTTGTTGAGTATGCAGGGTGTAGGTCGGAACCTTATTTCGTAAGATCAGGGGTAAGTCAGGGAAGCAATCTTGGCCCATTAGAGTTCATAATTATGGTCAATGACTTACCTCGAGTAGTCAAAAATGCCGGGTGCTTGCTGTTTGCAGACGATTTAAAAATGTATTTTCCAATAAGAGCTGCTACAGACTGTGAGAGTTTCCAAAGGGATATAGACCGAGTGGTCGTATGGGCTGAAGAAAATAAGTTGTTTTTTAATATGTCAAAGTGCGTCACTATTACTTTTACTCGAGCGCATAGGCCCATCCTCCATGATTACAAAATAAATGGAAAGAAATTAAACAGAGTATCAGAAGTTAAAGATTTAGGAGTTAAATTTACATCCGATTTGAGGTTTCGTGATCATATAAATAATGTATGTAAGAAAGCATATAGAATGCTTGGATTTGTACTTCGTCGGTCCAAGGTTTTTACTAGTATTGGAGTAATCACTGCCTTGTACAATGCCTTGGTTCGTAGTAGTCTCGAAACCAATGCAGTCATTTGGGCTCCACACGAGATGAAATATATTGGTATGATGGAGCGGATACAAAATAAATATATTCGTTTTTTGTATCTAAGAAAGTATGGAGTATATCCCTTTTATCCTCTGATGTACCCAAGTCTGTTTGTATTAGGTATGGTGGGGTACAACGAACTGCGAGTGCGCAGAGAGTTGTGTCTCGCAACATACCTGTTCAAACTAATTAGGGGTAAGATATTCAACAGTGTGGTATTAAGTCATGTCAGCCTCTGTGCCCCTGACAGATACATATGGCGCCGGCGCCGGCCGCCGCTGCTGGCAGTGCCGCGCGGGCGCACCAACCTGCTCGGCATGGCACCGATGACGCGCGCGCTCCGTGCCCTCAACTTAATGGCGGAAAACATTGACCTATTTGGGTGTTCTTTGAATGAGTTCACAAAGTCAGCACTGTTCGTATTATGTTATAGTAGTAATAAATTAGACAAGGGATAGTATAAATAGCTTAAGGTAGTTACACTATTGTCTTAGGATTAGTTTCCTGTAAAAATAGTTGTAAGTGTGGAAATAAATAAAATAAAAAAAACATACAGGATACATACAGGATACATACAGGATACATACAGGATACATACAAATACATACAGGATACATACAAATATATACAGGATACATACAGGATACTTACAAATACATACAGATACATACAGGATACATACAGGATACATACAGGATACATACAGATACATACAGGATACATACAAGATACATACAGGATACATACAAATACATACAGATACATACAGATACATACAGGATACATACAGATACATACAGGATACATACAGGATACATACAGGATACATACAGGAAACATACAGGAAACATACAAATACTTACAGGATACATACAAATACATACAGGATACATACAGGATACATAAAAATATATACAGGATACATACAAAATACATACAAATACATACAGGATACATACAGGATACATACAGGATACATACAAATACATACAGGATACATACAGATACATACAGGATACATACAGGATACATACAGGATACATACAGGATACATACAGGATACATACAGATACATACAGGATACATACAGGATACATACAGGATACATACAAATACATACAGGATACATACAGGATACATACAAATACATACAGGATACATACAGGATACATACAAATACATACAGGATACATACAGGATACATACAAAAATATACAGGATACATACAGATACATACAGATACATACAGGATACATACAAATACATACAGGATACATACAAATATATACAGGATACATACAAAATATATACAAATAAATACAGGATACATACAAATACATACAGGATACATACAGATACATACAGGATACATACAGGATACATACAGGATACATACAGGATACATACAGGATACATACAGGATACATACAAATACATACAGGATACATACAGATACATACAGGATACATACAGGATACATACAAATACATACAGGATACATACAAATACATACAGGATACATATAGGATACATAAAGGATACATACAGGATACATACAAATACATACAGGATACATACAGGATACATACAAATACATACAGGTTACATACAGGATACATACAGGATACATACAGGATACATACAGATACATACAGGATACATACAGGATACATACAGGATACATACAGATACATACAGGATACATACAGATACATACAGGATACATACAGGATACATACAGATACATACAGGATACATACAGGATACATACAGATACATACAGGATACATACAGGATACATACAGGATACATACAGGATACATACAGGATACATACAGGATACATACAGGATACATACAGGATACATACAGGATACATACAAATACATACAGGATACATACAAATACATACAGGATACACACAGGATACATACAAATAAATACAGTATACATACAGGATACATACAGGATATATACAGGATACATACAGGATACATACAGGAAACATACAAATACATACAGGATACATACAAATACATACAGGATACATACAGGATACATACAGGATACATACAAATATATACAGGATACATACAAAATACATACAAATACATACAGGATACATACAGGATACATACAGGATACATACAGGATACATACAGGATACATACAAATACATACAGGATACATACAGATACATACAGGATACATACAGGATACATACAAATACATACAGGATACATACAGGATACATACAAATACATACAGGATACATACAGATACATACAGGATACATACAGGATACATACAGGATACATACAGGATACATACAGGATACATACAAATACATACAGGATACATACAGATACATACAGGATACATACAGGATACATACAAATACATACAGGATACATACAGGATACATACAAATACATACAGGATACATACAGGATACATACAGATACATACAAATACATACAGGATACATACAGGATACATACAAATACATACAGGATACATACAGGATACATACAGATACATACAGGATACATACAGGATACATACAGGATACATACAAATACATACAGGATACATACAGATACATACAGGATACATACGGGATACATACAGGATACATACAAATACATACAGGATACATACAAATATATACAGGATACATACAGGATACATACAAATACATACAGGATACATACAGGATACATACAGGATACATACAGATACATACAGGATACATACAGGATACATACAGGATACATACAAATACATACAGGATACATACAGGATACATACAAATATATACAGGATACATACAGGATACTTACAAATACATACAGGATACATACAGGATACATACAGGATACATACAGGATACATACAGGATACATACAGGATACATACAAATACATACAGGATACATACAGGATACATACAAATATATACAGGATACATACAGGATACATACAGGATACATACAGGATACATACAAATACATACAGATACATACAGGATACATACAGGATACATACAGGATACATACAGATACATACAGGATACATACAAGATACATACAGGATACATACAAATACATACAGATACATACAGATACATACAGGATACATACAGATACATACAGGATACATACAGGATACATACAGGATACATACAGGATACATACAAATATATACAGGATACATACAAAATACATACAAATACATACAGGATACATACAGGATACATACAGGATACATACAGGATACATACAGGATACATACAGGATACATACAAATACATACAGGATACATACAGATACATACAGGATACATACAGGATACATACAAATACATACAGGATACATACAGGATACATACAGGATACATACAAATACATACAGGATACATACAGGATACATACAGGATACATACAAATACATACAGGATACATACAAATACATACAGGATACATACAAATACATACAGGATACATACAGGATACATACAGGATACATACAAATACATACAGGATACATACAAATATATACAGGATACATACAGGATACTTACAAATACATACAGGATACATACAGGATACATACAGGATACATACAGGATACATACAGGATACATACAGGATACATACAGGATACATACAAATACATACAGGATACATACAGGATACATACAAATATATACAGGATACATACAGGATACATACAGGATACATACAGGATACATACAAATACATACAGATACATACAGGATACATACAGGATACATACAGGATACATACAGATACATACAGGATACATACAAGATACATACAGGATACATACAAATACATACAGATACATACAGATACATACAGGATACATACAGATACATACAGGATACATACAGGATACATACAGGATACATACAGGAAACATACAAATACATACAGGATACATACAAATACATACAGGATACATACAGGATACATACAAATACATACAGGATACATACAGATACATACAGGATACATACAAATACATACAGGATACATACAGATACATACAGGATACATACAGGATACATACAGGATACATACAGGATACATACAAATACATACAGGATACATACAGGATACATACAAATACATACAGGATACATACAGGATACATACAGGATACATACAAATACATACAGGATACATACAAATACATACAGGATACATACAAATACATACAGGATACATACAGGATACATACAGGATACATACAAATACATACAGGATACATACAAATATATACAGGATACATACAGGATACTTACAAATACATACAGGATACATACAGGATACATACAGGATACATACAGGATACATACAGATACATACAGGATACATACAGGATACATACAGGATACATACAAATACATACAGGATACATACAGGATACATACAAATATATACAGGATACATACAGGATACATACAGGATACATACAAATACATACAGATACATACAGGATACATACAGGATACATACAGGATACATACAGATACATACAGGATACATACAAGATACATACAGGATACATACAAATACATACAGATACATACAGATACATACAGGATACATACAGATACATACAGGATACATACAGGATACATACAGGATACATACAGGAAACATACAAATACATACAGGATACATACAAATACATACAGGATACATACAGGATACATATAAATATATACAGGATACATACAAAATACATACAAATACATACAGGATACATACAGGATACATACAGGATACATACAGGATACATACAGGATACATACAGGATACATACAAATACATACAGGATACATACAGATACATACAGGATACATACAGGATACATACAGGATACATACAGGATACATACAGGATACATACAAATACATACAGGATACATACAAATACATACAGGATACATACAGGATACATACAGATACATACAGGATACATACAGGATACATACAGGATACATACAAATACATACAGGATACATACAGGATACATACAAATACATACAGGATACATACAAATACATACAGTATACATACAGGATACATACAGGATATATACAGGATACATACAAATATATACAGGATACATACAGGATACATACAGGATACATACAGGATACTTACAAATACATACAGGATACATACAGATACATACAGGATACATACAGGATACATACAGGATACATACAGGATACATACAGAATACATACAAATACATACAGGATACATACAGGATACATACAAATACATACAGGATACATACAGGATACATACAGGACACATACAGGATACATACAAATACATACAGGATACATACAGATACATACAGGATACATACAGGATACATACAGGATACATACAGGATACATACAGAATACATACAAATACATACAGGATACATACAGGATACATACAAATATATACAGGATACATACAGGATACATACAAATACATACAGATACATACAGATACATACAGATACATACAGGATACATACAGGATACATACAAATACATACAGGATACATACAGGATACATACAAATACATACAGGATACATACAGGATACATACAAATACATACAGGATACATACAAATACAAAAAGGATACATACAGGATACATACAGGATACATACAAATATATACAGGATATATACAAAATACATACAAATACATACAGGATACATACAGGATACATACAGGATACATACAGGATACATACAAATACATACAGGATACATACAGATACATACGGGATACATACAGGATACATACAGGATACATACAGGATACATACAAATACATACAGAATACATACAGGATACATACAAATACATACAGGATACATACAGGATACATACAGATACATACAGGATACATACAGGATACATACAGGATACATACAAATACATACAGGATACATACAGGATACATACAAATACATACAGGATACATACAGGATACATACAGGATACATACAAATATATACAGGATACATACAGATACATACAGGATACATACGGGATACATACAGGATACATACAAATACATACAGGATACATACAAATATATACAGGATACATACAGGATACATACAAATACATACAGGATACATACAGGATACATACATATACATACAGGATACATACAGGATACATACAGGATACATACAAATACATACAGGATACATACAGGATACATACAAATATATACAGGATACATACAGGATACATACAGGATACATACAGGATACATACAGGATACATACAAATACATACAGGATACATACAGATACATACAGGATACATACAGGATACATACAGGATCATCATCATCATCTCAGCCATACTGCCGTGCAGAACTTAAAGTACAGTAAGTGCAATACGTCTCTCATTGCACTTACTGTACTTTAAGTTCTGCACGGCAGCATAGGATGTCCACTGCTGAACATAGGCCTCCCCTTTGGACTTCCATATATACCGGTTGGAAGCGACCTGCATCCAGCGCCTTCCGGCGACCTTTACAAGGTCATCTGTCCATCTCATAGGTGGACGTCCTACGCTGCGCTTGCTGGTCCGAGGTCTCCACTCGAGCACTTTACGGCCCCATCGGCCATCTGCTCTGCGTGCTATGTGGCCTGCCCATTGCCACTTCAACTTGCTAATCCGGTGAGCTATATCGGTCACTTTAGTTCGTCTACGGATTTCCTCATTTCTGATTCGATCACGTAGAGACACCCCGAGCATAGCCCTCTCCATTGCTCGTTGAGCGACTTTGAGCTACATACAGGATACATACAAATACATACAGGATACATACAGAATACATACAGGATACATACAGGATACATACAGATACATACAGGATACATACAGGATACATACAGGATACATACAGATACATACAGGATACATACAGATACATACAGGATACATACAGGATACATACAGATACATACAGGATACATACAGGATACATACAGGATACATACAGGATACATACAAATACATACAGGATACATACAGATACATACAGGATACATACAGGATACATACAGGATACATACAGGATACATACAGGATACATACAGGATACATACAGAATACATACAAATACATACAGGATACATACAGGATACATACAAATACATACAGGATACATACAGGATACATACAGGATACATACAGGATACATACAAATACATACAGGATACATACAAATACATACAGGATACATACAGGATACATACAAATACATAAAGATACATACAGATACATACAAATACATACAGGATACATACAAATACATACAGGATACATACAAATACATACAGGATACATACAAATACATCAAGATACATACAGATACATACAAATACATACAGGATACATACAGGATACATACAAATATATACAGGATACATACAGGATACATACAAATACATACAGATACATACAGATACATACAGATACATACAGGATACATACAGGATACATACAAATACATACAGGATACATACAGGATACATACAGATACATACAGGATACATACAGGATACATACAGGATACATACAAATACATACAGGATACATACAGGATACATACAAATACATACAGGATACATACAGGATACATACAGGATACATACAAATACATACAGGATACATACAGATACATACAGGATACATACGGGATACATACAGGATACATACAAATACATACAGGATACATACAAATATATACAGGATACATACAGGATACATACAAATACATACAGGATACATACAGGATACATACATATACATACAGGATACATACAGGATACATACAGGATACATACAAATACATACAGGATACATACAGGATACATACAAATATATACAGGATACATACAGGATACATACAGGATACATACAGGATACATACAAATACATACAGGATACATACAGATACATACAGGATACATACAGGATACATACAGGATCATCATCATCATCTCAGCCATACTGCCGTGCAGAACTTAAAGTACAGTAAGTGCAATACGTCTCTCATTGCACTTACTGTACTTTAAGTTCTGCACGGCAGCATAGGATGTCCACTGCTGAACATAGGCCTCCCCTTTGGACTTCCATATATACCGGTTGGAAGCGACCTGCATCCAGCGCCTTCCGGCGACCTTTACAAGGTCATCTGTCCATCTCGTAGGTGGACGTCCTACGCTGCGCTTGCTGGTCCGAGGTCTCCACTCGAGCACTTTACGGCCCCATCGGCCATCTGCTCTGCGTGCTATGTGGCCTGCCCATTGCCACTTCAACTTGCTAATCCGGTGAGCTATATCGGTCACTTTAGTTCGTCTACGGATTTCCTCATTTCTGATTCGATCACGTAGAGACACCCCGAGCATAGCCCTCTCCATTGCTCGTTGAGCGACTTTGAGCTACATACAGGATACATACAAATACATACAGGATACATACAGAATACATACAGGATACATACAGGATACATACAGATACATACAGGATACATACAGGATACATACAGGATACATACAGATACATACAGGATACATACAGATACATACAGGATACATACAGGATACATACAGATACATACAGGATACATACAGGATACATACAGGATACATACAGGATACATACAAATACATACAGGATACATACAGATACATACAGGATACATACAGGATACATACAGGATACATACAGGATACATACAGGATACATACAGAATACATACAAATACATACAGGATACATACAGGATACATACAAATACATACAGGATACATACAGGATACATACAGGATACATACAGGATACATACAAATACATACAGGATACATACAAATACATACAGGATACATACAGGATACATACAAATACATAAAGATACATACAGATACATACAAATACATACAGGATACATACAAATACATACAGGATACATACAAATACATACAGGATACATACAAATACATCAAGATACATACAGATACATACAAATACATACAGGATACATACAGGATACATACAAATATATACAGGATACATACAGGATACATACAAATACATACAGATACATACAGATACATACAGATACATACAGGATACATACAGGATACATACAAATACATACAGGATACATACAGGATACATACAAATACATACAGGATACATACAGGATACATACAAATACATACAGGATACATACAAATACAAACAGGATACATACAGGATACATACAGGATACATACAAATATATACAGGATATATACAAAATACATACAAATACATACAGGATACATACAGGATACATACAGGATACATACAGGATACATACAAATACATACAGGATACATACAGATACATACGGGATACATACAGGATACATACAGGATACATACAGGATACATACAAATACATACAGGATACATACAAATACATACAGGATACATACAGGATACATACAGATACATACAGGATACATACAGGATACATACAGGATACATACAAATACATACAGGATACATACAGGATACATACAAATACATACAGGATACATACAGGATACATACAGGATACATACAAATACATACAGGATACATACAGATACATACAGGATACATACGGGATACATACAGGATACATACAAATACATACAGGATACATACAAATATATACAGGATACATACAGGATACATACAAATACATACAGGATACATACAGGATACATACATATACATACAGGATACATACAGGATACATACAGGATACATACAAATACATACAGGATACATACAGGATACATACAAATATATATAGGATACATACAGGATACATACAGGATACATACAGGATACATACAAATACATACAGGATACATACAGATACATACAGGATACATACAGGATACATACAGGATCATCATCATCATCTCAGCCATACTGCCGTGCAGAACTTAAAGTACAGTAAGTGCAATACGTCTCTCATTGCACTTACTGTACTTTAAGTTCTGCACGGCAGCATAGGATGTCCACTGCTGAACATAGGCCTCCCCTTTGGACTTCCATATATACCGGTTGGAAGCGACCTGCATCCAGCGCCTTCCGGCGACCTTTACAAGGTCATCTGTCCATCTCGTAGGTGGACGTCCTACGCTGCGCTTGCTGGTCCGAGGTCTCCACTCGAGCACTTTACGGCCCCATCGGCCATCTGCTCTGCGTGCTATGTGGCCTGCCCATTGCCACTTCAACTTGCTAATCCGGTGAGCTATATCGGTCACTTTAGTTCGTCTACGGATTTCCTCATTTCTGATTCGATCACGTAGAGACACCCCGAGCATAGCCCTCTCCATTGCTCGTTGAGCGACTTTGAGCTACATACAGGATACATACAAATACATACAGGATACATACAGAATACATACAGGATACATACAGGATACATACAGATACATACAGGATACATACAGGATACATACAGGATACATACAGATACATACAGGATACATACAGATACATACAGGATACATACACGATACATACAGATACATACAGGATACATACAGGATACATACAGGATACATACAGGATACATACAAATACATACAGGATACATACAGATACATACAGGATACATACAGGATACATACAGGATACATACAGGATACATACAGAATACATACAAATACATACAGGATACATACAGGATACATACAAATACATACAGGATACATACAGGATACATACAAATATATACAGGATATATACAAAATACATACAAATACATACAGGATACATACAGGATACATACAGGATACATACAGGATACATACAAATACATACAGGATACATACAGATACATACGGGATACATACAGGATACATACAGGATACATACAGGATACATACAAATACATACAGAATACATACAGGATACATACAAATACATACAGGATACATACAGGATACATACAGATACATACAGGATACATACAGGATACATACAGGATACATACAAATACATACAGGATACATACAGGATACATACAAATACATACAGGATACATACAGGATACATACAGGATACATACAAATACATACAGGATACATACAGATACATACAGGATACATACGGGATACATACAGGATACATACAAATACATACAGGATACATACAAATATATACAGGATACATACAGGATACATACAAATACATACAGGATACATACAGGATACATACATATACATACAGGATACATACAGGATACATACAGGATACATACAAATACATACAGGATACATACAGGATACATACAAATATATACAGGATACATACAGGATACATACAGGATACATACAGGATACATACAAATACATACAGGATACATACAGATACATACAGGATACATACAGGATACATACAGGATCATCATCATCATCTCAGCCATACTGCCGTGCAGAACTTAAAGTACAGTAAGTGCAATACGTCTCTCATTGCACTTACTGTACTTTAAGTTCTGCACGGCAGCATAGGATGTCCACTGCTGAACATAGGCCTCCCCTTTGGACTTCCATATATACCGGTTGGAAGCGACCTGCATCCAGCGCCTTCCGGCGACCTTTACAAGGTCATCTGTCCATCTCATAGGTGGACGTCCTACGCTGCGCTTGCTGGTCCGAGGTCTCCACTCGAGCACTTTACGGCCCCATCGGCCATCTGCTCTGCGTGCTATGTGGCCTGCCCATTGCCACTTCAACTTGCTAATCCGGTGAGCTATATCGGTCACTTTAGTTCGTCTACGGATTTCCTCATTTCTGATTCGATCACGTAGAGACACCCCGAGCATAGCCCTCTCCATTGCTCGTTGAGCGACTTTGAGCTACATACAGGATACATACAAATACATACAGGATACATACAGAATACATACAGGATACATACAGGATACATACAGATACATACAGGATACATACAGGATACATACAGGATACATACAGATACATACAGGATACATACAGATACATACAGGATACATACAGGATACATACAGATACATACAGGATACATACAGGATACATACAGGATACATACAGGATACATACAAATACATACAGGATACATACAGATACATACAGGATACATACAGGATACATACAGGATACATACAGGATACATACAGGATACATACAGAATACATACAAATACATACAGGATACATACAGGATACATACAAATACATACAGGATACATACAGGATACATACAGGATACATACAAATACATACAGGATACATACAAATACATACAGGATACATACAGGATACATACAAATACATAAAGATACATACAGATACATACAAATACATACAGGATACATACAAATACATACAGGATACATACAAATACATACAGGATACATACAAATACATCAAGATACATACAGATACATACAAATACATACAGGATACATACAGGATACATACAAATATATACAGGATACATACAGGATACATACAAATACATACAGATACATACAGATACATACAGATACATACAGGATACATACAGGATACATACAAATACATACAGGATACATACAGGATACATACAAATACATACAGGATACATACAGGATACATACAAATACATACAGGATACATACAGGTGTACAGGATACATACAGATACATACAGGATACATACAGGATACATACAGGATACATACAAATACATACAGGATACATACAAATATATACAGGATACATACAGGATACATACAGGATACATACAAATACATACAGGATACATACAGATACATACAGGATACATACAGGATACATACAAATACATACAGGATACATACAGATACATACAGGATACATACAGGATACATACAAATACATACAGGATACATACAAATACATACAGGATACATATAGGATACATAAAGGATACATACAGGATACATACAAATACATACAGGATACATACAGGATACATACAAATACATACAGGATACATACAGGATACGTACAGGATACATACAGGATACATACAGATACATACAGGATACATACAGGATACATACAGGATACATACAGATACATACAGGATACATACAGATACATACAGGATACATACAGGATACATACAGATACATACAGGATACATACAGGATACATACAGATACATACAGGATACATACAGGATACATACAGGATACATACAGGATACATACAGGATACATACAGGATACATACAGGATACATACAAATACATACAGGATACATACAGGATACATACAAATACATACAGGATACACACAGGATACATACAAATACATACAGTATACATACAGGATACATACAAATACATACAGGATACATACAGGATACATACAAATACATACAGGATACATACAGGATACATACAGGATACATACAGGATACATACAAATACATACAGGATACATACAGATACATACAGGATACATACGGGATACATACAGGATACATACAAATACATACAGGATACATACAAATATATACAGGATACATACAGGATACATACAAATACATACAGGATACATACAGGATACATACAGGATACATACAGGATACATACAGATACATACAGGATACATACAGGATACATACAGGATACATACAAATACATACAGGATACATACAGGATACATACAAATATATACAGGATACATACAGGATACATACAGGATACATACAAATACATACAGGATACATACAGATACATACAGGATACATACAGGATACATACAGGATACATACAGGATACATACAAATACATACAGGATACATACAGATAAATACAGGATACATACAGGATACATACAGGATACATACAAATACATACAGGATACATACAGGATACATACAAATACATACAGGATACATACAGAATACATACAGGATACATACAGGATACATACAGATACATACAGGATATATACAGGATACATACAGGATACATACAGGATACATACAGATACATAAAGGATACATACAGGATACATACAAATACATACAGGATACATACAGATACATACAGGATACATACAGGATACATACAGGATACATACAAATACATACAGGATACATACAGGATACATACAAATACATACAGGATACATACAGGATACATACAGGATACATACAGGATACATACAAATACATACAGGATACATACAAATACATACAGGATACATACAGGATACATACAGGATACATACAGGATACATACAAATACATACAGGATACATACAAATATATACAGGATACATACAGGATACTTACAAATACATACAGATACATACAGGATACATACAGGATACATACAGGATACATACAGATACATACAGGATACATACAAGATACATACAGGATACATACAAATACATACAGATACATACAGATACATACAGGATACATACAGATACATACAGGATACATACAGGATACATACAGGATACATACAGGAAACATACAGGAAACATACAAATACTTACAGGATACATACAAATACATACAGGATACATACAGGATACATAAAAATATATACAGGATACATACAAAATACATACAAATACATACAGGATACATACAGGATACATACAGGATACATACAAATACATACAGGATACATACAGATACATACAGGATACATACAGATACATACAGGATACATACAGGATACATACAAATACATACAGGATACATACTGGATACATACAAATACATACAGGATACATACAGGATACATACAGATACATACAGGATACATACAGGATACATACAGGATACATACAAATACATACAGGATACATACAGGATACATACAAATACATACAGGATACATACAGGATACATACAAATACATACAGGATACATACAGGATACATACAGGATACATACAAAAATATACAGGATACATACAGATACATACAGATACATACAGGATACATACAAATACATACAGGATACATACAAATATATACAGGATACATACAAAATATATACAAATAAATACAGGATACATACAAATACATACAGGATACATACAGATACATACAGGATACATACAGGATACATACAGGATACATACAGGATACATACAGATACATACAGGATACATACAAATACATACAGGATACATACAGATACATACAGGATACATACAGGATACATACAAATACATACAGGATACATACAAATACATACAGGATACATATAGGATACATAAAGGATACATACAGGATACATACAAATACATACAGGATACATACAGGATACATACAGGATACATACAGGATACATACAGATACATACAGGATACATACAGGATACATACAGGATACATACAGATACATACAGGATACATACAGATACATACAGGATACATACAGGATACATACAGATACATACAGGATACATACAGGATACATACAGATACATACAGGATACATACAGGATACATACAGGATACATACAGGATACATACAGGATACATACAGGATACATACAGGATACATACAGGATACATACAGGATACATACAGGATACATACAAATACATACAGGATACATACAGGATACATACAAATACATACAGGATACACACAGGATACATACAAATAAATACAGTATACATACAGGATACATACAGGATATATACAGGATACATACAGGATACATACAGGAAACATACAAATACATACAGGATACATACAAATACATACAGGATACATACAGGATACATACAGGATACATACAAATATATACAGGATACATACAAAATACATACAAATACATACAGGATACATACAGGATACATACAGGATACATACAGGATACATACAGGATACATACAGGATACATACAAATACATACAGGATACATACAGATACATACAGGATACATACAGGATACATACAAATACATACAGGATACATACAGAATACATACAAATACATACAGGATACATACAAATACATACAGGATACATACAGGATACATACAGGATACATACAGGATACATACAGGATACATACAAATACAAACAGGATACATACAGATACATACAGGATACATACAGGATACATACAAATACATACAGGATACATACAGGATACATACAAATACATACAGGATACATACAGGATACATACAGATACATACAAATACATACAGGATACATACAGGATACATACAAATACATACAGGATACATACAGGATACATACAGATACATACAGGATACATACAGGATACATACAGGATACATACAGGATACATACAAATACATACAGGATACATACAGATACATACAGGATACATACGGGATACATACAGGATACATACAAATACATACAGGATACATACAAATATATACAGGATACATACAGGATACATACAAATACATACAGGATACATACAGGATACATACAGGATACATACAGATACATACAGGATACATACAGGATACATACAGGATACATACAAATACATACAGGATACATACAGGATACATACAAATATATACAGGATACATACAGGATACATACAGGATACATACAAATACATACAGGATACATACAGATACATACAGGATACATACAGGATACATACAGGATACATACAAATACATACAGTATACATACAGATACATACAGGATACATACAGGATACATACAAATACATACAGGATACATACAGGATACATACAAATACATACAGGATACATACAGATACATACAGGATACATACAGGATACATACAGGATACATACAGGATACATACAAATACATACAGGATACATACAGGATACATACAAATACATACAGGATACATACAGGATACATACAGGATACATACAAATACATACAGGATACATACAAATACATACAGGATACATACAAATACATACAGGATACATACAGGATACATACAGGATACATACAAATACATACAGGATACATACAAATATATACAGGATACATACAGGATACATACAGGATACATACAGGATACATACAAATACATACAGGATACATACAAATATATACAGGATACATACAGGATACTTACAAATACATACAGGTTACATACAGGATACATACAGGATACATACAGGATACATACAGATACATACAGGATACATACAGGATACATACAGGATACATACAGATACATACAGGATACATACAGGATACATACAAATACATACAGGATACATACAGATACATACAGGATACATACAGGATACATACAAATACATACAGGATACATACAGGATACATACAAATACATACAGGATACATACAGGATACATACAGATACATACAGGATACATACAGGATACATACAAATACATACAGGATACATACAGGATACATACAAATACATACAGGATACATACAGGATACATACAGGATACATACAAATACATACAGGATACATACAAATATATACAGGATACATACAGGATACATACAGGATACATACAGGATACATACAGGATACATACAGGATACATACAGGATACATACAAATACATACAGGATACATACAGGATACATACAAATACATACAGGATACATACAGGATACATACAGATACATACAGGATACATACAGGATACATACAAATACATACAGGATACATACAGGATACATACAAATACATACAGGATACATACAGGATACATACAGGATACATACAAATACATACAGGATACATACAAATATATACAGGATACATACAGGATACATACAGGATACATACAGGATACATACAGGATACATACAGGATACATACAGGATACATACAGGATACATACAGGATACATACAAATACATACAGGATACATACAGGATACATACAAATACATACAGGATACACACAGGATACATACAAATAAATACAGTATACATACAGGATACATACAGGATATATACAGGATACATACAGGATACATACAGGAAACATACAAATACATACAGGATACATACAAATACATACAGGATACATACAGGATACATACAGGATACATACAAATATATACAGGATACATACAAAATACATACAAATACATACAGGATACATACAGGATACATACAGGATACATACAGGATACATACAGGATACATACAAATACATACAGGATACATACAGATACATACAGGATACATACAGGATACATACAAATACATACAGGATACATACAGGATACATACAAATACATACAGGATACATACAGATACATACAGGATACATACAGGATACATACAGGATACATACAGGATACATACAGGATACATACAAATACATACAGGATACATACAGATACATACAGGATACATACAGGATACATACAAATACATACAGGATACATACAGGATACATACAAATACATACAGGATACATACAGGATACATACAGATATATACAAATACATACAGGATACATACAGGATACATACAAATACATACAGGATACATACAGGATACATACAGATACATACAGGATACATACAGGATACATACAAATACATACAGGATACATACAGATACATACAGGATACATACGGGATACATACAGGATACATACAAATACATACAGGATACATACAAATATATACAGGATACATACAGGATACATACAAATACATACAGGATACATACAGGATACATACAGGATACATACAGATACATACAGGATACATACAGGATACATACAGGATACATACAAATACATACAGGATACATACAGGATACATACAAATATATACAGGATACATACAGGATACTTACAAATACATACAGGATACATACAGGATACATACAGGATACATACAGGATACATACAGGATACATACAGGATACATACAGGATACATACAGGATACATACAAATACATACAGGATACATACAGGATACATACAAATATATACAGGATACATACAGGATACATACAGGATACATACAGGATACATACAAATACATACAGATACATACAGGATACATACAGGATACATACAGGATACATACAGATACATACAGGATACATACAAGATACATACAGGATACATACAAATACATACAGATACATACAGATACATACAGGATACATACAGATACATACAGGATACATACAGGATACATACAGGATACATACAGGATACATACAAATATATACAGGATACATACAGGATACATACAAATACATACAGGATACATACAGGATACATACAGGATACATACAAATACATACAGGATACATACAAATACATACAGGATACATACAAATACATACAGGATACATACAGGATACATACAGGATACATACAAATACATACAGGATACATACAAATATATACAGGATACATACAGGATACTTACAAATACATACAGGATACATACAGGATACATACAGGATACATACAGGATACATACAGATACATACAGGATACATACAGGATACATACAGGATACATACAAATACATACAGGATACATACAGGATACATACAAATATATACAGGATACATACAGGATACATACAGGATACATACAGGATACATACAAATACATACAGATACATACAGGATACATACAGGATACATACAGGATACATACAGATACATACAGGATACATACAAGATACATACAGGATACATACAGGATACATACAAATACATACAGGATACATACAGGATACATACAAATACATACAGGATACATACAGGATACATACAGGATACATACAGGATACATACAAATACATACAGGATACATACAAATACATACAGGATACATACAAATTTTTTTTACAGCGCGCGCGCACTGAGCGGACGTGTTTCGTGATTGAGAGCAAATTAAATTAAATGAAAGTTGTTTAGTGATATAAATACGATTCAATGTGATGGCGACGCACTGTGGTGGCTGTGAGGCCGAAATTTATGATATATCCTTCATGGAATGTGCAAAGGAGTCATGCAAGAGATTGTATCACTTAAAGTGTTTGGCAATGTCGACGGAGGTGTTCGATACTTTCACTGAAGAATATAAAGCCCAGTGGATGTGCCCGGAATGTGCGCGTTCTATCCCGAAACGCGACGATACACCTGTTCGAGCAAGAATCATGGATCAAACATTCACCCCATCTAATAACGTCAATGTTGTGCGGGGAAATCGACAACAGCAGTTAGATGAGTCGCAGAATGACAATGATTCAAAAATAATGGATGTACTTTGCAGCTTCCGGGCTGAAATGGGAATTCGATTAAATAATCAGATGCAAGCATTTAAACAGCTGCAGAATCTTTTTATTACAAATCAATCGGAGTTACATGACTTACGTGCAGAAATGAGGGTAGCACAGCAGAAAATAAATAATATTAGCGTTCTAGAAGACCAAATAAAACATTTGAAAAGTAAGAACAAAAAACTTGAAGATTACATTAGCAGTATGGAAAGGAAAGACACCACAAATCAACAAATAGAATCATACGCAAAGGTGAGCTCGAAAAATCTACCCGCAGTCATTGCAAACTCGACGGCGAGTACGAAAACTATGCCAGCGGTAGCAACTGCAACACATACAGGTGGGGCCAGTAAACAGGCGAATTATTCAGTGATTGAGTCACAGTCTGCAATTGACGCTGGGGTAGAAAACCAACTTAAGACAAATCAAAGTACGGAGAGCACCGGAAATACAATTAGTGATAATGACTGGGTTAAGGTTGAAAAAAGAAAAACTAATAAATTTCCTAACAATGAAGTAAAAAAAGGTGGCAAATTAAACTCGGTTGATATTCAGGGCATGGAACGTAAAAAGTATTTGCATGTATGGCGACTGAAAAAGGAAACTACAGTTGAAAACTTACAAAACTACGTGAAGGAGATATGCAAAACAGACTGTGGAGCGAAGGTGGAGAAAATAAAGCATAAGACAGAAAGGGATTATGCTTCTTTTATCATTGGTGTCCCGGAAAGTAATTACGAAATGCTATGTGAGCCGAGTGTATGGCCGATTAATGTCGAATTTTGTGAGTGGGTGTGGTTTCGCAAGCCCAGGGACTCTAAATACACCGCCACACAAAGCAGTGGAAGTGTATTACCAGAACGTTAGAGGTCTCCGTACAAAGTTAGAAGTGTTTCATAGCGGTCTGGTTTCTTCAAGTGCGGATCTATTCGCAGTAACTGAAACTGGATGCAATCAGTCCATTAAAGACGCTGAAATTGTCCCCCCAAGCTATAGCATCATACGCTGTGATCGGACGGATGGGCGAAAGCAAGGCGGCGCGTTTCTCGTGGCCACACCGCGGCTGGAACTACGGACAGTACCACTACCGAGTGACGTCAGCGTTAGCGATAAGGTGTTTGAACTGGTTTGTGCGAATGTGTATGAGCGCGACAAGTTTTTATTCTTGTGTTGCGTTGTTTACATCCCACCGAATAGCAAAGAAAGCGATTACATGTTTTTGTTTAGAATTATAGAACAATTATGTGATATGTACAATTGTGTGTTAGTATTGGGAGATTTTAACTTGTACTCTTGTTCCACTTATGTTAGCAATTATTTCGATTTTTTTCAGACGTATTGTGGATTCATTCAAAGAAATAAAATACCAAACTGTAATAATCGCCAGTTAGATTTGGTATTAACAACATTGTGGGATCTAGTGTCTAGATATAGCTACCCCGAATGGTATAGTGCGGAAATTATTAATGAGATAAAAAATAAGGCTTCTTTACATAAAAATTACAAAGCTTGTAAATCACAAGAGAATTATGAATTATTTTCGAGCAGTAGAGCCAGGGTCAAAGCTATGATTCATAACGCCCACTTGCAGTATCAAGACCGCGTTCAAAATCATTTAATGGAGGACCCGAAAGCATTTTGGAACTATATTAGGACAAAAACCAACCATAAAAATGCCAAAAAGGTATGCAAGGACGGTGTGGTGCTTGATGGACAGAACGCGGTAAAAGAATTTTCCGAGTATTTTCAATCTGTGTATAGCACCATTCCGGCGGAACTAGACGACAGCGCGGCGGTGAAAGACGCTGGCGCCGACTCAGCGCGAATTCATCTCGAGCGGTTGCACTTGGACGATGTCATGCGCGCGCTGGCGAGGCTCAAACCGAAGCGGTCTGCCGGACCGGACGGCATCCCCGCTTTCATATTTAAAGACTGTCGAGATGTGTTGGCCGGGCCGTTGCTGCACGTCTACAATATGTCTTTGAGGGATGAAGTGTTTCCGGAATTATGGAAAACAACCCGGGTAGTACCAGTTCCGAAAGGAGGAGGGGGTGAAGGTGTGGACGGATACAGGCCGGTTGCTGTCCTGTCTACTCCAGCTAAGGCATTTGAGTCCGCGTTGCAAAATATTATTTATAAACAAGTACAGACTCAGTTATCGGAAGCGCAGCACGGTTTTCGACCGGGTTGCAGTACGACGACTAATTTACTTAGTTACGTAACACAAATCACACCAGAAGTAGATGGTGGGGGACAGGTTGACGCCGCTTATTTCGATTTTCGAAAAGCATTTGATGTGGTCGATAATGACATCCTGCTAAGGAAATTAGCCGGCGTCGGCTTTACTCCTCATCTATTAAGGTTTTTTAAGACAAATCAAAGTACGGAGAGCACCGGAAATACAATTAGTGATAATGACTGGGTTAAGGTTGAAAAAAGAAAAACTAATAAATTTCCTAACAATGAAGTAAAAAAAGGTGGCAAATTAAACTCGGTTGATATTCAGGGCATGGAACGTAAAAAGTATTTGCATGTATGGCGACTGAAAAAGGAAACTACAGTTGAAAACTTACAAAACTACGTGAAGGAGATATGCAAAACAGACTGTGGAGCGAAGGTGGAGAAAATAAAGCATAAGACAGAAAGGGATTATGCTTCTTTTATCATTGGTGTCCCGGAAAGTAATTACGAAATGCTATGTGAGCCGAGTGTATGGCCGATTAATGTCGAATTTTGTGAGTGGGTGTGGTTTCGCAAGCCCAGGGACTCTAAATACACCGCCACACAAAGCAGTGGAAGTGTATTACCAGAACGTTAGAGGTCTCCGTACAAAGTTAGAAGTGTTTCATAGCGGTCTGGTTTCTTCAAGTGCGGATCTATTCGCAGTAACTGAAACTGGATGCAATCAGTCCATTAAAGACGCTGAAATTGTCCCCCCAAGCTATAGCATCATACGCTGTGATCGGACGGATGGGCGAAAGCAAGGCGGCGCGTTTCTCGTGGCCACACCGCGGCTGGAACTACGGACAGTACCACTACCGAGTGACGTCAGCGTTAGCGATAAGGTGTTTGAACTGGTTTGTGCGAATGTGTATGAGCGCGACAAGTTTTTATTCTTGTGTTGCGTTGTTTACATCCCACCGAATAGCAAAGAAAGCGATTACATGTTTTTGTTTAGAATTATAGAACAATTATGTGATATGTACAATTGTGTGTTAGTATTGGGAGATTTTAACTTGTACTCTTGTTCCACTTATGTTAGCAATTATTTCGATTTTTTTCAGACGTATTGTGGATTCATTCAAAGAAATAAAATACCAAACTGTAATAATCGCCAGTTAGATTTGGTATTAACAACATTGTGGGATGGCACTGAGGTATGCGCGGCATCGGAGGCGTTGGTTCCAATTGATGTGTACCATCCACCGCTTGAAGTAACGGTCTTGGTATCGGGGGGTGCTTCGGCTGGGACGGATACTTATACCGATACTGATACCGATACCAGTAGTAGACTCTTTATACCCGAGTGGAATTTTGCGAAGGCCGATTATCTACAATTATACACATCGCTTGCGTCTGTTGACTGGGCACCGTTATTCGAAATAAATAGGGTTGAAGAAAGCGTATCTTATTTTTATTCAATTGTAAATAAAATTATTAACGACTGTGTGCCTACTAAAATAAAAAAGCGGCTAGTGTCTAGATATAGCTACCCCGAATGGTATAGTGCGGAAATTATTAATGAGATAAAAAATAAGGCTTCTTTACATAAAAATTACAAAGCTTGTAAATCACAAGAGAATTATGAATTATTTTCGAGCAGTAGAGCCAGGGTCAAAGCTATGATTCATAACGCCCACTTGCAGTATCAAGACCGCGTTCAAAATCATTTAATGGAGGACCCGAAAGCATTTTGGAACTATATTAGGACAAAAACCAACCATAAAAATGCCAAAAAGGTATGCAAGGACGGTGTGGTGCTTGATGGACAGAACGCGGTAAAAGAATTTTCCGAGTATTTTCAATCTGTGTATAGCACCATTCCGGCGGAACTAGACGACAGCGCGGCGGTGAAAGACGCTGGCGCCGACTCAGCGCGAATTCATCTCGAGCGGTTGCACTTGGACGATGTCATGCGCGCGCTGGCGAGGCTCAAACCGAAGCGGTCTGCCGGACCGGACGGCATCCCCGCTTTCATATTTAAAGACTGTCGAGATGTGTTGGCCGGGCCGTTGCTGCACGTCTACAATATGTCTTTGAGGGATGAAGTGTTTCCGGAATTATGGAAAACAACCCGGGTAGTACCAGTTCCGAAAGGAGGAGGGGGTGAAGGTGTGGACGGATACAGGCCGGTTGCTGTCCTGTCTACTCCAGCTAAGGCATTTGAGTCCGCGTTGCAAAATATTATTTATAAACAAGTACAGACTCAGTTATCGGAAGCGCAGCACGGTTTTCGACCGGGTTGCAGTACGACGACTAATTTACTTAGTTACGTAACACAAATCACACCAGAAGTAGATGGTGGGGGACAGGTTGACGCCGCTTATTTCGATTTTCGAAAAGCATTTGATGTGGTCGATAATGACATCCTGCTAAGGAAATTAGCCGGCGTCGGCTTTACTCCTCATCTATTAAGGTTTTTTACGAGCTACATGAGTGACAGACGTCAGTTTGTTGAGTATGCAGGGTGTAGGTCGGAACCTTATTTCGTAAGATCAGGGGTAAGTCAGGGAAGCAATCTTGGCCCATTAGAGTTCATAATTATGGTCAATGACTTACCTCGAGTAGTCAAAAATGCCGGGTGCTTGCTGTTTGCAGACGATTTAAAAATGTATTTTCCAATAAGAGCTGCTACAGACTGTGAGAGTTTCCAAAGGGATATAGACCGAGTGGTCGTATGGGCTGAAGAAAATAAGTTGTTTTTTAATATGTCAAAGTGCGTCACTATTACTTTTACTCGAGCGCATAGGCCCATCCTCCATGATTACAAAATAAATGGAAAGAAATTAAACAGAGTATCAGAAGTTAAAGATTTAGGAGTTAAATTTACATCCGATTTGAGGTTTCGTGATCATATAAATAATGTATGTAAGAAAGCATATAGAATGCTTGGATTTGTACTTCGTCGGTCCAAGGTTTTTACTAGTATTGGAGTAATCACTGCCTTGTACAATGCCTTGGTTAATATATACAGGATACATACAAAATACATACAAATACATACAGGATACATACAGGATACATACAGGATACATACAAATACATACAGGATACATACAGATACATACAGGATACATACAGGATACATACAGGATACATACAGGATACATACAAATACATACAGGATACATACTGGATACATACAAATACATACAGGATACATACAGGATACATACAGATACATACAGGATACATACAGGATACATACAGGATACATACAAATACATACAGGATACATACAGGATACATACAAATACATACAGGATACATACAGGATACATACAAATACATACAGGATACATACAGGATACATACAGGATACATACAAAAATATACAGGATACATACAGATACATACAGATACATACAGGATACATACAAATACATACAGGATACATACAAATATATACAGGATACATACAAAATATATACAAATAAATACAGGATACATACAAATACATACAGGATACATACAGATACATACAGGATACATACAGGATACATACAGGATACATACAGGATACATACAGGATACATACAGGATACATACAAATACATACAGGATACATACAGATACATACAGGATACATACAGGATACATACAAATACATACAGGATACATACAAATACATACAGGATACATATAGGATACATAAAGGATACATACAGGATACATACAAATACATACAGGATACATACAGGATACATACAAATACATACAGGTTACATACAGGATACATACAGGATACATACAGGATACATACAGATACATACAGGATACATACAGGATACATACAGGATACATACAGATACATACAGGATACATACAGATACATACAGGATACATACAGGATACATACAGATACATACAGGATACATACAGGATACATACAGATACATACAGGATACATACAGGATACATACAGGATACATACAGGATACATACAGGATACATACAGGATACATACAGGATACATACAGGATACATACAGGATACATACAAATACATACAGGATACATACAGGATACATACAAATACATACAGGATACACACAGGATACATACAAATAAATACAGTATACATACAGGATACATACAGGATATATACAGGATACATACAGGATACATACAGGAAACATACAAATACATACAGGATACATACAAATACATACAGGATACATACAGGATACATACAGGATACATACAAATATATACAGGATACATACAAAATACATACAAATACATACAGGATACATACAGGATACATACAGGATACATACAGGATACATACAAATACATACAGGATACATACAGATACATACAGGATACATACAGGATACATACAAATACATACAGGATACATACAGGATACATACAAATACATACAGGATACATACAGATACATACAGGATACATACAGGATACATACAGGATACATACAGGATACATACAGGATACATACAAATACATACAGGATACATACAGATACATACAGGATACATACAGGATACATACAAATACATACAGGATACATACAGGATACATACAAATACATACAGGATACATACAGGATACATACAGATACATACAAATACATACAGGATACATACAAATACATACAGGATACATACAGGATACATACAGATACATACAGGATACATACAGGATACATACAGGATACATACAAATACATACAGGATACATACAGATACATACAGGATACATACGGGATACATACAGGATACATACAAATACATACAGGATACATACAAATATATACAGGATACATACAGGATACATACAAATACATACAGGATACATACAGGATACATACAGGATACATACAGATACATACAGGATACATACAGGATACATACAGGATACATACAAATACATACAGGATACATACAGGATACATACAAATATATACAGGATACATACAGGATACTTACAAATACATACAGGATACATACAGGATACATACAGGATACATACAGGATACATACAGGATACATACAGGATACATACAAATACATACAGGATACATACAGGATACATACAAATATATACAGGATACATACAGGATACATACAGGATACATACAGGATACATACAAATACATACAGATACATACAGGATACATACAGGATACATACAGGATACATACAGATACATACAGGATACATACAAGATACATACAGGATACATACAAATACATACAGATACATACAGATACATACAGGATACATACAGATACATACAGGATACATACAGGATACATACAGGATACATACAGGATACATACAAATATATACAGGATACATACAAAATACATACAAATACATACAGGATACATACAGGATACATACAGGATACATACAGGATACATACAGGATACATACAGGATACATACAAATACATACAGGATACATACAGATACATACAGGATACATACAGGATACATACAAATACATACAGGATACATACAGGATACATACAAATACATACAGGATACATACAGGATACATACAGGATACATACAAATACATACAGGATACATACAGATACATACAGGATACATACAGGATACATACAGGATACATACAAATACATACAGGATACATACAGATACATACAGGATACATACAGGATACATACAAATACATACAGGATACATACAGGATACATACAAATACATACAGGATACATACAGAATACATACAGGATACATACAGGATACATACAGATACATACAGGATACATACAGGATACATACAGGATACATACAGGATACATACAGATACATACAGGATACATACAGGATACATACAAATACATACAGGATACATACAGATACATACAGGATACATACAGGATACATACAGGATACATACAGGATACATACAAATACATACAGGATACATACAGGATACATACAAATACATACAGGATACATACAGGATACATACAGGATACATACAAATACATACAGGATACATACAAATACATACAGGATACATACAAATACATACAGGATACATACAGGATACATACAGGATACATACAAATACATACAGGATACATACAAATATATACAGGATACATACAGGATACTTACAAATACATACAGGATACATACAGGATACATACAGGATACATACAGGATACATACAGGATACATACAGGATACATACAGGATACATACAAATACATACAGGATACATACAGGATACATACAAATATATACAGGATACATACAGGATACATACAGGATACATACAGGATACATACAAATACATACAGATACATACAGGATACATACAGGATACATACAGGATACATACAGATACATACAGGATACATACAAGATACATACAGGATACATACAAATACATACAGATACATACAGATACATACAGGATACATACAGATACATACAGGATACATACAGGATACATACAGGATACATACAGGAAACATACAAATACATACAGGATACATACAAATACATACAGGATACATACAGGATACATACAAATACATACAGGATACATACAGATACATACAGGATACATACAAATACATACAGGATACATACAGATACATACAGGATACATACAGGATACATACAGGATACATACAGGATACATACAAATACATACAGGATACATACAGGATACATACAAATACATACAGGATACATACAGGATACATACAGGATACATACAAATACATACAGGATACATACAAATACATACAGGATACATACAAATATATACAGGATACATACAGGATACTTACAAATACATACAGGATACATACAGGATACATACAGGATACATACAGGATACATACAGGATACATACAGGATACATACAGGATACATACAAATACATACAGGATACATACAGGATACATACAAATATATACAGGATACATACAGGATACATACAGGATACATACAGGATACATACAAATACA
Source organism: Apotomis betuletana (assembly GCA_932273695.1). Lineage (NCBI taxonomy): Eukaryota > Metazoa > Arthropoda > Insecta > Lepidoptera > Tortricidae > Apotomis > Apotomis betuletana. The sequence continues at coordinate 5,023,332 of OW026298.1, read as the reverse complement.
TACAGATACATACAGGATACATACAGGATACATACAGGATACATACAGATACATACAGGATACATACAAGATACATACAGGATACATACAAATACATACAGATACATACAGATACATACAGGATACATACAGATACATACAGGATACATACAGGATACATACAGGATACATACAGGAAACATACAAATACATACAGGATACATACAAATACATACAGGATACATACAGGATACATACAAATACATACAGGATACATACAGATACATACAGGATACATACAAATACATACAGGATACATACAGATACATACAGGATACATACAGGATACATACAGGATACATACAGGATACATACAAATACATACAGGATACATACAGGATACATACAAATACATACAGGATACATACAGGATACATACAGGATACATACAAATACATACAGGATACATACAAATACATACAGGATACATACAAATACATACAGGATACATACAGGATACATACAGGATACATACAAATACATACAGGATACATACAAATATATACAGGATACATACAGGATACTTACAAATACATACAGGATACATACAGGATACATACAGGATACATACAGGATACATACAGATACATACAGGATACATACAGGATACATACAGGATACATACAAATACATACAGGATACATACAGGATACATACAAATATATACAGGATACATACAGGATACATACAGGATACATACAGGATACATACAAATACATACAGATACATACAGGATACATACAGGATACATACAGGATACATACAGATACATACAGGATACATACAAGATACATACAGGATACATACAAATACATACAGATACATACAGATACATACAGGATACATACAGATACATACAGGATACATACAGGATACATACAGGATACATACAGGAAACATACAAATACATACAGGATACATACAAATACATACAGGATACATACAGGATACATATAAATATATACAGGATACATACAAAATACATACAAATACATACAGGATACATACAGGATACATACAGGATACATACAGGATACATACAGGATACATACAGGATACATACAAATACATACAGGATACATACAGATACATACAGGATACATACAGGATACATACAGGATACATACAGGATACATACAGGATACATACAAATACATACAGGATACATACAAATACATACAGGATACATACAGGATACATACAGATACATACAGGATACATACAGGATACATACAGGATACATACAAATACATACAGGATACATACAGGATACATACAAATACATACAGGATACATACAAATACATACAGTATACATACAGGATACATACAGGATATATACAGGATACATACAAATATATACAGGATACATACAGGATACATACAAATACATACAGGATACATACAGGATACATACAGGATACTTACAAATACATACAGGATACATACAGATACATACAGGATACATACAGGATACATACAGGATACATACAGGATACATACAGAATACATACAAATACATACAGGATACATACAGGATACATACAAATACATACAGGATACATACAGGATACATACAGGACACATACAGGATACATACAAATACATACAGGATACATACAGATACATACAGGATACATACAGGATACATACAGGATACATACAGGATACATACAGAATACATACAAATACATACAGGATACATACAGGATACATACAAATATATACAGGATACATACAGGATACATACAAATACATACAGATACATACAGATACATACAGATACATACAGGATACATACAGGATACATACAAATACATACAGGATACATACAGGATACATACAAATACATACAGGATACATACAGGATACATACAGATACATACAGGATACATACAGGATACATACAGGATACATACAGGATACATACAGGATACATACAAATACATACAGAATACATACAGGATACATACAAATACATACAGGATACATACAGGATACATACAGATACATACAGGATACATACAGGATACATACAGGATACATACAAATACATACAGGATACATACAGGATACATACAAATACATACAGGATACATACAGGATACATACAGGATACATACAAATACATACAGGATACATACAGATACATACAGGATACATACGGGATACATACAGGATACATACAAATACATACAGGATACATACAAATATATACAGGATACATACAGGATACATACAAATACATACAGGATACATACAGGATACATACATATACATACAGGATACATACAGGATACATACAGGATACATACAAATACATACAGGATACATACAGGATACATACAAATATATACAGGATACATACAGGATACATACAGGATACATACAGGATACATACAGGATACATACAAATACATACAGGATACATACAGATACATACAGGATACATACAGGATACATACAGGATCATCATCATCATCTCAGCCATACTGCCGTGCAGAACTTAAAGTACAGTAAGTGCAATACGTCTCTCATTGCACTTACTGTACTTTAAGTTCTGCACGGCAGCATAGGATGTCCACTGCTGAACATAGGCCTCCCCTTTGGACTTCCATATATACCGGTTGGAAGCGACCTGCATCCAGCGCCTTCCGGCGACCTTTACAAGGTCATCTGTCCATCTCATAGGTGGACGTCCTACGCTGCGCTTGCTGGTCCGAGGTCTCCACTCGAGCACTTTACGGCCCCATCGGCCATCTGCTCTGCGTGCTATGTGGCCTGCCCATTGCCACTTCAACTTGCTAATCCGGTGAGCTATATCGGTCACTTTAGTTCGTCTACGGATTTCCTCATTTCTGATTCGATCACGTAGAGACACCCCGAGCATAGCCCTCTCCATTGCTCGTTGAGCGACTTTGAGCTACATACAGGATACATACAAATACATACAGGATACATACAGAATACATACAGGATACATACAGGATACATACAGATACATACAGGATACATACAGGATACATACAGGATACATACAGATACATACAGGATACATACAGATACATACAGGATACATACAGGATACATACAGATACATACAGGATACATACAGGATACATACAGGATACATACAGGATACATACAAATACATACAGGATACATACAGATACATACAGGATACATACAGGATACATACAGGATACATACAGGATACATACAGGATACATACAGAATACATACAAATACATACAGGATACATACAGGATACATACAAATACATACAGGATACATACAGGATACATACAGGATACATACAGGATACATACAAATACATACAGGATACATACAAATACATACAGGATACATACAGGATACATACAAATACATAAAGATACATACAGATACATACAAATACATACAGGATACATACAAATACATACAGGATACATACAAATACATACAGGATACATACAAATACATCAAGATACATACAGATACATACAAATACATACAGGATACATACAGGATACATACAAATATATACAGGATACATACAGGATACATACAAATACATACAGATACATACAGATACATACAGATACATACAGGATACATACAGGATACATACAAATACATACAGGATACATACAGGATACATACAGATACATACAGGATACATACAGGATACATACAGGATACATACAAATACATACAGGATACATACAGGATACATACAAATACATACAGGATACATACAGGATACATACAGGATACATACAAATACATACAGGATACATACAGATACATACAGGATACATACGGGATACATACAGGATACATACAAATACATACAGGATACATACAAATATATACAGGATACATACAGGATACATACAAATACATACAGGATACATACAGGATACATACATATACATACAGGATACATACAGGATACATACAGGATACATACAGGATACATACAAATACATACAGGATACATACAGGATACATACAAATATATACAGGATACATACAGGATACATACAGGATACATACAGGATACATACAAATACATACAGGATACATACAGATACATACAGGATACATACAGGATACATACAGGATCATCATCATCATCTCAGCCATACTGCCGTGCAGAACTTAAAGTACAGTAAGTGCAATACGTCTCTCATTGCACTTACTGTACTTTAAGTTCTGCACGGCAGCATAGGATGTCCACTGCTGAACATAGGCCTCCCCTTTGGACTTCCATATATACCGGTTGGAAGCGACCTGCATCCAGCGCCTTCCGGCGACCTTTACAAGGTCATCTGTCCATCTCGTAGGTGGACGTCCTACGCTGCGCTTGCTGGTCCGAGGTCTCCACTCGAGCACTTTACGGCCCCATCGGCCATCTGCTCTGCGTGCTATGTGGCCTGCCCATTGCCACTTCAACTTGCTAATCCGGTGAGCTATATCGGTCACTTTAGTTCGTCTACGGATTTCCTCATTTCTGATTCGATCACGTAGAGACACCCCGAGCATAGCCCTCTCCATTGCTCGTTGAGCGACTTTGAGCTACATACAGGATACATACAAATACATACAGGATACATACAGAATACATACAGGATACATACAGGATACATACAGATACATACAGGATACATACAGGATACATACAGGATACATACAGATACATACAGGATACATACAGATACATACAGGATACATACAGGATACATACAGATACATACAGGATACATACAGGATACATACAGGATACATACAGGATACATACAAATACATACAGGATACATACAGATACATACAGGATACATACAGGATACATACAGGATACATACAGGATACATACAGGATACATACAGAATACATACAAATACATACAGGATACATACAGGATACATACAAATACATACAGGATACATACAGGATACATACAGGATACATACAGGATACATACAAATACATACAGGATACATACAAATACATACAGGATACATACAGGATACATACAAATACATAAAGATACATACAGATACATACAAATACATACAGGATACATACAAATACATACAGGATACATACAAATACATACAGGATACATACAAATACATCAAGATACATACAGATACATACAAATACATACAGGATACATACAGGATACATACAAATATATACAGGATACATACAGGATACATACAAATACATACAGATACATACAGATACATACAGATACATACAGGATACATACAGGATACATACAAATACATACAGGATACATACAGGATACATACAAATACATACAGGATACATACAGGATACATACAAATACATACAGGATACATACAAATACAAACAGGATACATACAGGATACATACAGGATACATACAAATATATACAGGATATATACAAAATACATACAAATACATACAGGATACATACAGGATACATACAGGATACATACAGGATACATACAAATACATACAGGATACATACAGATACATACGGGATACATACAGGATACATACAGGATACATACAGGATACATACAAATACATACAGAATACATACAGGATACATACAAATACATACAGGATACATACAGGATACATACAGATACATACAGGATACATACAGGATACATACAGGATACATACAAATACATACAGGATACATACAGGATACATACAAATACATACAGGATACATACAGGATACATACAGGATACATACAAATACATACAGGATACATACAGATACATACAGGATACATACGGGATACATACAGGATACATACAAATACATACAGGATACATACAAATATATACAGGATACATACAGGATACATACAAATACATACAGGATACATACAGAATACATACAGGATACATACAAATACATACAGGATACATACAGGATACATACAGATACATACAGGATACATACAGGATACATACAGGATACATACAAATACATACAGGATACATACAGGATACATACAAATACATACAGGATACATACAGGATACATACAAATACATACAGGATACATACAGATACATACAGGATACATACGGGATACATACAGGATACATACAAATACATACAGGATACATACAAATATATACAGGATACATACAGGATACATACAAATACATACAGGATACATACAGGATACATACATATACATACAGGATACATACAGGATACATACAGGATACATACAAATACATAGATTTAGATTAGATTTAGATTTATTTATTTCATAATATAAAATGTCAATATAAATTACACTAAGTCAATTTACATGCACTTATACTATGATCGTCATATATATTAATATTAACAGATAGAATGTGATGAAATTGATAGTAAAAACAGCGGAATTAATAATAAAACAGATAAAATAATTACATGTCAAAATTTTAAACAAACAGATAAAAATGTCAAAGAAGCTCATAAATGGATTGTCAAAGTACAAGAATTAACACGATAAAAATAACACTGAAAATAACAAAGTCAAATAAGGCAATAATTAGAAATAAGGTCAAAAGTAACTTAGGTATTGTCAGTATATAATGTAATTAATTAATGTCATAATTAACAAAACTGGAGTATAAATAAAAACAATGTCAATTACAATACAAATATAAATTACGTTTCCATATACTCATTTACTGAGTATAATGGATTATCCAATAAAAAGTTTCTCAATTGTCGTTTAAAACTGTCGTCAGATGGCTCGGTTCGTAATTCCGCGGGTAGACGTTCATAGAACGTGGGACCGATGACGCGCGGGTTTTTACAGGCAAGCGCCAGGCGACGCGGAACTGTCCTGAGTCTTCCTGTGGATCTAATTTGTTTGCCCGATACCTCAACACGCGCAAACATTGGCAAATTATTTCTCACGTACATTAGAACCTCAAACATGTAAAGTGAGTAGTGCGTCATGATGCGATACTTTATAAAGAGATCTCTGCAAGAATGTCTGGGTTCCACTCCAGCCAGTATCCGAAGTGCTCGTTTTTGGATTATAAGAACGCGTTTGGCATCGGTGGAATTACCCCAGATAATTGAACCATAAGACATTATTGAGTGGAAATGCGCAAAATATACAGTTTTTAATGCATTATTCGATATTAATGGTTTCAATTTTCTTAACGCAAAGACGGCACTACCCAACCTATCACACAGTTGGTCGACATGACACTTCCAGTTTAAGTTTGAGTCTATCATGAAGCCGAGAAACCTACATTCAGTGCATAATGGCATCGGGACGCTGGTAATACATGGGGGCACTGCGATGTGGCGGCCCGAGAAAACCATGACATTGGACTTCGTTATGTTTAAGAGTAAACCGTTCGACGAGAACCACTTTTGGAGTTGCCCGCAAGCATCATGGATTTTATTGGCTAGCTGTTCGTACGTTTTTGCGCTAACTATGACTGTAGTGTCATCCGCGAAGAGCACCGACAGACCAGTCGTGATTGCCGATGGCAGGTCATTGACAAATATAGTGAACAAAACATTCCCGAGGGCGGATCCTTGAGGGATGCCTAGACGTACGCAGCCAGCATCTGATGTCACCGTTTTGCCATTGGTAGAAACTTTTACTACCTGCTTCCGGTTGGATAAAAAAGACGTCAACAGTTGGTGAGCGGAAGTGTCAAAACAATATAGACTTAACTTATTTAATAGTAACCTGTGACTAATAACATCGAACGCCTTGGAAAGATCACACAAAATTGATACATACAGGATACATACAGGATACATACAAATATATACAGGATACATACAGGATACATACAGGATACATACAGGATACATACAAATACATACAGGATACATACAGATACATACAGGATACATACAGGATACATACAGGATCATCATCATCATCTCAGCCATACTGCCGTGCAGAACTTAAAGTACAGTAAGTGCAATACGTCTCTCATTGCACTTACTGTACTTTAAGTTCTGCACGGCAGCATAGGATGTCCACTGCTGAACATAGGCCTCCCCTTTGGACTTCCATATATACCGGTTGGAAGTGACCTGCATCCAGCGCCTTCCGGCGACCTTTACAAGGTCATCTGTCCATCTCGTAGGTGGACGTCCTACGCTGCGGTTGCTGGTCCGAGGTCTCCACTCGAGCACTTTACGGCCCCATCGGCCATCTGCTCTGCGTGCTATGTGGCCTGCCCATTGCCACTTCAACTTGCTAATCCGGTGAGCTATATCGGTCACTTTAGTTCGTCTACGGATTTCCTCATTTCTGATTCGATCACGTAGAGACACCCCGAGCATAGCCCTCTCCATTGCTCGTTGAGCGACTTTGAGCTACATACAGGATACATACAAATACATACAGGATACATACAGAATACATACAGGATACATACAGGATACATACAGATACATACAGGATACATACAGGATACATACAGGATACATACAGGATACATACAGATACATACAGGATACATACAGATACATACAGGATACATACAGGATACATACAGATACATACAGGATACATACAGGATACATACAGGATACATACAGGATACATACAGGATACATACAGGATACATACAGGATACATACAAATACATACAGGATACATACAAATACATACAGGATACATACAGGATACATACAAATACATAAAGATACATACAGATACATACAAATACATACAGGATACATACAAATACATACAGGATACATACAAATACATACAGGATACATACAAATACATCAAGATACATACAGATACATACAAATACATACAGGATACATACAGGATACATACAAATATATACAGGATACATACAGGATACATACAAATACATACAGATACATACAGATACATACAGATACATACAGGATACATACAGGATACATACAAATACATACAGGATACATACAGGATACATACAGATACATACAGGATACATACAGGATACATACAGGATACATACAAATACATACAGGATACATACAGGATACATACAAATACATACAGGATACATACAGGATACATACAGGATACATACAAATACATACAGGATACATACAGATACATACAGGATACATACGGGATACATACAGGATACATACAAATACATACAGGATACATACAAATATATACAGGATACATACAGGATACATACAAATACATACAGGATACATACAGGATACATACATATACATACAGGATACATACAGGATACATACAAATACATACAGGATACATACAGGATACATACAAATATATACAGGATACATACAGGATACATACAGGATACATACAGGATACATACAAATACATACAGGATACATACAGATACATACAGGATACATACAGGATACATACAGGATCATCATCATCATCTCAGCCATACTGCCGTGCAGAACTTAAAGTACAGTAAGTGCAATACGTCTCTCATTGCACTTACTGTACTTTAAGTTCTGCACGGCAGCATAGGATGTCCACTGCTGAACATAGGCCTCCCCTTTGGACTTCCATATATACCGGTTGGAAGCGACCTGCATCCAGCGCCTTCCGGCGACCTTTACAAGGTCATCTGTCCATCTCGTAGGTGGACGTCCTACGCTGCGCTTGCTGGTCCGAGGTCTCCACTCGAGCACTTTACGGCCCCATCGGCCATCTGCTCTGCGTGCTATGTGGCCTGCCCATTGCCACTTCAACTTGCTAATCCGGTGAGCTATATCGGTCACTTTAGTTCGTCTACGGATTTCCTCATTTCTGATTCGATCACGTAGAGACACCCCGAGCATAGCCCTCTCCATTGCTCGTTGAGCGACTTTGAGCTACATACAGGATACATACAAATACATACAGGATACATACAGAATACATACAGGATACATACAGGATACATACAGATACATACAGGATACATACAGGATACATACAGGATACATACAGATACATACAGGATACATACAGATACATACAGGATACATACAGGATACATACAGATACATACAGGATACATACAGGATACATACAGGATACATACAGGATACATACAAATACATACAGGATACATACAGATACATACAGGATACATACAGGATACATACAGGATACATACAGGATACATACAGGATACATACAGAATACATACAAATACATACAGGATACATACAGGATACATACAAATACATACAGGATACATACAGGATACATACAGGATACATACAGGATACATACAAATACATACAGGATACATACAAATACATACAGGATACATACAGGATACATACAAATACATAAAGATACATACAGATACATACAAATACATACAGGATACATACAAATACATACAGGATACATACAAATACATACAGGATACATACAAATACATCAAGATACATACAGATACATACAAATACATACAGGATACATACAGGATACATACAAATACATACAGGAAACATACAAATACATACAGGATACATACAAATACATACAAATACATACAGGATACATACAAATACATACAGGATACATACAGGATACATACAGATACATAAAGATACAAACAGGGTACATACAAATACATAAAGATACATACAGGATACATAAAGATATGTATCTTTATGTATCTTTATGTACTTGACAGGCGACAGGTGACAATTTGTCGCGAAAAACTTGACATATTTGTTTTATGAAACACAAAATTGTAAATACAAGTTGACAAATTTGTAGACTTGTCGAAGATTTCTGACAGGCGACCTCACCCAATGTCAGCGGCTACTTCTCACTAACTAATTACTTAATAACAGTGAAATGGTGCTAACAACATCGACACATTAGTAGCAACAGCGATGAAGAATATTTAGTTCAACCAATACGTCGGCGTCGTCGAGCATTTAGGACAAGGGCAAACTTCACTTTTGACGTGGTTGACCACACATTTATAGAAAAATTTCGAGTTTGTAAAACTACCGTCGAATACTTAATAACCAAAATAGGACAAGAATTACAACACTCAACAACGAGAAATTTCGCACTTACTCCCACTCAGCAAATTTTATGCGTACTACAAACGAATTCAATGATTTAACAGGCCCAATGTTTGCTAAATATACCCAATCCCTTCAAATGCTCTGCGATTTCCATCCAATTTTTTTCCGTGACATACATACAAATACATACAGGATACATACAAATACATACAGGATACATACAGATACATAAAGATACATACAAATACATACAGGATACATACAAATACATACAGGATACATACAAATACATAAAGATACATACAAAGATACATAAAGATACATACTAATACATACAGGATACATACAAATACATACAAGATAGTTCGTGCGTTAAATGTTCACTAAATTGGCCAAACAATATTTCTCGGTTGTCTTGTATAAGGCCCAAAATTATTATTTTCGTGTCCATTTTACTTGTTGCAAGTTACCGAACAAATCCTAGAATGCTAGTCAAAATTATCTGATGAATGCTAATCTAAGACAAACATTTTTATTGCTGCTCTCATATATATATTACTGCTATATCATTTTAACAAAAATGTAGTATGCTGTGACATATTTGTCGCAATTTATGACAATATGTCGATTACCATGACAAAAAAGTCTTGACAATTTTATTAAATACTGACATTTTAAAACTGACAATTGTAGACCTTTATGAAACGCGATTGACACTGACAATTTTGTCAACTATTTACGTGTCGCAATCAGACATATTTGTCACGTTTATGAAACAGAATTTGTAGCTACAATTCGACAATTTTGTCAAAAACTGACAAATTGTCAACTTGTCACGTATATGAAACAGGGCCCGGTCTCACCGCGAACGATGAGCGAGTAGCGATTAGAGCTATAAACTAGGAACGAGTTAAGCCCGCTCTAGACCTTCCGATCCGATCCGATTTATCGGAAGAAATTTCCTAACAATTGCACTACACATTATTCGATTTCTTCCGATAAATCGGACAATTGCACTAGGTACACATTATCCGATTGCTTCCGATAAATCGGATCGGATCGGAAGGTCTGGAGCGGGTTTTAGCGAGAAAAGAGAGTGTAGTTCCGATAGTTTTGTCGCTCGGCTCGGCTATAAGCGAGAGTTGCAGTACGACGGGCAAGTAATCGCACATCGTTCGGGCGGGGCGAAGAGAATGCAGTTCTGTACGCGAGACGCACGTATTCAACGGTATTAGAAGTCTGTTTCAAGTAACTATGGATGACAACTGCAGTAAAATTACCGCTGGTTGGTCTCAGCGTGAGTTCTGACCGCCAAGCGAGTACGGCTCAGCGAGTTCTATCTTTTATCGCTGCCATCAACTAGTGAAGAGAGAGTAGTCGCTGGCATTGTGAACAGCCAGCGATCAACTATTAATATATATCTGTCTCTTCTACATTTCGTTTCTTGAGCGAGAAACTAGTCAATACCAGTGGCACTGGGACCAGTGCCTACAGGTCTCAATTAACGTTGACGGTAAGGCATGCTACAACGTTGGGTCGCGCCTGGTAATGAGTAATGGCAAGGTATGATCTCTAAAAAAACGCAAGTTCATATGAATCACATTTATTTACATGAAGTGAAACATCTCTTACAATCTTGTATATTTCGTTATGCGTGAGATTTATTTACAATATAAAGGCCTTAACACACTTGCGATTTGCGAGCGAAATTTGTATTATTCGCTGCTATCGCTTATCGTTATAGAAAACTCGCTCGCGAATCGCAAGTGTGATAAGGCCCTTAGCTGTCCACCGCCTCAGCGCTTACAAATCGACACTGTGGCCGCTGGCCTAGCCTGGGTGCATGGACTCAATCGAAGTGCGTAGTTCAGTTGTTTTCGCCCAGACAATTCTGATTCAGTTATTATCAGAAATCGGGCGGATTGGCTTCATGATACAGGGTGTCCTGCAATTTTCTAATCGCCTATATGGAACCTCAGCATTGGCGTATCTAAGATTATTTTTCATGCGGGGCCTGGGTGGGGCCTGGCCATGGCCTATGAGATGAAGTCATGAATTTATATGGGTTACACTATGGGGTGGGCACTAGACCATATTGGGGTGGGCACGGCCCACCCGTCAACCCCCCTAAATACGCCAATGAACCTCAGGTTAAGAAAATAGGCTTTTACCTTAAGTAAAACTCCCATAGTTTTTGAAATAATCGGGCTTTAAATAGATAAAATTGTCCTAGCTACCATAATGTCTAACACATGCAGGTAGCATCGCTATTAATATATCAGTCAGTGCGGGGGTTAGGTTGTCCATTAAATACAGCACATCCTGTATAATTACGTCCACATCCTTCCGATCTCTAGTTATTATCGAATCGACTTCCGATTTCTAAAAGCAGCAGCAAAATGTATCAAGCAAACTGGTCAGATTTTTGATATGTTGCCATAGAGTAATCATACCATCCAAACTTAGATCTAAAGTACTTAACTCATTTCACGGATCCCATCCTCGTCGCCAATGTAATATATCAATAAAACACTATAGTTTTAATCTAAGAATCTATAGCTTTATTTTGAGACTTACAGATTCAGTCTCTCAGGGACTTTTCTTATCCTAGTGGACCTCCTGACATCAGGTTTAGGAGATCCTGGACCTGAACCATCAGTCGAACCCATATTAGTTTGTACCAAAGACCTCTCAACACTCTCTTCTTCTTATCTTATCTTCTGGCCATTAGATTTGGACCCGCTAGATACTATGGATTGGGTGTTAGACTGTGTTACGAGAAACTGAATAGAAGACTTTATAATCAAACTATAGTGTTTTATTGATATATTACATTGTCTAGGATGGTTAGTCAGTGTTTAAAATGCAAAATGCACAATTACCCCCCCCTGGGATGTTATAGACTCAGTCTTACGTATTTGTCCAACTTGTTTAGTGTAAGTTGTAATAAAAACGATCATGAAAATGGCTACGTTTGGCAAATATAATATATACAAGGGACGATAGGAACTGAACTACATACTAACGACAGGCTCAAAACAGAAAGAAATACAAACTTAATGGTTATAATAATAATAAAGTAACTCGATTACCGCTATATACGTATCTACATCAAAAAAGCACAGGTTGCTGGTTGAATAGTAAAAATGACATGGGTGAGCCTCTCGCCCATCATTAGATATCACAAAAAATATAGAGTTTCGCCCGTCAAAGGCCCCCATACACGGGAAGGCAAAACTGATCAGGCCGATGTGATTGAATCGCTTCAGTCCATCCGGCCGCCGTAAAGCGTGGTGACCTTAAGGCCGTTTCATTCATACACGGTACGATTTAAGTCCGATCAGATGGAACTGAAGGTAAACCTGGTCATGTATGGGGGCCTAAGTCTTGTCATGCATCTTATAACTAAACTGCAAAGAAAGAACGAGCAGTGCAAATTCCGAAGAACAATCCACGCAAATACACAAAAATTTTATTATTATTTTTGTTTATTTGTATACAAATGTCAAGAACATGTCAGGTAAGGTACATCCTCCCACAAAACTGTTTTCACAGTTTCACTGTGGGATATCTACTACCAGATACGTAAATATTGCAACTAAACATCACTGCTATAACGTTAGTCGGGATTAGAGATGTGCCGTTCTCGATAACGTTTCCGGATTTGTATGGAAACTGTCTTTCCCCATAGTCGGGGCAAAGTGCGCCAGCGGGACAAACGCACCTACCGTATCGAAAAGAAAAGATGTTATACCTATTTACGGCATCTTACAACCGCGCAACTATACTTGGAAAAAGCAAGATGGCGTTAACAGTATAACATCTGTTGTACTTTGTTCCCACTCCCCACAGACAATAATCCCGGATACGGTGCACGAGTTCACATCATACAACAATTTTTCGGCTATTTGACCCCCGAAAAGTCTAGGCCCGCCCCTACATACACAAATAACACGTAGGTACTTTTATGTACGTACCTACTACATCGAAAATCTTCAAATTTGCACTGCAACATTATATCTTCGATAATCTGTCTCGCTAGTAAAATGTGCAACTTTTCCGTTGATTTTTTGTCTAGCTCGACAGCTACCCTTTATCTATAACCACCGCTGCTCTTTAGCTGATAATTTACGCAACCTGTCGCTGTTAAAGTCGAAGTACCTGTTTCGAATTACCGCGCTATGTCTACTTTATTTGCAGTATTTAGGAAAGTTTTTAGGCTTAACTTTTCAAGTGCAACCATTCACATAATTAAGATTGCGGCACACTTGCAGTAGGTATATGTTGTACGGCGACTAAGACAAACACACGAGAGTCCGAGGTGCATTACAATATTACGAGTAAAGTATTAACATTCCAACCAGATCAACATTTCCAATTTCAATACAATGTTTTGTATTCCGACAGATACTTTGGAAGACAACTAAACAGATTACAAAAATATAGCTAAGTTATTTTCACAAAGAGTTTATCGATCTTTCATTGACGTAATGAAAAAATACAGTTTATCTAAGCAGCAGATTATCACTTAAACTCAGGCTGGAATGAACGGGACAAATACAGTACTAGATCATCCGGGGCAAGTGCACCTGCCATGTCGAAACATCAAAAAGTACAGATGTTACACTACATACTAACTCCATAAAACCACGCAACTAACTTACTTGGCAAAAGTATGATGGTGTCAATAGTATAACAACTGCACTTTTCGATATTTCGATATGGTTGACGCGCTTGGCCCACAAGCGCACTTGACCTGACTGACCTTTCTATATAAGGTAAGATGGATTAATACTATCACCGGGAGAAGACTGTCAGAGTCCTATAACTAACTAACTGATAGCTTACCCCACCTTACCATATTAGAATAATCTTTAGCCCGATTTCCGAGCCAGGTTACCTCAACAAGCAAAATCGTTTCTAACATCTAAAAATGCAAACAAATGAGTAGATCGATGCGTTTTATGACACAGCTTTAACTAACAAAACAAATGAACGAATACCGTGATATAAATAAAAACAACAACCTAAATAGGTCACAAAGGACATGTTTGTATTTCCGCTGCCATTTTGTCCAGGCCCCAACTTGCATTGTTTATAAGTTGTTTAACACAAAAAAGATAACTATACAATTGGTGTACAAAATAGATGGAGGCAGGATGGAGGTGATACAATACAAGAGGCATGCAATTATAATTTCTTAACATACATCCATGGTCATTAATTTAAAAAGATTACCAATATTATTGTATTAAGCAGTTTACACTCGTGTCAAATTGTCAGGAACGGCCCGACATTGTTTCGAACTCGTATGGAAACTCTTCATCAGGGACTACCCGTACACCGGCGCGGCAACGTTGTCACTGACAATTTCACCACGAAAGTTTTAATAAAATAATTGCCAATATCTCGGATAGGTATACAAGAAATATGATACAAAATGTTATTTTCCGAGTCTACCCATGATCACAAATCAACATTTAGTATGAGACCGTTCAGTAGGTATGTGTATTTTTTTTATTATTTCTATTATTTATTACTTAGATCGAAACCATTACTTTCATATGCTACAAAGGTGGCCATAATAATAGACTCTGAACGTTTTGTATCACGTCTTTTGCGTCACCTTGTACCTTTAGGTAGTGATCGACCCTTCTTCAATAATTGGATCATGACACAACGTAAATACGAAAGGCCCAACCCATTTATCCTTTGTTTGTTTTGTTTTTGAGTATACAACGACGGCACTTACAAAAATTGCAACTCAAAATCAAAGATCACAACACATATTTATAATTTAAGGCCATTCAAAATAAACCACAAGTATCTGGGTCTTCGAGACCCTTCAGTGAAATGAATTTTCTAATCTTCGATTTAATCGAATTTCGGTTTCTATATTTTTCTGGATCAATTAACACTAGGTATCTCTAAATTTTCGAAGTTCGAAATAGTACATTACAGACCTAGGGCGTTGTATTCGTGGATGTCCCAGATCGCAGGTGTTTGTGGCCCTCAGCTTACCTGAGGCTTTACGAATTACTACGCTTCGTTTGTATAAAGTTTTACGTCTCGTCTTGGGATTTCCTTCCCTGCATAGCAGGCAGAAAATTCCACTTACGCCCTAGGATGACATAAACTATCTTACACATCGACTACGCGTTTTTGCATGAAGACCATATGGTCAATTTCAGCAGAACCTGACAAGTACCAAGTACCTGCCGACGAACTCAGTTCTAACGTCATTCTGTTCAGACTAGGGGTTCCTAACCTTTTCCGTGCCCTGGCCAAGGACTTCTTTCCTTGTCGTGCGCAGGGACCAAATGTAAACAAATTCCCCACATCCAGTGGAGTAATAAATTTCCCATAAACCTGAAGTGGTACGCGGAAATTTTGACTGATTTCGATTGACGTGCACTCTGCGGGATCCACGGACATTCACTCTTTGAGCGCCGCAATGGCAGCGAAAATCGCTCGCGCTCTAAAAGCAGTATTTTCTGCTCATTTACCTGTCATTTTCCCAAGCGCACGTATGCGTAAATCGTCATACTTATAATTTTACAATTCTAATAATTTTAGGATGACAAAATGTAAATGTGAGATCGACACCATTACAAGGTTAATTTTTGAAATGTCAAACGAACTGTCCTTGAGTGCATTCGCCGACCGGGGTAAGGACGATATTATAAATACGGGCAAAAGGCTAAGTTGTTAGTTGGGAAAAAATATACATACTGTCCAACCCCGATGGGGTTTGTGGGTTGGTAGGTGAATTAGATAACCGACAAAATCAACATCATCTATTAATGCAGCTAATTCAAAGGCACGTATCTTAGTTAATGTAATTATATTATATTATATATAATATATAATTTCTGATCAATAGATATATGACAACCAAAGCCAACATACATCTAAATAGATATAAAAAGATAAGTCTATATTTGAAATCAAACATTTTCACTTAACATAATGTCCCTGGTTCACGTATTCAGAGGTTACAAAACATAATAATCATAGTTACACATCTTGTGAACCCCGTTTCGCCATCGTATTCGTATTTCAATCTCAACTTTTTGAAGAACATTAATGGGTAAAGCAAGCTAAAACTAAATTTTTCGACTTATACGATGGAAAAACATTCATTCCGGTCACTCGGGGCAACCGCGACACAAGGGTAAAACGCACCAACGATAATAATCTCGAAAAGTAAAAATATTATAACATTAATGCCATCTTACAACGTTAGTTATATAACATCTATATGACGTTAGTAGAGTATAACATCTGAATAGCAAGAAGAAGAGTAGGTGTAGGTGTGCTTACGAGTATCTCTGTGGAGCGCTTATCCCGACTGACCTTACATATCTGTACTTAGTTTCTAGTGTTCTATGAACGCACGTAATCAATAAATAGCCTCAATATATCTAATTACTCATGAGTCCAATGAATTAAAAGTCAAATTAAGTAATTATATATCAGTGCTAAATCCCAATATTTGCCCCTTAATCCTATTTCATACTATGAAATCTAATGCTACGTTTACGTGCTTGCCAAGACTCGGCAAGCCCACAGGACGCAGTTATATGTTAGAGTGAGCACGATGTAGTTCCGTCTCACTTTAACATATGACTGCGTCCTGCACGTTTGCCAAGGCTTGGCAAGCGTGTAAATGTAGCATAGGTAGGTAATAAAGACATCAAACGCTGGGACGCTTATTATGCATATTTTAGATGTAACCAATAATATTCCTATTTATTTAACGGTTTTCATAAGGCAATGGCGGTATCTTTTAAAATTTTAATTAGGGATAAGTTGAGAAAATGTTATAAATAATTTTCCGGCACTGTTGGTTAATCCTTCTTTGATTGGACTAAAATTGTAATTATTCGTGCATTATGTCCGGAAGTCGGACGGATGGGCGTCATTACACACGGTGTCCTGTATTCAATGGACAAGCTTCGTTCTACAGAGCACCCTAGAATGGTCCAGAAAATAGGCCTCTTTTTTAGCGTTGGTAAAAGTCCCATGGTTTTAAAGATAATTAAATAATACTATATTGATTTATTAATTTAATTATTGCGACCACAGATGAAGACATTTTTTGTCTCTTTTTTTTGTAATAGTGATGCTAGCTTGCGTATATTAAAACTTAATGGTATCCAGAGATATTTTTTAAACCGGTTTTAATTAAAATAGTTGGTAATTATAATTATTTTTAACAAGTTTAATCACTTGTGGTGAATAAATAAACAAATACATTTTTTTAATAATTCGTTTTTAAAATTAATTTGACAACAAATGTTGTCTGGGAGACATTGCTTTTTAGCGATAAGATCGCCTATTGTTTACCTCTATTTATAATGATATTGATCTGTATTTGTATTTATTTCTTTTTGAGGTGTGCAATAAAGAGTATACTATTCTATTCTATTCTTTATCCTAAAATTTTCGGTTCGTTAGAAGGTTGTCCATTAAATACAGGACACCGTGTATAATGACGCCCGTTTGTCGGATCCCTGATTATGTCTATTTAAGGGGCGTTTCACCAGAAAGTGTACGGCTGAATCTGAGTAAATTTCTATCCGTAATCAAGGAACATGTATCAAAGTTATTCCAATAAAAGGAAAAATCCCCTTTAGATATAGCCTTGTGTGGAGTCTTAAGTTTGAGTTTATAATAGCATGAGTATGAATTACGAACCGTTAATGCATGAGGACTTTAGCAATACCCATTGTAATAAATACGCTTAGACAGTCTAGGTAAGCCACGGGCTAAGTATCGTCCGTGTGAGCATCTGTCACTACGTTAACGTCAGAAGCAACACGTCTCTATGATTGGTTCGTAGACACGCACACATAAAACCAAAAGCGGCTCCATTCCATCTTTCGCAAATCTGTTGTATGAGGACTCTCGTTCTAGGCGTACTCAATCTAAGCAGCGCCCATACAAACTTCATTATGAGTGAGAGTCAGGATGGCGGGTGTACATCAACGAATGGAGCTGCGGTATACGTCAGGAGTTATTGCTAGCAATGTGCTAAATGTGCGCCAAAATTGGAGCAATGTGCTCTTTAAGCTCCAGCAATATTTAAGAGATAAATGCGACCGCCATCCTGACGTCAGGTTGGCGGGTGCATTTCCGGTTCTAGCTAATGGATGCCTACACAAGGGTGAAAGAACTGCCTAAGGTTAGTGCTCGCAATGTGCTTCCACATGTATGAAGCACAATCAAATTCAGAGTGCGGTTAAGTATTACGGAATTGAATAAGTATCTATATAGACGCCTGTCACTTTCCTTTGAATACCGTGCGAACATGACCGACAAGCAGGGTCGCGTCAAGATATGCGCTAGCCTTGCATCCCTAGCATAATTGTCATACGCGACTATTTGATAATTACCTGTCTCTTTCCGTGCAGTAATGTGAGAGAGTGACGGACTTTGTCAACAGGCTCTCAGAATTGATATTCAAATACTAATACTTCATGTTCTGCCTATACATTCAATTGCCCCGTTTAATCGCCTTGCTAATTTACCCAGTTGGTTACGCAGGCAATGCCAGTCCTCATGAATTGGTCCATGGTTTTGAGTATTTAGCCTATAATAATAATAATAAACCATTTATTTCGGATAAGATCCATAGTTGTTAGTTACAAACTTATATGCTAGTGTTAGTAGATTTTATTAATTTATTTAATACAGTGTGGAGCTTTGTCCACCTCAGCAAAAGGGGGGAGTCCCGCCTATCCGCTAACGCTGCCAGGATGTTGTGCGTGTATGGAGACGCCAAACACGGGCGAACCCCTCTGCCAAAGTACATTGGTCACCTTGGTCATAACTTCATAAGGCGTTATCACCTGCTGACAACCAAAACTCACTAAAATTTCTGTCACTGCTCTTCAAAAATTTGTATCTCGTTTGTAGATTAACTTTGAGATACCAGCTTTGTTTTAAGTAGGTATTTGTTAATTAGTGAGTTTAGGCTGTCAACAGACGTTATATGTGTACTTATAAATGTTATTGTAGGCTGCGTTTATCGCAACTGCAGACTGTACTTGTGAGTGTTGGCGTTCATATTTAAGTGATGTGCTGTACGCGATTACCTCGCCTCCCGTTAAAATTGGCGACAAAATTCGGAGAATATACGTTTGACATCTCCATTTAGGTATATACTCAGATCCGTGCTTACGATTATTAAGCCACACTACACTCACACACACTAACACTACACTCATATACACACTTCACACATCTTTTTTATTTAACTTTTTGAGCGCCACAGTCGGCTGTGGCCGTCAACAAAAAATCGTGCCCCTGACGCCACGTCGGCCACAGCCGTCCAAATTTCAATGATCAAAAATTCTAACCGCTACAAGTATTTTTCAATCCCTGTTGATTTTGGGGCACATCTTTTTTTTTTACTCTGGCGTCAGTGGCACGGTAAATTGCTAGACCGCTTGGCGGTCAATAGGTTAAGAACTACTTGACTTGTAGATAATTGCAATTAGAATTAGGAAATTAAGAATGTTTTTAATACCATCAGCATCATTATCTACCTTTCTTACTTTAGTTAACTTTTTGTTTTTGAACTGATTTCTGTTTATTTAATGTAATTCTGATATTCTATTCCAAAACACTACTGTTGTTCTTTGATAGTCGCTCTCATAATGCTGTAATTCTCGAATAAGGCTTGACCTCCACGATACAGGCTTTGCCTAGTGTGGAAGTCACTGAATCACCATTTTGTATTGACTTCTTACTTGGTAAATAAAGAATTTATTGTTATTATTATTATCAAGCAATCGCAGGGAGAAAAGCAAATGTTTTCCTTCAGACCGCGTAGCTCACAAATATAACAATTTACCAACCTGTCAAGTGAACACAGAAAGTTTCCAATAATGCGGAGCATGGAGTCTTGCCACTTTCACTAGGAAAGCATCCGTTACTTCTCAAAATGTCCTATAGTCTCGTGAGGCCCAATGTACCTCTCAACGCACAAAGTAACACTTATAACTCGGACCCAGACAGGATGTTATACGCACGCGTAAACGCCCAGTACATTACGATGTACAAAATTCATTCGGTGCATTCTATTCGTCTAGACAATAGAGCATCTTGAAAACAATTTAAAAAGATCCTAGATGAGATCTTCACAAAAAAACAACAAACAAGTTTTGTACTTTGTCAAGTACATTGGGCGTTTGCCTTATGGTTTTATTTGGGCTTGGGCGTCATGAGGTTAAGAAAATTTTCCAACAGACCTTCTAATTCGTGTCCGTCCAGAAACTAAAGAGTTTTCCAACTCTTGGAAACTTTCTGTCATTAACACCTTTCTTGTATATCGTCGGTATAATGTTAATACTTCAATGTTCCTTTTTCGTTTTTTTTTCGGGTAACCCTAATAAAAAAATAACATACCGGGGATCAATTTTATTGATTAAAACACGTTGCTAGCAGTATACCGATGATATATTTTCGATGTCAACCAGCCAGTACAATAACACAACATTCGCTTAACAATTTGTGCGGTTAAGTATAAAACAAGAAGCACACCGCTTATTATAACCCGGGATTTTCGGTGCTAGTATGATTTGGTCGAGTGTTAAATCATCCGCGCACCCAAAACCCCGGGACAAGTACGCCGGTTTTGCCCCTATATAAAACGATCTTGCGGACTTCGCCTCACGCGACTGTTCCTAACAAATAAATAATGAGAAAAATCAACGACTCCATTTCAATACGATCACAGGAACACAGACAATTATACGAGTACCCTCTTACAACTAATCACTGGATTACTATCCTAAGTCGCACCCACTGTCAACAGCGCAAGGGTTTTTCAAAAAAGCATACATAATTATTCACTAAGATTTTTTTTTGTTCATCTCAAAATCGTCCCAAAGAGCAACGCAGGTGCATTGAAAGTTTACCAACGCGTAACGTTGATAAAAAACTAAAACAAAACATTTACACAAAAATGTGATGATTCAGCACTCATTCCACGAAGCTACGAGTAAGGCTGATTTAGACGATGCCAATTTTGAGACGCCTAAATTACGGCGCCAGTGATTACCGCACAGCACACCTCCGACCGTTTAGACGATGACTATGTTCAGCCGCCTAAATCTCGCCGCCAGTCGTGTTTACACGGTGCTTTTTTTCAGTACCAGTCATTAGTGGCAGCGAGAGACGCGGAGGGGGGGTCACTGGCGCCAAAAAATAGGCTCGTGTTCTATTCCGCGCCAGCGCTGGCATGCGGCGAAAAAATGGCGCGGAAAGTGTTTACACGGTGCTTTTTCGAGGCGCCGTAATTTAGGCGTCTCAAAATTAGCATCGTCTAAATCAGCCTTAACAAATTACAAGCGGAAGTCCCTTTTCAAGTTCATACATTAGAAAGAGACTCCCGCTAGTTTTTTCGCAAATAGAGCTCCTGGAGTGGACATTTTGGAACTCATTTTCTCGTGTAAGCTTTGAAACTCACTATTTAGAGTATGAAACATTCAAGTCGAAGAGAATAAACGAATGTACACTTGTTTTGAAAACGCCTTTAAGCGTTACGACCATTTTTTTCATAGACCAGGCCTACTGACAGTGATTGTGTACGTTATATAACTATATAGGGTGCGTGACGTTTTATATAATTTCACTTAATCTATTTTAGTTTGATATACCATTTTGCTTTGCTTTGTTGGCTAGGTTAGGTTCGTTAGGTACCTTGCGTCCTTCAGAGCGGAAATAGAAGCCCCGCGAAGTGGGGATTCGTGGACTTACTCCCAGAGTACAACAAATTATAACAATAAACAGTTATATCAAACGTTACATTATATTAAATGATTTTATGTCAATTTATTGCATATCAAGTGTATGTTAGTTTTCTGAAATTATATAAAACATTACGGACCCAAACTATAAATGCTCCGCCAGAGACGTATGTACTCATACAGAGACCAAAATGTCTAGCAATGGTGCCAGCACCATGAAAATGTATACTAGTAACTTGTTAACAGCCTTTCCGAATCGTTATTGTATTATTTTATTTAATATTTAATACTTCACTTGTAATAAGGGATATTTTCGGTCTATCGTACATAGAAGTATAGAAAGTAGCTACCTACAATCTAGCTTTAAGCTGCGCGCAAAACACAAAATGCAACAAATATATCGAAATGATAATATAATATATACATAATGCACGTTTATAACGTTGCATAGCTCTTAACATCTTACAAAAACCTCATGATTGATTTGTAAAATAAATAAACATAATTTAAAAGTACACAGGTGATAATTGTCTGTGTTCGTGTGATGGGCGTCTCAGTAAAGCACCAGTGTTTGATTACGATCCAAACTTGAACTTCGTGGGGACTTGGGCAGGAACCGTGAACGAATAACCTGGGGACAAAATAGAAAGCATTCAAATTGAAATTTTCTTAATTGCATGATTATGGAAAGTTTACATTGGTGCTACAATTCTCAGAGTCACAATGATCGACTCATTAGCATACATGTGCTAACTCGGGGCACCGATACTAAAATGATGTAGCAAAATATTTTATCGACAAAAAATATATCGATGTTACTGTCAAGATCTAATTGTTATTCAACATTTTTTTTCTCTTCATTTTAAAATAAAAACAATAAAACGTCTACTATTCGTCTATTTTAAAATAGTTTTCATAGTAAGTATACAATCAATCTTTTTTTCCATATTCGTCGGTATAAAAGATTGCTGTCTAAATGAAAATATTCGAACAGTGATGAGCGAACAACAAACTGAGCTGCTTCTACTGCTCCTGGTGGAGCACGCGCGGCACAGTGTCAGACATCCGTACCCCTAGAGTATACTCAGTACTCACCGCCGCTCTGCTCGATGCGCTTGCTGTCCTGCTGCGCCTTCCTCTGGTCGGCCAGCACCATACACGCTCAGGTCGCGGCACAGTGTCAGACATCCGTACCCCTAGAGTATCCTCAGTACTCACCGCCGCTCTGCTCGATGCGCTTGCTGTCCTGCTGCGCCTTCCTCTGGTCGGCCAGCACCATGACAGCGCTGAGCTGCTTTTGCTGCTCCTCATCCAGCACGCTCGTCAACGCGTGGTAAAGCGCGGGCTCTGTCGTCGATATGCCTGAAATAACGTCGTATTATATTATAGTCAAACATCGATTGGTAATAAATAAAACACATGTATACATTAATTCTATCGGAGGGAAAACACTGGTCTCCTATATTTCCCAATTCCCAATTTGACCATATCCCCAAAGAACCGATGTTGGACAATAGACATGTTGACTAATTTTTCTTAACCTATTGACCGCCAAGCGGTCTAGCAATTTACCGTGCCACTGACGCCAGAGTAAAAAAAAAGATGTGCCCCAAAATCAACAGGGATTGAAAAATACTTGTAGCGGTTAGAATTACAAAGTTTTTGATCATCGAAATTTGGACGGCTGTGGCCGACGTGGCGTCAGGGGCACGATTTTTTGTTGACGGCCACAGCCGACTGTGGCGGTCAAAAGGTTAAGGATGTCAATCGATTCTATTTTTTATTGTGATCAAATGTCTATATGGGACTGACTACACTTAAACTGCTCTCACAAGACAAGTCAGAAATGACCGTCAAAGTTCAACATTCCTACGTAGCGCTAAAAACGCTCCATACAAAAGGCGCCCAGGCTAGTGACGTCACAGGCTGGTATAGGTACCAATAATTGTATGGATAAATTAAGAAATTTGCCATTTTCACCGTGAAAAAGTACGTTTAAGTTCATGGTTGTCACACAATTATTGTTTTGTAAAATTATGAAGATTCTAAAAACATTTCCAAAATATCTTGTGGATTAAAAAAAATATCATAAAATTTGCGTACCTTTGAAGTCACATATTTCCAAAAAAGATTGATTTTTCTGGATTTTTTTCTTTGTTTCGTGATATATTTGGCTAATTTTATTCATATAACTACAGTACGCCGTAGAATTCAACATCAGTCAGCAATGTCAGCATGTCTATTGGACATCCCTAAAGACGCGTGAAAAGCGGGTTGAATGGAATAGGGTTGGCACCGAGCGCCTGAGCTAAACCGGCTTTAAGAGGCCGAATTCTTCAAAGATTTTTTTTTTCATAGTATGACAAATATATTAATAATTTCTACCAACTTTAAGAAGTGAATACAAGTTTAGAATTTTATAATAGTATGTATATATGTAGGTAGATAATTCAGATAATTGCATACTATACCTGAAAGCGCGGTCTTGAACTTGACATACTCGTCAATGACACAGTCCCTGTCGTCCAAGGGTGTGGTGTAGCACTCGATAGCAGTTTCATCGGGCTCGTAATCTTCGTCGTCCTGTTGAAAAATTAAGTTAATTATAGAGATGCGCAAATCATGACACTCGAATAGAGGACAACGGTTCATGTCTTTAGCTCTCGCGATGTCTATCAATAATTTCGTTTATTTCGATCAGTGGATGTATAGACTCAAACTACCCCAAGATATACTAATTTCGTTCGTGTCTTTCATTCAGTTCAGTAATTCATTTAATAATGAATATTAATAAATAATAAATATTATGGGACAATCATACACAAATTGATCTAGTCCCAAACTAAGAAAAGCTTGTACTATGGGTACTAAACGACGATATACATATACATAATATAATACATATATAGATAACATCCATGACCCAAGAACAAATATTCGAGTTCATCACACAAATATTTGCCCCAGCCGTGATTCGAACCCGGGACCGCCGGCTCAGTAGGCAGGTGTCTGCAAACTGCGCCAACCACGTCATCAAATTTGAATGATGCGTCGTAAGAAGTATCAAGTATACAAAATTAATACTAAATTAAATTAATAATGTCGTTAATTTCTTTTAAGTACCTATAACTTCATAATGTCAAATAGCATCATTGAGTTCCGTTCATATTGAGCGGTGAGTGAATGCGAACGAAATATATTACATTAGTTGGTTTATCCTTCAGTGAGCGAGTGAGCCACTGTGAGATGAATGAAAATATATACTCATTTGAATCACTCACTCGCGAACGTGACACCTCTAGTTAATGAACTTAAAATTAACAAGTTTCCATGTAGGGATTGGATTCTCTTGGAGAGGCGGTCTTCCACGAACAACTACACCCCAAGCCAAAAGTATGGAAACAAAGGCTTTCTCTTAATATTTAAAGTTTCCAATAATTATTTATTGTGTAAATGTTAGTAACCATTACCCCCCAAACCCCCCAAAGATTAAAACATTAAACATCTACTATTAAAACAACATAATATTGTACAAAAATAAATACTTATCTAACTCCGGGAAAAAGTTGTATAAGTATCGGCTTTTTTATTGCATTTCTACAAAATGTTGAACGGGCAATATTTATAAGCAGAACTTGAGTTATTGACATTTAAAATATTTATTATAAGTTTTATCGTGTACTTTTGTCATTTATTCCGTAAGGAAATCATAGCTTTGCTCGGTAACATAAGCTTGTTTCCATACTTTTGGCCTGAGGTGTAGGTAAGACTGTTAATAAACTAAATTAAAAATATAAAACACCCCCGAGATAAGTATCAGACCCACTAGCACACCTGTGATTCATGTCTCTTTCTCGCGATATTTATCTATCTCTCTCTGTGCAGTACTGGGTGAGAGTGATTTTTTACCAAGCTATGATTAATTAATTTTTGTGCATCAAGAGTGTGTAGGATAGGAAGAAACTTTAATATAAAAAATCATTTTAAAAATTCCGCATTTCGTAAATTGGTTATATATTGGGTATTTTGACAATGTGGCATTTTGGCAATACGACATTTAAGAAAAAAGGCTTGTGAACGAGGCACTGACTGAACTTTCGTCGGGTCATGTTGATGCCTTGCTGAGCTTTGTTCTTGACCGCCATCCACACGACTCTCAAAGTACTCATGGTAACAACGTGGCATTATCACTGTGTGCCATTTTGACAGTCTGGCATTTTTACAAAATGGCATTTTACAAAAAGTGTTAGTGATCGAGGTACTGACTGAACTCACGTCGTCGCTCTCGTCGTAGTCCTCGATCTTCGCGGTCATGTTGATGCCCTGCTGAGCTTTGTTCTTGACAGCCATCCGCACGACTCTCAAACTACTCATGGTAACAACGTGGCATTATCACTGTGTGGCATTTTGACAGTCTGGCATTTTTACAAAATGGCATTTTACAAAAAGTGTTAGTGATCGAGGTACTGACTGAACTCACGTCGTCGCTCTCGTCGTAGTCCTCGATCTTCGCGGTCATGTTGATGCCCTGCTGAGCTTTGTTCTTGACAGCCATCCGCACGACTCTCAAAGTACTCAGGGTAACAACGTGGCATTATCACTGTGTGGCAATTTTACAAAATGGCATTTTACAATAAGTGTTAGTGATCGAGGTACTGACTGAACTCACGTCGTCGCTCTCGTCGTAGTCCTCGATCTTCGCGGTCATGTTGATGCCCTGCTGAGCTTTGTTCTTGACAGCCATCCGCACGACTCTCAAAGTACTCAGGGTAACAACGTGGCATTATCACTGTGTGGCATTTTGACAGTCTGGCATTTTTCCAAAATGGCATTTTACAAAAAGTGTTAGTGATCGAGGTACTGACTGAACTCACGTCGTCGCTCTCGTCGTAGTCCTCGATCTTCGCGGTCATGTTGATGCCCTGCTGAGCTTTGTTCTTGAGCGCCATCCGCACGACTCTCAAACTACTCATGGTAACAACGTGGCATTTTGACAGTCTGGCATTTTTCCAAAATGGCATTTTACAAAAAGTGTTAGTGATCGAGGTACTGACTGAACTCACGTCGTCGCTCTCGTCGTAGTCCTCGATCTTCGCGGTCATGTTGATGCCCTGCTGAGCTTTGTTCTTGAGCGCCATCCGCACGACTCTCAAACTACTCATGGTAACAACGTGGCATTTTGACAGTCTGGCATTTTTACAAAGTGGCATTTTACAAAAAGTGTTAGTGATCGAGGTACTGACTGAACTCACGTCGTCGCTCTCGTCGTAGTCCTCGATCTTCGCGGTCATGTTGATGCCCTGCTGAGCTTTGTTCTTGAGCGCCATCCGCACGACTCTCAAACTACTCATGGTAACAACGTGGCATTTTGACAGTCTGGCATTTTTACAAAGTGGCATTTTACAAAAAGTGTTAGTGATCGAGGTACTGACTGAACTCACGTCGTCGCTCTCGTCGTAGTCCTCGATCTTCGCGGTCATGTTGATGCCCTGCTGAGCTTTGTTCTTGAGCGCCATCCGCACGACTCTCAAACTACTCATGGTAACAACGTGGCATTTTGACAGTCTGGCATTTTTACAAAGTGGCATTTTACAAAAAGTGTTAGTGATCGAGGTACTGACTGAACTCACGTCGTCGCTCTCGTCGTAGTCCTCGATCTTCGCGGTCATGTTGATGCCCTGCTGAGCTTTGTTCTTGAGCGCCATCCGCACGACTCTCAAACTACTCATGGTAACAACGTGGCATTTTGACAGTCTGGCATTTTTACAAAGTGGCATTTTACAAAAAGTGTTAGTGATCGAGGTACTGACTGAACTCACGTCGTCGCTCTCGTCGTAGTCCTCGATCTTCGCGGTCATGTTGATGCCCTGCTGAGCTTTGTTCTTGAGCGCCATCCGCACGACTCTCAAACTACTCATGGTAACAACGTGGCATTTTGACAGTCTGGCATTTTTACAAAGTGGCATTTTACAAAAAGTGTTAGTGATCGAGGTACTGACTGAACTCACGTCGTCGCTCTCGTCGTAGTCCTCGATCTTCGCGGTCATGTTGATGCCCTGCTGAGCTTTGTTCTTGAGCGCCATCCGCACGACTCTCAAACTACTCATGGTAACAACGTGGCATTTTGACAGTCTGGCATTTTTACAAAGTGGCATTTTACAAAAAGTGTTAGTGATCGAGGTACTGACTGAACTCACGTCGTCGCTCTCGTCGTAGTCCTCGATCTTCGCGGTCATGTTGATGCCCTGCTGGGCGCTGTTCTTCACCGCCATCCGCGCCAGGTTCTCGAGGTACTCGTTGTTCATGTCCTCGATGTCGTCTTCGTCGCTCGACAGGACTTCTAAACAAGACAAACAAATGTAAGTTTGTTTTTAGGCATACGGGGGCAAACCAGCAAACAGATCGCCTGAATAGAGCTCGGTTTTGCGCCGTATTGCGGATTTTTAGTGGTACTATTCTATTCTACTGGCAACGACAATTTTTTTGGTAACTGACGTTGAAAGCCAGTGATGTAAACAAACACGAAACAGGACTAAATATATCGCAAATTTCAAGTATTTTTTGCACATTAACGCCATAACTATCCACAGTGATTATATATCAAATATACACGCTGTATAAGGTGGTCACTAGTGGAGTACGCCAAGACCCACAGACCACCCCCACTAGACGGAGCATGTAAGGCGACCCACGCTCACCAACGATATGGTACGGCAGAACATTAAAGTATCAACACGGCGGCCACCGTTTAGTTGCGTCCATGTTTATGAGGTCTCTCTACACCACTTACCACTACAATTTACCATGTTATTTATATAATTTCTTTTTCCGTTGACGTACGCATGGATCATAAACAAGGACGCAACTAAACGGTGGTCGCCGTGTTGATACTTTAATGTTCTGCCGTACCATATCGTTGGTGCGCGCGGGTCGCCTTACATGCTCCGTCTAGTGGGGGTTGTCCGTGCCAAGACCGTACCTTCTTCCTGGTCATCATCCTCCTCCTCCGAGGACGTGTCCTCGTCGGCCTCCGCGCGCGCCTCGTACGCGCGCTTGAGGCCGTCGAACAGCACGAGGCACGAGGGCAGGATGTTTGGCAGGACGGTGTCGAGGTTAGGCCTCGCCGGCCCCATTTCTAGGAGCGTGCATATGCCGAGCACACACAGCTTTCTATCGTGGAGACTGAAACAAATGATATTAATTATATTTCGGGCTTGAACGGTTAGTAACTTCTGGTGTTGCTAGCAGGGATTTTAATCGTTAACCTTTATCCATTACTAGCTGTGCCCCGCGGTGTTACCCGCTCATCCCACGGGAACACTACATTTATTCGGGATGAAAAGTATCCTATGACCTATCCCGGGTCTCAAACTATCTCCATACCAAATTTCATCTAAGTCGGTTCAGCGGTTTAAGCGTGAAGAGGTAACAGACAGACAGACAGACAGACAGACACACTTTCGCATTTATAATATTATAGTATGGATTATAACAAAACGGGAGTTAATTACGGTGAAAATATGTTCATTTAATTGCCTCGACGTTTCGATCGATTCCATAATCCTATATACATAACTAGAGCGCCCTCTGCGACATTGGTTTTTAAAATTCTTAAGCGGATTAGCCATTCTCTATGATGTGCGTTTACATCGCAATGGATCACAATCTACATTACATGTTACTTTAATAATTACCTTTTTATACTCAATATTCAGCTGGTTCAATTGCAAGTAAATGTGCTATTCCAATCTATGTTTTACTTTAATATTAAGCCCGATTGCCGCTTAAGTATACTCCGCGCGGCGAACGATGAGTCCTATGACACTTGTCATCTCAGTACATTTTTCAGATTATAGGTTATAAAATGTACTGAGATGACAGATGTCATAGGACTCTTCGTTCGCCGCGCGGGGTATAATTCCTTCACCCATCGCAGGTAATCCTGCATGGTGTAACGACAAAGCACTCGTAATAATTTATTAAAGCACAAGCAGTACCTCTGCTAGCGTAAAATGTTTATTTGTCTGGCGCTACGATGCCACCATAAGGCATGCGAGAAGCAACTAGTTGAAAAATTCAAGCGCACGCATCAGATTCAGTGGTCCAATAGGTAAGACGTCCGTGTTGGCCCGGAAAGCCGTTGGGGACGTGGGACCCACCTGAACCATTAACCTCGTGAGGTCTAATGTACACACAGAGTAGTAGTTATAACTCGGACCCTGACAGTTTGTGCTATACGCACGGGTAAACGCCAAGTGTACATTACGATTAACAAGATTTGGAGCATTCTACTCGTCTAGACCATAGAGCATATAAAAAAAAACATAGTTGAGATCTTCACAAAAAAAAAATGTCGTGGGTAAAGAAATTGTACATTAGCATGTATATTGGGCGTTTGGGCTTTATGGTTTTATTAAGGCTTGGGCGTCAAGAGATTAACCTTTAACCTCCTAAGACCCAGTCTATTTTTAGGACATTTGTAATAACGACCCAGTGACCTAATTTTAGGTTTTTAGTCTATGTCATAATTCTAGGACCTTGGGTGGATATTTGGTAAATTCATACATGTCATTGGGCCGCAATGAGTACGATCTCTGGTCTATAAAATAGGCCGTTGGGTCTTAGGAGGTTAAGTTTTTCGCCTCTTGCAAACGTTTGCTCGTACTCACCCCATAAAGCAGTCCGTGTCGTGTATCCACTGCTTGATGAAGTGCTGTGTGATGGACGCGTTCGGCACCGACTCCTGTAGCTTGTCGAGGATCGTGAACAGGAGCACCGGATTGCAGTAAAGGATGGCTATTAGAACCTGTAGAACAAACACAAATATATGAAACATGTAATGTCTCTTTTTTTTATGTGGGTTACTCTGGTAGCAAACAGAGCCATTATAACTCTAACTTAAGCTGCATAAGTGAGTTACACCACATTTTTTTTTGAGAAACAGAAAAAAATGAAGTGCGTAACCGCTAACCCGCCCGCTTACTTATTACATACCTGGGGCGGAGAATTCGTAATTGTCGCGATCTGGGGCTTTAATTGGCCCGTGATTTGTCTAGGGTTTTACTTCTTGACTAGGCCGGGAAGTGTGATTTTCTCCCCGCGTAGCGAGTAGAAAATCCCACTTACGGCTTAGGGTGACGAAAAAACCGTAACGTTTGGCAACGTCTTTTGAGCACCGATGTAGCATTTTTCTATGAAACCTCTTCAAATGGAAATTTGGTATAGAACTATTTCTTACATTTAATCTTTAAAACTGTTACTGAATAAATGATTTCAGAATTCCCCCGGGAAAATATATCAACATCGTAATTTGTGCGAATGAAGCCGACGTCCAAGTCTAGTCATGTAGTCCAATACATACATTTGATCCCAATAAAAACCAGAATCGATTGACATCCTCAAAAAAAGATGTCTACACGCCTATTGCTTCGCGGTTTGGCGTTCAAAAGTTTAATTGAATAGGTAATACTAGCCACTGTTTGAAACTCAAGTGACCCTAAGTCAGCTAACTTGTAGCAACATGGTCCTCCTAGTTCCGAAGTCTTCACTGTCTTCACTATCCTGGTGAGCCAGTTGAGCACCAGCTGAATAGGCAATACTAGCCACTGTTTAAAACTCAAGTGATCCTAAGTAGAAAAGAAACCTCCCACCTATGCGGCCGGCAACGCACTTGTGACTCCTGTTGTAGGTATCTATGGTTGACGGTAATCGCTTTCCATCAGGCGATCCGTTTGCTCGATGGCTTCCATAAAGAAAGTCGTACAGCTGACTAACCTGTAGCAACATGGTCCTCAGTTCCGAAGTCTTCACTGTCCTGGTGAGCCAGTTGAGCACCAGCTGAATAGGCCATACTAGCCACTGTTTAAAACTCAAGTGATCCTAAGTAGAAAAGAAACCTACTCCCACCTATGCGGCCGGCAACGCACTTGTGACTGTCCTAGGTGTCTATGGTTGACGGTAATCGCTTTCCATCAGGCGATCCGTTTGCTCCTTTGCCGTTCATAAAAAAAGTCGTACAGCTGACTAACCTGTAGCAACATGGTCCTCAGTTCCGAAGTCTTCACTGTCCTGGTAAGCCAGTTGAGCACCAGCTGAATAGGCCATACTAGCCACTGTTTAAAACTCAAGTGATCCTAAGTAGAAAAGAAAATAAACCCACTCCCACCTGAAAGGCCGGCAACGCACTTATGACTCCTGTTGTAGGTGTCTATGGTTAATCGCTTTCCATCAGGCGATCCATTTGCTTGTTTGCCCTCCATGACAAAAAAGTCGTACAGCTGACTAACCTGTAGCAACATGGTCCTCAGTTCAGAAGTCTTCACTGTCCTGGTGAGCCTGTTGAGCACCAGCTGAATAGGCAATACTAGCCACTGTTTAAAACTCAAGTGACCCTAAGTAGAAAAGAAACCTACTCCCACCTATGCGGCCGGCAACGCACTTGTGACTCCTCTGTTGTAGGTGTCTATGGTTTATTTATTTATTTATTTAATCTTTATTGCACAAAAGAAAAACAGATCGTACAAAAGGCGGACTTAATGCCATAGGGCGTTCTCTACCAGTCAACCATCGGGCAAAGCAGATAAGTTGTGGGCGGTGCAACTAACTTAAATAGGTTTAGGCAGGTGGACTTTAATATGGTTGACGGTAATCGCTTTCCATCAGGCGATCCGTTTGCTTGTTTGCCCTCCATGACAAAAAACTCGTACAGCTGACTAACCTGTAGCAACATGGTCCTCAGTTCCGAAGTCTTCACTGTCCTGGTGAGCCTGTTGAGCACCAGCTCCACAAAGGACGGCAGGCAGTTGTCGATCTTCCCGTTGCACTGTAGCACCATAACTTCCAGCAGCTTGGCTGCGTAGATCTCGGACTCGTCTTCCGAGTCTGAGTTTAGCACCTGAAAGAGAAAATTGGCTACTTTACCCATAAGTTTATGAAGCATGTAATGCCTTAATTTTTTTTATATGGGTACACAATTTTTTTATTATAAACCGTTGATACAATGATCATAGCTAAAAGAAATTTTAAATGAGCAACCTGGTGAAAGAACCGGGAATCGAACCCGGTACCTCTGGATTACCGATCCAGCGGAAAGGTTAACGCGCTAGACCGGCAATCCAGAGGTACCGCGTTCGATTCCCCTTTTTCTTGATGACACTAGTTTGTTAAGCAAGGGTTAAGGGACGCTAAGATGGCGCAGCCGGCCAACGGAGTTCAACTTTGAGATTGGCAGTGTGTTATCGGTATGCAATGCTTTAAATCGCACAGGTCCGGCAACGCATAACTAATTGACGCTCTTCAAGCGCTGACGCGCGACGATTTTTAGCAGGTTTTTAGTTCTAGTGATTAAATAAATAATTGTATCGAGACAATCCCAGCGAATTTACCTAGATAATGTTAGTATCCATACATTTAAGCAAAAAACGGGTAAAAAATCTTCGTATTTTAGCCTTGCCACTGAAAAAATATTACAAATAGAAGTAACTTTGGGATTATTTTCTATCGAGCGAAATTTATCCAATCATGTTGGTGAAAACGATTTTATAATCGCAAGATCCTTAAGTATGATATATATGTTTTTCATAATCTTCAAACACTGCTTAATATGTTTACGACTCATTCCAAAATGGTTAGGTTTGGAAAAAGAAAGGTTAGGTTGACTTTTACGCATAGCCTTAAAGGATGCCTTCAGTTTATATAATGCTTTTG
The DNA here is from genome assembly GCA_932273695.1 of Apotomis betuletana. Taxonomy (NCBI): domain Eukaryota; kingdom Metazoa; phylum Arthropoda; class Insecta; order Lepidoptera; family Tortricidae; genus Apotomis; species Apotomis betuletana. Next base: position 4,987,800 of record OW026298.1, on the reverse strand, counting down.
AGTTACACTTTAATACATATGTCGCCTTGCAGCAGGGCAGAATATAATTATAATAGCGCGTAGCGATTTGTCAAACTAAAAAAAAACTATTCAAAACATTGTTTACAAATCCCTCGTTATTCTTGCAAAATAAACACTGCACCCTATATAGCAAAAAAAATTGTTTCATCACTGTGGCTAGGTTTGGATTTTCTTTTTTTATAGCGGACAACGACACACAAATCAATCTAGTCCCACAGTAAGCTCTAGTAGTAGGCTTGTGTTATGGATACTAGACGACGATAAACATATTTATATAGATAAATGGGTGGATCAACTTTTTCTGGCTGTTATTCGGTCCGTGACCCAAGGGAAAATAGTGATTAAATTTCTAAGAAAAGTGTTGATAGTTGATATTACTGGTATTGTCAAGAGATAGTCTACATAAGAATGGGCTTATAACTTCTTAAATTACAAAGCTTTTGCTAAATATAACCACGGAAAATCGTAGTTTCAAAAAGTAACCCAGGGGCATCACCATGGCAACGAGTGGCAGAAAATAGTCGATTGACCCAAATACATACTATTATTACAGAGCAAAAAGAATGAAATTTGCGAAATAATTAGAGTCCTGTTTCTTCTTATTGTTATGAAATGGCTTTTACGTTTTCAACCCCCATATCCGCGTCATTTCTAAAAACTGAACCGACAACAAAAAAAAACATTTTTAACGAAGCCACTCACAAAATTTCATGAGTATCCGCTGACGGACAAACGGACGTCCAAATAATACAAATAGACGAAAGTATTTTGTAGCCCAAGCAGAAACGGAGGAGCTTCACTCGCTCGGTCATTAATTTATGTTTACGTCCATTTATTTGTCTTTCCTCAACTTTACATATTCCGAATAATACCAATATGTCTTCGCATCTTGACACGCGGTGATATGAATACACTGAATTATTCAGTGTCCTGATTTAATAAATATCTGCGTGCTTTAGAAATTTGTATCACATATCGCTACGCTATCATCAGTCACAAAAAAACTGAGAATATGTTAAAATTACGGCCATTTAGTTGGGTAGATATTTTTACGCCACCATAGGCCTAAGAGGCCTTATTCGCCGACTTTCAACGTCAGTTACCAAAAATTTGCCGTCGCCAGTAAAATAAATTAGTGTCACTCAAAATCCGCAATATGGCGTGTGTTGTAAAATTCCTTTTGGGACTATAATATACGTTATAAATATCGATACATCTTCTATACTATTATAAAATTGTAGATTTGTATTGAAAATTTCTTGTCTATGGAGAAAAATCATGATATCAGGAAAAATATCGTGATGCAGGATCGTCATTTGTTTTGTATGGGAGCGCGGCGCCATGCCATGCTGGCGCCATCTGTTTTCATAATTTCCTTTGTACTTTCATCACGCCGAAACGACTGTACGGATTTGAGCCAATTTTGGTATGGGGATAGCTGGACATTCATAGATTCCCGACTACGGGAAAAGAAGTATTAGTTAAGGTGGTGCTACACCTTTACTTTACTAGTGATTGATAATAATGTAAAACATTCGCCGCGCAATTAATATCGATAGGTAACCGAAATAACGGTACGATTTATCTCGCATCCCGGTAATATTGGCGAATAATTATGCTTGGGGAGTTTTCGTTTGACTACTCCCTTGGGCTAAATACAACAAGTATGAAAGACTTCGCAAATATAAGGATAAACAAACAGATGAAAGAAGAACATTGAAAAAGCAAAATGCAGTAGGTATATGGAAACAGCAAAGTACAGGAATAGATAGTCATTCAATCGCACTTATTGACTAGGGGAAAATACAACATGATGTGATAGTACATTACATATCTAGGCCAGTGAATTCGTGAATGCCCCCAATATGAATGAATGAATGAATGAAATGGCTGGGGCTTTAAGAATACGGTATTAGACTATAGTGAAAATTAATTATGTCATTGAAACCACTGAGCATACATTCATAAATACACGGAATCAAGTATTACTACCACTAACTTTTGGTCATTTTACTATCTTTAATTGGGCAATAACTAAAAGGGTGGATCAACTTTTTCTTGCTGTTATTCTGTCCCGTGACCCAGGGGACAATAGTGATTAAACTTCTAAGAAATGTGTTGATAATTTATATTACTGTCAGGAGATGGTCTATATAAGAATGGGCTTATAACTGCTTAAATTACAAAGCTTTTGTAAATATAACCACGGAAAATCGTAGTTTTAAAAAGTGACCCAGGGGACATCACCATGGCAACGAGTCGCAGAAAATTGTTGCTTGACCCAAAAAGACGTGTTTTGACTACTGATTTATGACGTCACAAGCCAGTACCTTCATAGAAACTTCATACTAACAGATCGTTTTTGACATTTCATAAAGAGTAGCTGATTTGAGCTGTCATCAAATACCGTATTACCGCCCGTTGTTTGTCTAAAGTTTTACGTCCTGCCTTGGCCTCTTTCGGGATAGTGGTGATTGCCAAGTCGTATAATTGACAAAATGTCATATTTTTAACAGGTGGAAAATAATATTCGAATCGAGAGAGCATTGCGTCGTGTATACTCGCACTAAAAAAATATTTGATTTTATTTTTCTGTATGTAAAGAAAATACATAAAATAAACGAAATTTACGACCACTACGCCTGCATAGAGGTGTAGTATTCGACCTATCCGCGAAAGAAATAATCTGTCAATAATATCAGGCTCAATGTTATTAGTTTCTTTTTATTTATTAGACACTAGACTAAAGTAACCTTTCCGTTGTGTCATAGTTTTGCTCAAACTAATTTTAATAAATGAATAATAAAATAATTGGGTCAATAAACTTTTTTCTGTTGCTTGTGGCCGTGGTGATGTCCCCTGGGTTACTCTCTAAAACTACGATTTTCGGCGGCGATATTCAACAAAAATGTTGTAATTTCAGCAGTTATAAGCCCATTCTTATTTAGAAATTCTCTTGAAATTACCAATATTATAAATTATCAACACTTTTCTAAGAAGTTTAATCACCATTGTCTCCTGGGTGACGGGACAGAATAGCAACAAGAAAAAGTTGATCCACCCAATTAGTAACCTCAGGAAAAATATAAATACAGTGATTAAGCCCTCTTTTCAATTGGAATACAGAATAAGTTTCTGTCAAAAAATGACATTTTAGTGGCAAGCTTTTATAGCCGACTGTACTTTTCTTTGGATATCCATCAAATGCTCACTGAGACGATTCTAAAGAGCCCAAGCTCGGTAGGATTGTTTTTTCTATTATAGAGTTCCTATGGCCACCTTCCGGCTCCATCATCAGATCAGCCACATGGTACCATATTATTGTATTGTCATCAAAGTTAAGTAAGTATGCAAAATTTCAGCTCAATCGGACGATATCTGCTTCAAAATTGAGTTGCAAGATTTCACCCCAACAAACATACATTAAACATACCATGCAAGTTAAATAAAAGCTTGTAAAAAAAAATTGTAGCCTTGAAAATATTAAATCTTGTCAATTCATATGTATTTCGCACGAGCCAAAGGAGAGTCAATGTCAACTTACCGCTTTCGCCATGTTGAACATGGCTAGTATATGGTTCTCGTTGGACACGAACGCATTAGTGTCCACGGTGATGTAGTTGTGTAGAACCGGCATCATGTCCGTGAAATAGTCGAAGCTGTCTTTCTCAAACACCTGGTAGAGCAGCTCGAGCACCTTCCACATGTCCTCGGAGATGTTCTTGGCTGTCAGATTGCAGAGCAGCGTCATGGCTTCCTCGTAATATTCTAGAAAAGCAAAGGAAAACAAGTTTCTGTCAAAAATTAAATTTTAGTTTTTTTTTTTTTTTTTTTATTTATATACCAAAAAATATATACAATATACAATTGCATTATAACTCGCCAAACTGTGACGTTTGATGGCGAGAAGCGACAAGCTTTTATAGCCGACTGTACTTTTCTTTGGATATCCATCAAATGCTCACTGAGACGATTCTAAGGAGCCCACACTCGGTAGGATTGCTTTTTCTATTATAGAGTTCCTATGGCCACCTTCCGGCTCCATCATCAGATCAGCCCCATGGTACCATATTATTGTATGGTCATCAAAGTTATGTATGTAAGTATGCAAAATTTCAGCTCAATCGGTTGACAATATCTGCTTCAAAATTTATTTGCAAGATTCCACCCGAACAAACATACTTATATACATACATACATTGCAAGTTAAATAAAAGCTTGTAATAATGAATTTTATTATGCAAGTAGGCCACAAGGGCACTTTGTCATGACTGAGTCTACGGGGATTTCGCTTGTTGAGAAGAAACGGCGAAAGTAACTCAACAGTCAGTCATTTTTTTTTCAAAAAATAAGTACTTAACTATTACAGTAATATGAACTTAATTTGTACCTATCTTAAGAATTTAGGCGTACCTATACGTAGTCCTCAAAGAAAACATTATCAAAGGTGTATTTTAAGATATAAATAAGGAAAAATTTAAGAGTTAGTATCCTTATTTCAACAAAGTGTTAAACTCTTGAGGCCCAAGCCCAAATAAAACCATAACGTCGGGGATAGTGATATACGAATCAATTTTCAAAGAAATACTAAGTATTTTATTGAAATGAGAACTTTATCGACAGCTGTTATTTACGCGGTATTGCACTATCCCCGACGTTAAGGCCTAGATGCCCTAAATACATTTTCTTGACATGTACCTGTAGACTTATTTTTTTGTGAAGAACTCAACTAGGATTTTTTAAATATTATTTCAAGATGCTCTAGGGTCTTGACGAATAGAATGCACCGAATGAATCTTGTACATCGTAATGCACATTGGGCGTTTACGCATGCGTATAGCACAAACTGTCTGGGTCCGAGTTATAAGTTTTTCTTTGTGTACTAAGAAGTACATTGGACCTCACAAGGTTAAACGAGTACTTATTTTACATCAAAACAGAGTAAGAGATATTCATGAAGTAACAAAAAATAGCATGTAAATAAGGCCCCATTATTCTAAGTTTTTGATGTTTTATGCAATATTGTGATTTTTTACCCACGTGTTCGATCGTGTTCGACCATTCATGTTCCTGCGCGGTGTTACCCGCTTATCCTAAGGGAACACTATATTTTCGGGATAACAAGTAGGCTATATCGACGGAAAACACGCTGTAAACGCCAAGGGAATTCATTTTCGCCTTTATTATAATATTATATTACTGTGATTACTAGGAAACTTACCAATAATATTATTCTGCAAAATATGGCCAACAACAGTTAACACAGTCTTCTCAAGCTGTGCCATGATCTCCGGATTCTCCTCCATGACATTCAACACCGTTTCCATAGTGTTCAGCAGCCCCATGGCCGTGATTGCCTTCTCATCAGTCCCCGAGTCAGTCTCTATGACTTTCCTGAATGTAGTCGCTAGATGCTCAGTAATCTCATAAGCCATAGCCATCAACTGCTCAGTGTACAGCGGCACAATCTTCTGCAGCACACTTGCTATGTTGTCGTTCTCCGTTTCACGGATAACCTTTAACAATTCTGTCGTTACCGCTTTAACTTGAGGTTCTAGTAGCTTGTGGACTTTTTCTTGAGACGAGAGCAGTGTCTGCAAAGCGATGGCTGCTTCAACTTTAACCGGTAAGTCTGTGTCGTTGAGTAGTGCGTTGACAGTTAAGCGAACAGCTTCAATAAGCAGCGGTTCGCTCTTGAATCTGACTGTGGCGAAGCAGTGAAGCACCCAGCAAGCTCGGGCTCTCATGTAACCGAGCGGATTGCTGTATTCTGGGAACACATACTGGCTGAGAAGTGAGTCGATCTCTTCTTTGTAGAATTTCTTCTTTATCAGTAAATCGCTCAGTGTGCCAACCATATGAAGGGCCCCGTCTCTTTGCCTGGGGCTGTATTCTCCGTTCTGGCTGGTGAGTACTTGCATGCAGAGTTGCATGGTGCGTTCTAGCATTTCTTTCCGCTTCTTACAGCAGGATATGAGTAAGGTCTGTGCAGCGATTATGGGTGACACGAAGTCCTCGAATATGTCTGGAAGAAAAACACAAACAGATAAATACGAGTTCAAATAGTTGAAATGACTTGTGGGGCTTCTCAATCAGTCGGGCGGTTCTTTTGATGTGAAACCTTATGTCAAATTACTTACATCTATTAATTCAGTACGAGACATAGAAAAAAACATTAGAGAAACATTGACATATACTATAATGTAAGTTATGTAAGTTAAAAAAGGTTACAAAACTAAACTTAAACTATAACTGGGTCATGTAGCAATTGAGATTTTTTTTTAAACTTCTGCTTTTGATTTGCGTCCTTGTTCTATAGCGGTATTGTAAAAGTACCAATGTATACAAAGCTCTTAAAGAATCAGAAATCTTATTGACGTTTCTACCTTGGACAAGCCGCGGCTGTACAGGATAGTTCAAGAACCACCAGCCGAGACGTGAAAAACGTGACCACAGCTGTAGCCTTAAGAAACGTATACTGTTTGTGACAGTGACTACAAATATCTGAACTATACTATAGGCATATCTAAATATTTGTATAGAATCTTTTTATCGATTCATATTTTTTTTTTATGTGGTAATACCACATTTTTACCACTATAAATAATGACACAAAGGTAAATTAAGAAAGAAAAATTGAATGCGATCCACTACAATCCAAGCGGGATTATTATCATTATTTATATATAGGCATATCTATAAAGGTCGCCGGAAGGCGCTGGATGCCGGTCGCTTCCAACCGGTATATATGGAAGTCCAAAGGGGAGGCCTATGTTCAGCAGTGGACGTCCTATGGCTGAGATGATGATGATGATGAGGCATATCTATTCAAAGGGGAACGCAGCCAGTCTTACGAGAGCCCTTCCCTCAGGTTACGATTACGACTTAAGGTTTAGATTTAATTTAGTTAAGGTTTTATTTACGATTTTCTTAAGGTTTTGTTCACGAAATATTTGTTTAGTTCACTATACTATTAGTATTATATTTACATTTTCTATGACACTGTTAATATAAAGGACTCAAAGTAAAGGTCATTGACAGCAGCTTTAAATAACATTTTCATTGAAGCTTTTGGTCAAAACAAAAATTATATTATACCTATATGTAATTAGTATTTTTAATTAATACATTCTGTGTTCGAGTCCTTTGAGATTTTAGCTTCCACCTTCCTTTAGCTGACCAGGTAAAAATAAGATCTACCCCAGAAATGGACAGGGCCCGCCAGGTGGGCGCTTGTATAGTACAAGCGTACGGCAAGCTGGGCCTATAGCTTAAGTCACGAGCGCCCACCAGGCGGGTTGTTGATCATGAAAGTGTTAATGCAACACATGCGGCAAACTGTGGCGTCCCGGTGATGCACGAACTTAGGGTGCGTCTCTACTAAAGCGCGACGCAGCGGAGACGTGCGGAATCGACCAATCACAAAATTGAAGCTCAGCCGAGATTCAGTTTCACCTAAAGGGCGGTTCACACGTATTAAGTTGTCAAGTAGTTAACTAAATTTTAACTCAATTTTAAGCGACTTAACTTTAAGCAAGCGTTTACACGTTCAAATTAGTTAAGCTCTTTAGTTAGCCCGAGATGTTGATCACTTTTGATCTTTGATTCGGCTTCCTAGATACCAAAATTAGGTATCGCCATGGCCGACACTATATCGGCAATCCCTTGTTGTTTTACTTCCTATAATTAAGGCTTCTTATATTTCACAGACAATCGCGCTTTATGTATTCTTCAATAAACTTTACTGTAGTGTCTTCCGACCACTTCGACATTTTTATTTCAAAAAAGTTCTTCAAATTTACGAAATCCGAACTTTGAATGCGACTGCTCCGCCAAACTTATATACTTAAGTAATATTTAACTAAATTGTGCCTGTCCAAACGTGTCAAGTTATAATTAACGCCCACCCACTAAACCGAAAAATAGACAATTTTTTAATCTAAATTTTAACTTGTAACTTATAACTAAATTCATTGTTTACACGCTTTAAGTCGCTTAAAATTGAGTTAAAATTTAGTTGACTACTTGATACTTAATACGTGTGAACCGGCCTTAAGTTATTGATCGATTCAGCATGTCCCCGTTCATCAGTAGAGAGTAGAGACGCACCCCTAGACGCTAGTGTTGGGTTACTCTCTCGTGAGGCACCTCATTTGTCCTACACAATTCATTATTTTGTCGCAACACTTAGTTCTGTAAAATTGTCTTACTTCATACCGCGCGAGGTACTCACACATTCACACACTCATCGCACTCGCTGGGTTTCAAACTAATTATCTGTATTTATTTGTAATGTTTATGGAACCCATACTTTTATTGTTGCCGTGTTGCCCGTGTTTGCATTTATAGGTATGTAGCCGGACCTTCTTACTCACCTAATTTGAACTGGTACAGTCGCCATCAGATATATCGTAGCATATAAGGCGTTCATAAATATCTGAACATGTACTGTAACGCCCAGTCAATAAGAGTCGTGTTCAGATATTTATCAATGCCTTATGCTACGATATATCTGATGGCGACTGTACATTGTACCACCTTATTTTTAGGGTTCCGTACCCAAAGGGTAAAAACGGGACCCTATTACTGAGACTTCGCTGTCCGTCCGTCCGTCCGTCCATCTGTCACCAGGCTGTATCTCAACAACGGTGATAGCTAGACAGTTGAAATTTTCACAGATGATGTATTTCTATTGCCGCTATAACAACAAATACTAAAAATAAAATAAATATTTAAGGGGGGCTCCCATACAACAAACTTGTTATAGATTATATATATGTATAGGTACGGAACCCTTCATGCGCGAGTCGGGCTCGCACTTGCCCAATTTTTTTAAATGAGGTGCTCATACAAGCTCATTTAAATGTCATGTCCCACCCAACACTACTAGGGGTCCAACACTCACCGAATTTGATTCGTATGTACTCGTGCGGGTCCGTGTTCCACAGCTCCTCGTCCGCCTCAGAATATGACATGAGCGGGAACAGCACGTCCTGGATGATCGCGAACATGTGCGGCTTGAGGAGCTTCCACGAGTGGGAGTGGCTCACGCTGTGAGCAAAAAAAAAATGTTTATGTCATTCAAATATTCTCGGAGGAGGAAAAATAGTGGGTTGTTTGACAAGGGGCGAAAATAAGCCATTGCGACACGAAGCGAGTATTTAGACGCGCGATAGAAGGGAGCGAGGACAAATATTTAACACAAATCGACCTAGTCCCAAACTAAGTAAAGCGTGTACTTATTTTTATTAAAGCAGTAACGTCTGCTAACGTACACTAAATGTTTACAAATGAAGCGAAAATTGAAAAACTCGTTACTATCGATTCTCAACAAATTTGAGACGATGGTGCCGACTATAAAGTCTAAATCTTTACGGTAGATGGCGCTACGATGCCACCCTAAGGCATGTCGAAGCAACTGGTTGAAAAATTCAATGACTCTGACATCTGATTCGGTGGTCCAATTGGGAGGACGCCCGTGTTGGCCCGGAGAGCCGTTGGAAACGCAGGTTCGAATCCTGTCCGAATCATTAAGTTTTTCAATTTTCGCTTCATTTGTAAACATAAAGCGTGTACTATTAGACGACGATATATACATACTATTATAAAATTCTAGATTTGTATTGATAATCATTTTTCTATGGAGGGGTCATAATTTCAGGAAAAATCTCAATAACGTGATGCAGGATCGTCATTTGTTTTGTATGTTCGCGCGGCGCCATCTGTTTTCATCATTTCCTTTGTCTTCGCATCACACCGACTGGACTAATTTTAGCCAATTATGGTACAGGGATAGCTGGACATCCAAAGATGGTTATAGAATATTTTTATCCATCTACGGTAAATAAAAAAACGCGGACGAAATTGCGGGCACCTCCTAGTATATAATAATATAAATACATATATGGATAACATGCACGACCCAGGAACGGATAATTGTTCATCACAAAAATATTTGCCATGGCCGGGATTTGAACCCAGGACCACAGGCTCAGTAGGTAGGTGCACTAAAAACTGCGCCAACGGCGTCGTCAAAACAATAGTATTCAGTGTCACAATGGCTTGTCGTCGCTAGCAATGTCACTTTAAGAGGCCTTATTCCTTTTAAAATGCTGATTGTTTAGACATTTTTCTCTGTGATCAAACATGTTTCTTAACATATTATTGATGTTACTACCTAGAACAGGGCTATTGGGATTTATTGGTATATATTTGGAACCTACAGTTTGAATTTTTCATTGATAATTTTTGTTCGAAAAACTACTCGTATTGAAAAAATTCACGTGGAAAATTCGTTTTTTCAACTTATTTTCGACTGCACGCAATGAAAGCATGAAATAGCTACGTTACTTCCTAGAACTCGGGAAAAAGTATTATTCACTTCGAAAAGTATTATTCACTTATCAATATATTCGTCATAATATGAAAAAAATATTTTTTAAAAGGAATAAGGCCTCTTAAGGAACAATATTCTGGAATCACTCACCACTGGTCGATATAACTAATGGTCTGCTGAAGCACGCGCGGCGAAACGTATATCTTGTTCCTGTACTGGTCCAAAACCCTAAGCAGGACCTCCAGAATGCCCCCGGTGAACGTCGTCAGGTACCACTCGGCGAACTGGACGTATTCCTTGCGGCTGTTGACAGGACTACCGTATCTGTCGAAGAATTAACATTATTTAATTGGATTATATCGCGTATATTAATTATTAGAGCCTCCCTGACGTTTCAGTACCTTTACAGATACCGTTGTCAAAGGTTGACCAAATAATTAATATACGCGATATAATCCGTTTAAATTGTTTTATTTAAATGTGTGACAGTCGCGGAAACCGAAGAAAATATTATTTAATTGATATTGAAAACATATTTTTTTTAATGTAATGGGGGCCAACCGGCGATATGATCGCATAATGGAAAGCGATTACCGTCGCCCATAGACACCTGCAACAACAGAGGAGTCACAAGTGCGTTGCCGGCCTTTCAGGTAGGAGTAAGTTCGTTTCTTGAAGGTTTGAAGGTCGTATCGGTCCGGAAATACCGCAAGCGACACTTATTCAGATTGCGAATCTAGACATTTCCCAAAATAAACTCAACAGTGAATATTTTTTTCGTAAATCAACAATCAATTACATTTGTGAAAGCCGAACAAGAGCTACATTACCTTAGATATGTCCTAACCAGTCTATACTGCCCACTTCTTTTCCCCTCATGCTTAAATTAGTCCTTCGAGCACCTGAACAGACCCCTAGCACAGAAGCTCACCTCTCAAAGAGCCTGTACAGTGTGTTCACCGCCCACTTCATGCACTTCCATACTTAAATTGGTCCTTTTATGACCTGGACACAGACTCGTAGCCCAGAAAATGAATCGCACAGAAGCTCATCTCTCGAAGAGCCGGTACAGAGTGAGAGTGTGCTACGCCACCTTATTTTAACCACATGCTTAAATTGGTCCTTCGATCACCTGGACACAGACTCGTAGCACAGAAAATGAATCGTACAGAAGCTCACCTTTCAAAGAGCCTGTACAAATGGGTGTGCACCGCCCACTTATTTCAACCACATGCTAAAATTGGTCCTTCGATCACCTGGACAGACTCGTAGCACAGAAAATGAATCGCACAGAAGCTCACCTCTCAAAGAGCCTTTACAGAGTGTGCACCGCCACCTTATATCAACCACATGCTAAAATTGGTCCTTCGATCACCTGGACAGACTCGTAGCACAGAAAATGAATCGCACAGAAGCTCACCTTTCAAAGAGCCTGTACAGAGTGAGAGTGTGCAACGCCACCTTATTTTAACCACATGCTTAAATTGGTCCTTCCATCACCTGGACAGAGACTCATAGCACAGAAGCTCACCTCTCAAAGAGCCTATACAAGGTGTGCACCGCCCACTTCTTGCACTTCCACCACGGCAGCTCCAGCCGCTCGTCCTCGTCCACCTGGAGCGTATGCTCGGGCACCGGCTGCTCCATGACGGCACGAAGGACCTCCATCCACTTGGTGAACACCTCCTTGGTGATCAGATCCAGCGGAAGGATGTACTGGGGAGAAGAGATTATTAAATAGTAGACTTTATTCTGTACTAGCGACCCGCCCCGGCTTCGCACGGGTGCAATGCTGATAAATTATGCATGTATTATACATATAAACCTTCCTCTTGAATCACTCTATCTATTCAAAAAAACCGCATCAAAATCCGTTGCGTAGTTTTAAAGATTTAAGCATACAAAGGGACATAGGGACAGAGAAAGCGACTTTGTTTTATACTATGTAGTGAAGTAGCCGCAAAGACAACTGGCTGAGATTTCCAACCTTTATTTCTCAAAAGGAGGCGATAATCGAGAAATAATGCAAGGAACGCCTCTGAATTCAGGGGCAGGCGTTGCTATCTGATGGTCCTGCGCCAAGGCACCTAAATAACCCACAAACTTCTTTTCATTTCTTTTGGTCTCACCGTCTGCCTTACAAAAGGGAGGAAATAGCTTCAAATAGTGCCATTTCGTTATTAATAACGCGGAGTCAGCAATTCAATACCGACAAATTCTACATTACGTAATCGGTCCCAAAGTTCTGTTCCACATGCATTATTTATGCGGATTTCCATAAGATCTAAAAATATCTACAAAAAACCGCTTACGTGTTGTATGCAGTCGAGGCTAGATCTAGCGAGTAACATACACTTTCTAGAATCAATCATGATTCTGAATACACTGAATAAACGTCAACAGTGTTTGTTATACCCATCTGTTTTGTAAGTAAAATAGATAGCGGCCATTTAAAATAGTTCATGCATTATGTAATTTACAACATACATATTTACAAAAAAAACCGTTATAGCATAAACATTTAAGGAATAAGGCCAGTAGGTATAAATGCAGTAACGGGGCAAGCGCATGTCGGCGCACCATGTCGAAATATCAAAAAGTACAGATGTTATATAGCGTTGGCGTTAGCCATCTTACGAACACAACTATAGTTATTTGGCAAAAGATGGCGTTAGTAGAACATCTGTACTTATCGGTGTAATAATAGCGCCTGTCCCGCTGACGCACTAGCCCCGACTCATTGTATTCCTTTAGATGTGTGGACACAAATACATGTACCTACTGCCTACAAGCAAGTTGACCGATACGGCATTCTTAAATTTATACGTTACTAGGTGCCCGCATCACTTTCCGCATATTTTTTTCTTTACCGTAGCCGGATAAAAAGTCTCCTGTAACCATCTTTGGATGTCCAGTTATCCCTGTTCCAAACTTGGTTAAAATTTGTCCAGCCGTTTTGGCGTGATGCGAGGACAAAGGAAATTATGAAAACAGATGGCGCCAGGTTGGTCTGACGCCGCGCGCCCATACAAAACAAATTACGATCCTGCATCACGCTATTAAGATTTTTCCTGAAAGAACGACCCCTCCATAGAAAAAATATTTTCTATACAAATCCAGAATTTTATAATAGTATAGATTACCTAAATCAATATGGAAAATAATGTATAGAATTCTTAATTTAGTCAATTGTGTAATCATTACTCATGTACGAATATAAGTGCCATTCCATTTAACGTAATCAATCATTGATGCTCTATGTTATTGACATCATTGTGCATAAGTATAACAAAATGTTAAATATATAAGTATGGTATTCAATTTTATTCAATAACTGACGGCTACGATCAAAAGTAAAGCCTGATCAGAAATATACGGGGATTGTCAAGAGGGCGCTATTTACAAGATTTAAATGGCAACAATTTTGCAACCAATCGCAACCCATTAGTTTAAATACCTGTCAGTTCCACCTCGTAATATCATTTAATGGAATGCACTCTTTTCCTGACTATTTTTCGTGTACTAAACGTCTACACTTTATTTATGATCGTACGTTCACGACTGTGAATGGTTTCCGGCGTTTTCTTTGGATAATCTTAAATGTTTGTCTTTTAAAGAAACCACCACGAATGTCATTGACATTGTTGACAAACCATCATAAAATCATTGCTAGTGTAAGAAATTAGTTCCAGTGAAATTCCGCAATATGGCGCATCCTCATATATTTCTGGTCAGGCTTTAGCTGACAACATAAACCAAACAAAATTTTGAAAAAAGTAATAAATAATATTACTTTTTTTATAAATTCCGAGGATCGAGGTGGCCCTTACCATGAGTTAACGTGACCGTGCTTGCTAGCGACAGCGTAAACGATTTGTATGGAGAATAGTACAGCGCCCTAGCGGTTAACTTTGTTTATCTACAATTCTCCATACAAATGGTTTACGCAGTATAGCGAGTAGCCACTGTAAACTCGTGGTAAGGGCACTGTTAGTATATGCTTGTTTTCGGCGAAACAGGTGGTAAACAACAGAATATAGGTCAGGCCCAAGGTTGCAAGATAATTTTATAAACTAGTACAGACTTTATTTTGGTCTGATTTCTAAAGCTGTTTCAGAAAGACGAAAATCTTTACTTGGTTGTTTTATCACGCAATAATTGACAACTCTTCATATTTCGAACAGATGAAAATTAATAATATCGAGAGAGCTTTGCGTCGTCTCGTGTACACGCTAAAATATTTATTTGAATTTGTTTTTGTATATGTAAACAGATATAAGAAAATACATTAAACAAACGAAATCTACGACAACTATGCCTGGATCACAGACCACCCCCACTAGACGGAGCATGTAAGGCGACCCGTAGGCGACCCGCGCGCACCAACGATATGGTACGGCAGAACATTAAAGTATCAACACGGCGGCCACCGTTTAGTTGCGTCCATGTTTATGAGGTCTCTCTACACCACGTAACACTACAATTTACCATGTTATTTATTTAATTTCTTTTTTCGTTGACGTACGTGCACGCATGGATCATAAACAAGGACGCAACTAAACGGTGGTCGCCGTGTTCATACTTTAATGTTCTGCCGTACCATATCGTTGGTGAGCGCGGGTCGCCTTACATGCTCCGTCTAGTGGGGGTTGTCTGTGGCCTGGATAGAGTCGTCGTTTTCGACCTATCAGCGAAAAAAATAAGCCGTCAACAATGTCAACCAAAATCATTCTTCCTTTTTAACCGACTTCCAAAAAAGGAGGAGGTTCTATGTTTAATAGTCACTCACTATCGTAACCGTTCCATTGTGTCATAGTTTTGGAGTAGCTACATTTAAGAATGAGTAAATTCTAAATATTTTAATAAAGTAATAATATAATAATTAGCAATCTCAGTAAAAAAATAAAAACAGTGATTACATCCTCTTTCTAAGCGGAATACGAAAAAGTAATAAAATTTTAGCTTAAAAAGCTGTCAATTAGGTTCGGTACACATTATACAAATTCAAACTACACAAACATGGAGTATTTTTATCCACAGCAGCACTACAACTAAAACGTTTGTATTTGACGCGTATCTATCGAATTTGGAATCAAAGTAGTTTAAAGTGAATTCGGCCATTGGATGATGTAGTGCAAGAGGATATGAGTGAGTGTCAAGTCTTCGAAGAAGATGCCGAGGACAGGGCGAAGTAGAGAAGCAAAATAAAGATACCTGACCCCACCACCATGTGGGGTAATAGCTAAAAAGAGAGAGAGAGGGAAAGCTAAATCGGTCCCTGCTTGTCCACAGCTCGCGACTATATTTCACGTCACGCCAAAGATAGACAACTCATTTTTTATTTAATATAAATTTTATTTTATTGTTGGAGTGCAACAAAGAATTGTTGTATTGTATAGTATAGGAGACATATTCCCCTTTAAGACACTCAACCGAACCGATCACCAAGACGACGACAATCTATATAAAATCGATACAGTGACCTTGCATTGAGGTAGACTTGCACAGTACTGTTCATACAGTATCTTGACTTTGCGTAGCTACCGCCGAAACGGAGATGCGACGACAGCAAAACAGGGGCAGCGCAGCGGTGTAGGTATAGTTGCCGGCAAACTTATAGAACAAAAATGGCGGATCAGCGCATGTACATTTGTACGTAAATCGGCTACTGCGCAGTCAAGGTTATGCGCTAAAAGTTTGCCGGTAGCTGTACGTGTCTCGCTCACTCGTTATGCCGCCGCGCTCAGATCTCTCGCTCGACCGCTTGCCGCGCCGCTGTTCGTCTCCAAAAGTGGTCAGTACAGCCACAGCACGTGAGATCTCAGATTGCGATTCGGGTTTGAGTGAAAATAGAGAGGTTATTATCTGGTTCGAATAAGAGCGAGCGAGACAGGTATAAAACGCAAATCGCATTCGTAGCTCACGCACTGTAACATACCGCTCAAAAAATATGTTTTCTATGTATTTATGTATATATTTATCTATAGAAGTGTGTATATCGTGAAAGCTTAACTTTGGACTAGGGCGATTTGTGTAACGCGTCTGATATTTATTATTAATTAATTAATTTTGATTGGGAATAAGCTAGGGACAGCAAACTGGTAATTTTTTCTTTGGAAATTATAGGTAGTTCACCGGTTATCCGGTAATTTCCATAGAACAAGCACTTGCTCAAGATCAAGACATATCGCATTGAGAAGTACACAAAAAAATCTGTCACTGCTCTTCTAAACCTTTGTTATAAACTAAGTGAGTATTTAGTCTGACGTCGCTGTGGCGTCTTGGGGTGGCAGGGCAAGAGAAAATCCTATATCGATTCCAATCGCATGCGTCTCAAACCACGCCTACACAAAGTCAAGATACTGGGCAATTCTGTTACTGTGCCTTAATCCTATTTTCCCTTTCGCTTCCATGAAATTTAATTCGCAAAACAACTGGACAAATTCGACTGATATTTGCATATAGCCATTTGAGTAATATATGGGCTATGTTTTAAGTAATAATAGTCTTTATAGTAATAATTGAGTGATTTGGCACCGAATTCAAAAGGTGATTCAAATTTAACATGAACGACTATTTTAGGCTTTTCAGTTTATTTTGAAGTCGGTTCTTTATTTGCTATTTCTTTTTTTGTTATAATTATGCCATCATCAAATAGTAGCCAGTGTAGCAACCAAGGTAGCCAAATAAATCGGAACAAGTCTATTACGATAAAATGTGCCCTCTTATAACCTAAGAGTGGATTTTCCAACCCACACCATATTACGGATTTTTAGTGGTACTAATTAATCTAACTGGCAACGACAAATTTTTGGCAACTGACGTTGAAAGTCGGTAAAAGTCGATGTAAACAAAGAGGAAACAGGACTTAAATTTCCGCAATTTTCAAGTATTTTTTGCATAATAAAGCCAAAACTATCCACAGTGATGACTGATGAATGTCAAGTTTTTTCAATAGGATCCAGTATTTATTTTGCAAGAAGAACGAAGGATTGAAGCATTCCTGTAAACAATTTCGTTAATGACAAATCGCTACTGACACAAATATATGACGTATGCACATTATTGCCATATGAAAGCTGTTTTTAGCGCCACTATCTCTGGGCCGGACCGACACTTGCTAGGCTATATACAAGGATGTTACTATAAAACGTGCACTCTTTTATTATTATCATGTATCACGCAGTAGTTTTCCACTTTCCTTTAAAATCGATACTACGGGCACAGAAATTACTGGATGAACGATCGCGTGTCCTTGGTGGAATAAATTACAGTTCTGTACTTTTTAGGGTTCCGTACCCAAAGGGTAAAAACGGGACCCTATTACTGAGACTTCGCTGTCCGTCCGTCCGTCCGTCCGTCTGTCACCAGGCTGTATCTCAAGAACGGTGATAGCTAGACAGTTGAAATTTTCAGAAACCGAGAAACCTAGGTTAGGTATAGCGTGCTAATCAAGCTTGGGTTTCTTAACGAAGGTTTTGTATTGAAATCAAACTCAATACAAGTAAATTGGTATTTGCACGATCATCATCTATTGTATACAAACATTTAAAACTTTTTCTTTTATAAAACGTCAATTACATTGAAGATATTTATCAAATAATAAGCCGAATAGGGTATTACGCGTCGAAGTCATTGTATAGAAAAAAAAAATGGATTTTTGTATGTGCACGGGTAGCTGGGTAAGCACAGATTGTTTTATGATACATTGCCCAACTGACCAAAAAAGTCATAACTCATTTCTTCTAGTATTTTATAACATGCAGAATTTAATGTGAAATATTGAAACACACATTAAGATTAATTTTCACCAATCTCTGTCGATTATTAATAGCAAATTTTGCCAGTTGTAAAAACGCCGTTAACGCATTCACTGCCATCGACGCATATATGCGTTCACCGTCATATAAGTTCATTCCTAGGCCATGCCCCCGGCAGTGAATGTGTTAAACACTGCATCCAGCCTTGCTGTTAATGCGCTCGACTTATTGATAAAATCCACACAGTTATATCGACCCTACACTAGCGTCTATTGAGCGTCGGCCTGCCAGCGCGCCCGCGCAGCGACAACGCAACGTTCGCGCAGCGGCAACACAACGTTCGCGCAGCGGCAGCGCAACGTGCGCGCAGCGGCAACGCAACGTTCGCGCTGCGTCGATGCGACTTTGCGAAGACGCTGGTAGACGCCGCCGACGTTCCCGTTCCGCCGGGCAACCACCGGCAAAAACGTTAGTGTGAACAAGCTCTTAAATACGATAATGTAGGGTCTCTCTTTAAAGTTTTAAGTAGCTGTCAAACTGGTTAATGGCAAACAAACGAGATTTTCTTGTCTCATGGAAATCTGGCATACCTCGGGGTACAACCCAGCACACTCAGCACCCTGAGACAATTTAGAAAAGTTAGTTATATAAATAGGCGTGTACACATTTTTGTTTTTCATATGGTGTTCGATCCAATGATATTTTATAAGTAGACAGGTTACTAGCGCTCCAAAACTGAAGCACTTAATTGGATTGAAATGGCCGAATTGCCATGGCAACGCGTTTGTTGATCTTCGGACAGTGACGTATGCGTATACAGCGTGTATATTTGATATAACCGCAACTTTACAGAGTCTTAGTATAGGCACTTATTAATATATTGATCCATAAAAAAAATATTTAAAAATCGATATTTGCTTCCATATACAATAATTCGGCACGCAATGTATTTGTTCGTTGTTGTTTGTTGACACTTAACATCGTGATGTCACGACTGTCAGTAGTAATAACTTTTAAAGTGTACGCCATACATTGCTGCTCACAATATTTTCAAAAATTAATTACGCTATTGCAGTAACGCTAAATTAATAATTGTTATACCTAAATATCAGATTATAGCACTTAAATCTACGTCTGACTACAAGTTGCAGTTATATCAAATATACACGTGTATATGTGTGTTAAGTTAAATTCTAGTTGCCTGTTTTTTTTGTTTACTGTTATAGGAATGCCTTCTCTATTACGCAATGTGATAATGTAGGGGTATGTGTAAACAATAAAATATAAATGTGTGCTGCTGTGATCTGGGAATTAAAAATTGCAGCAGTCATGTTAGTTTATAACGTATCTTTTATAAAACATCATTGGTTCGATCCTGTTTTTTATTGGGTACAATACAAATGTCTATAAGGCACTAAATTAATTTCGAGTGCTTTACATGTCAAAAATTAATGTTAATGTTCGACATTCCTAATTAATAATTATAGTATGTAGTCATCATCAGTGTACACCCCTATTGACCCTACCGGGAATATAGCACAATTGTGATATCGTTCAAAATTAGTTGTTTAATATTATAATAAATATTAAGGAACAATCTTAAACAAATCGACCTAGTCCTAAACTAATCAATGCGACGATATACATAATATACCAAATATAGAAGGTAGTCCATTAAATACAGGACACCGTGTATAATGACGCCCATCCGTCTGACATCCTGTTTATCATAGATACCGTCTGTAGACGACCAAAACTCACTAAGTAACAAATACCTACTAAAAACAAAGCTCGTATCTTAGTGTCAGTCTACTTACTAGATAAGAGGTTGTGAAGTGACAGAATTTTTAGTGTGTTTTGCTTGTCATCACGCGATATAATAGATGTTTGTGCAACAGACTCAACAACAATCTACACATAACGCCAGCCATAATGTAAAAAGAGTTCAACTCACCTTGATAAGGCCGTAGAAACATTTCAGAATCTGCTTCTGTATAAGCACCGACTCCACCGACTGGTCCGACTGGAGGTTCACAATCAGATTATACAACATCGGCAGCAACAGGTTCATGGCCTCTATCAACGGTATCCTCTTCTCCGCCAGCTGATACTCATAGTTCTTTATAAGCTGGTACAAGCAAAGCAGCGCTCCCATCCACCCGTTAGGCTCCGGATTTTGAAGATATATGTGGATTTTATCAACAACTTGTGTCCAACGGGTTGGGAAATCATGTTTGATGATAGTTTTCAGGCAGACGCAGAGCTGTACCCTGATGATGTCAGGCGCTTGAGCTATCGCGTCCACGATGCTGTCTCTGATCATCGCTTGGTCCTGTTCATGGATGCTGAAGGGCAGAGGTTCGTTCTCTTCTGGTTCCTTCTCCTGCCAGCCGGAGGTAATCAGATTCTTCAGGTACACTACACCAGCTTGTCGCACTGGGATGGTGACGTCATTCATCATGACGACTTGGAGCAACGTCGGCGCGAAGCCAATTATTTTGTGTATCTGAAAACAAAGGTTATATGAGATTTGGGAGAATTTCACATGGTCGCGACGACAAAGGCTTGACAAACGTGCTTTTCAACTAAGGACAATCTGACAAAGCTAAGACTGCAGGACTGATTGTATTTGGCAACCCTACAATGCCACTGGTTATAGATTCCAAGCAAAAAAAAAATACAACTAATGTACTGTTAGCAGCAACGTGCTCTAAATAATACCTAGATTATTTTGAGAGAGTGGCAACTTAGTTGCTTCTGGTGCTGATTGTACATGACAGAAATAAGCACGCGATCATAATCATTTCAGGACGTCCAAACGTGTTCAGACATGTCGTATGTTCCTTTCAGAACATGTTATAAGCGAACCTAAGTACCTACCATATCAAAATATTAAGTAAGGATGTTATACTGCTAACGTCATCTTATGGAGCTAACAGACGATCAAACGGTCCAGCGGATCGAGAGGGACCCTGCTATCTGTTAGAATGAGATAGTAAAGTACATCTTTTATTTAAAACGGCGCAACATAGTGGCTCCACTTCGCCTGATGGTAAGCAAAAAGGGGAGCCCAAAGTCGCAATGGCAACTAGCAAGAAACCAACGGCGCCATGACAATTGACACTGCCATGCTGGCCCGAGAGATGCTTAATATTCACATCTCCCATTCTAACAGATAGCAGTGTCCCTCTCGGTCCGCCGAACCGTCCAATCTGTTAGGTCCATAACTTCGGCAAACTATCTTGTTGTGTGGTTGTAAGTTGACGTCAGTAGTATTGCATCTGTTCTTTCAGATACTTCGATATGGCCCATTCGCTAGTCCCTAAACTATGTGGCTACTGGGGAAAAATATGTATGCAATTGCAAAGGCTATAAATCTTTCAGATGGATCGTTTTACTTAAAGGAACCTTTCTTTAATTTCTTTTTAGTTAAATACTGCATCACATTTGTCAAAAGCTTACCTGAACCGGGAATCTAATTAACTAAAAGTAATATTGAAATTGTGAAAATAAAGACACTATTGCCCGGCAAATTAGAGGATATCAAAAATAAATTGCCAATTTCCAGCCGTTGTCGAGTACTGAGCGTAGTAACACATTGAGCGATTATATTATGATTATTTTTATTTATTTTTAGATAGATAGACCATCATAATAAACCCATGGCGCAATTGAAAAACACAGCAATGCTATATTTAGCACCACTAAATAGTAGACTTTACTTTTTAATTTCCTTACCGGCCCGAAGGGGCCCAGGGTTGCCATCTGTCCGGGTATCCCCGGATTTTTTAGTCTACGGTGTAAACCCGGCCACTTTTTATGTGAATAAAAAATATAGCGTTTGTTTTTTTAATTATATTATTTTCGCACACATCCGGGAAAAAATTACGCCTAATGTCCGGGATTTTTAATCTTTGTCAGGGTTCAGCGAATTTAGAGATGGCAGACCTAATAACGACACACCGAGCCACATTGTGTCATAGTAGACTGTTACGTAAATCTTCAACTGTATGAAAGCGGAAGTTCTAAATGACTGACTCATCGACCTCCAACCCAAAACCTTGAACCTAGCTAAACTTCCTATATCACCCACATTTCAAATGGTCCACATTCCCGAGTCGTTTAAGTTCTCATTCGTTGATATAGACTTAGGCTGCGTTTCCACCAGTACGAGGATGTGTAGCGAGCGCGAGGGATGTGTTTTTGATAACCAATAGAATCAGTTGCGCTGAGCGAGGATAAGTAAATTAAGTTATTCCATTGGTTAACAGTAACACATCACATCCAGCCTAAGGCTGCGTTTCCACCAGAGATGTGCGAGTATGCGTAGCGAGGGTTGGGTTTATAACTTAATTTACTTACCCTCGCTCAGCGCAATTCTATAGTTAACAAAAAACGGATTACTAATGTTTGGCAAATAATCTTTCCCAAAGTATCACATCGCAAATTTTGTTTCCCAAATTTTTATTTGGCAAAAAGTGCAATTAGCAAAATTACGTATCGCAAATTTACAGTTTGCAAACATTTTGTTTAGCAAGTGGTTGCTTAGCAAATAATTACTTGTCAAGTTTTACTTTCCCAATTTTTTTTTGCAAATATATCGTTTGGCATAACATTCTTATCCCAAAATATTGCATGGCATACGATTTATATCCCAGTATAAGGTGAAATAAGTAATACTATGATGTTTGGCCCACTCACTATAGGGCCGCGTGGCTCGCTCGCTACGCTCGCTCGTTAAGGTCGCAACTCAACCTAACACTCCTCCTCGCTACGCTCGTCGTCGTACCTAACCTGAGCCAAGTCGGATTTCCCTTAAGGTGAAATAAGTGATATTATGATGTTTCGCCCACTCGCTATCACTATAGGGCCGCGTGGCTCGCTCGCTACGCTCGCTCGTTAGGGTCGCAACTCAACCTAACACTCCTCCTCGCTACGCTCGTCGTCGTACCTAACCTAAGCCAAGTCGGACCTGCCTTACGTACTACTATTAGGTAATATTTAGGAATACTTAGGGCTTACAATTTACCAGACTTTTGCTATAAGTTCAGCTTGCAAAGTGACTAATTTGGGAAAATTTTGTTTGGAAAAAAATTTATGACAAAATCAAACATTTGCTTTATAAGCATTTGCTAAATAAAATCTTGACTAAGTGAAATTTTGGGAAAAGATGATTTGACCAAATGAATACAATGGGAAATGTAACTTTGCTAGAGATGCATTTGGGAAATAAAACTGTTGCGATAAGTTATTTGGGAAGTCATATTTGGGAAACATTATTTGCCAAACGGCAGTACACCGATATTTTCATATGCTCGCGGTGAAGCAGCACCTTAACATTGCACTGTGTTTAACTGCTACTAGGAAAGGAAGTGAAGTGATACCGATATTACTAGCAACGGGGGCTACGTGATCTGTAAGGCAGCATATTGATGGAGAATTTAGACACGAATTGCACTGCATATGTCATCGACTATTTTTATATTTTATACTATCATCATTCCCTTGCTCTTATCCCATTTGTTTGGGGTCGCCACAGCATGTACAGCTTTATACTATATTTCTTATAAATACATATAGTTATATAAATAAAACAATTTAGACTGGGTTTAAGTTTAACCAGAGCTGGCATGTTCATAAAAATGATCAAATCTCCTTAATTAATAGAAAAAAAAAGAAAAAAAAAAGTTTAACCAAACTTTTATTCCATGAACGCTTAAGAGTCCGCAGCAAGCTCGATTCTTCATACAAACGTAGTTACGTCCTTATTTTAATATAACATGTCACATTATCATGAAATTCTCTAAATATAATGAGATAAGGTATATCTAGGGCTAAAACTAGTTTATGACTCTTGAAATGTTAATAGAAAGAAAATAGAGCGAGTACAAGTTTTGCATTTTTAGACCCCAGAAAGTTATTCAGTTTGGCGGCATACTACGACCAAAATATAGTTTAGATTGAAGTCAAAACCTATTTCCGGTGTCGATTAAACTATGCAGTTTGATAAGAAAAAAGATTTATCAAAATTGATCTCGTAGTTTTAAAATGAGAGCGTAACTACGAAAACCTTAAAATAAATTACAAAAAATTGTTGCGAAACTGCAGCGAATTACTCTAGCGCGGGGAACGGTCCGGGGGGGGCGGCGGTAAGCACCGCCCTTATCATAGCTACTCCTAGCCAGCCTCGCGCAACTCTCAAGGTAAAAAACGAACGACAACGGCTATATGAAACGGGGGTGAATTTTTACCTATCTAAGTTTGAAAGAACGTTGAAACCTACAAAGCATTAGATAATTGGCGACAATCGAATTTAGGCGGGTTGTACTTCAGTCGCCATTTTTGTCCGCCATGCCATATTAGTTGACGTTTCTCTTTTGTTGTGTTGTCTGGTTTTGTCAAGGTTCTGCGATCTTTTCAAATAATTCAAATTTCACAAATAATCTAATAATTTGCATTCTTTGGGTGTAGTGGTCGTCTAGAAGGTACACAAGACAATCACAATTGCAAAAATGAGTGGATTGAAAAGGAAAAAGTGCGAAATATGCAGAATGAAAACGTGTCGAATGGACGGTCAAAAAAGACTATTCATGGCAAGATTTCCACCGGACGAAGATCGGTAAGTAAAAAATATAATTAATTACTGCGTGTTATAACCATGACTGCACCGAGCGAAACGTGAAAAAATTGGCAGTTGCCGTTAAGTAAATAACGTCAACACTAATTGTTTAATCCATTTCTATACTATATATTTAGCATTACGAAGAATGTGTTAACAACTTCTCCTTGGAAAAATTATAAGATTATTAATATTTTACCCTAGAGAACTAAGTAAAGTTGGACGAAAATTGTAAAATCGTAAGCAGGCGTTAAGTGTTTTTTTATACTATAACAATGGAAATCTGTTCTGATTTTCAGTTCAAAAAAAAGATGAATGTTTACATTACAATTTGACCGCATCAAATGTTTCAATTATTGTTTGGTATTAAAGGTCCAGGTTTATCAAAAAGTGCTTTTAATTCTCCATACATTTTTACTATGGCTGCCGCGCGCCGATTTAAATACGCATTCCCCGCGCTCTATGGTTCAGTCGCAAACGCTCGGCGCCCTCTTAATCGTAAGTTTCATTGAAAACTTGGTATTTCGGGTAAAATAATACATACCCTTATACGTATGTAAACAATAGTGCTGTATGTAAGTTTTATCGATAATTTTCATTTGAAGTGAAAAATACCTGGGTAAATACGGAATATCTTTCTTCAAGCAAAAGCCACTACTTTTTATGCCAGTTTGAGTTAGATTATGGTCACAGAAATATTTTACGAAAAATCTTCAATGGACTATGAATGGTACGGTTTCATCTGGACAAACAGATTCATTTTACTCTGTAATTTTCTGTTTACCCTGTATTATTTGTGTTGCAGAACTTCCAACCTGGAGCACAGACTGGAGTGATGAAACGGCTTTTTTCGTCTATGTTTATCAGCAAGCCAAGCAAAGTTTGAACGAAATAAAATTATTTGCACACTTTTGTTTTTTTTTATGAAGTCAGTAAAAAACCTAAAGTAAAGTAACCTAAAGTAAACCAAATGTTTACATTGAAGCGAAATATTTAATGATTTAAATTACCGGAAAGCCGTTGGAGACGCGGGTGCGAATGCGAACCCCGCCTGAACCATTTTTTTTAAATACCGATATCGATATCGATAATTCGATAATTTGTGTAACATGTGACATCCCTATTTTGTTCTTGATGTTGGCATTATGTCATGAGTTGACACTGACACTGATATTGTTTGCGGCTTCATATTGGCAGTATGTTTCGTATGGCACTCCCGTCTCTTAAAACGTAGTGATTACATACTCTTTGCTCCTAGCGCGCTCTCGCTTTACTGCTAGCGCCCTGTCTTCCTCTAGGTGAAACAACAACATTTTAAAGCGTAAGCGCGCGATCTCAACGCGGAGTTGAGCGGACCTTGCTGCGGACTCTTAATCTTGATAATAATGTGAAAACCCCTTATTAGTTTGACATTAATATCTGAGGGTAAGCGTTGTTCTAGGAATAAAACTTTGATTAAATCCAGACTTAAACGGATTATATTGCGTATCATCATTTTGAGCCATCCTAACGTTTCAATATATGTATACTGTTACCATTGTCAAAGGCTCAAACAAAGAAAACGCGATATAATCCCTATACAATATTTAATTTCAATATGTAACAATCGCGGAAGAAAATATTATATAGGTATATATAATCCAGCCAACAAAAACATCCAATAATTTTGTTTTATCTTATTCAACTCGTTTTGATAAATGCAACATCAAAATCAGCAAATGCCGAACCAGGAGCCACACGCCAAAGCTTAAACTACCTTTGAAACTTTAATATGCATATTGTGACAGCAATCATTTCTATCAGTGGCATAGCTACAGCAGGACTAGTCAAACCACACTAACTCTTTCAAGCAAATGAACTGTCGAACCATACAAACTGACACACTTTGTATCGTTTGATAGTTCATTTGCTTGAAAGAGTTAGCATGGTTTGACTCTAGGTGCAATCCTTATAATTTTAGGCATCGGACTTCTGATGGCACGGTAAGACTTTCGAGAGCCATGGAGCCGATATTAACATTAAAATACAATTCATACTCATTCATCTATTTCATTCCAACCTGCCTTTGCATTGTGGTAAACATTCGCAAGCATTGAATGACTAAAATTATAAATAAAATAAAAAATTACAACATTACAAGCTCCTAGATTTAACTATATTAATTGCCGCTTTCGTGCATCTTCTGGTCATATACCGGGTGATCAATCCAAATGGGTCAGTAGGGAGAAGTCACAAACTGCATTAATATTTTTTTATAAATCTCATACATCATTTCATTCATAGCCCGGTCAAAACCGCTGTGAAGAAAGTTACAACATGACATCCGATTACTTACAGAATGTTAACTAGGTTCAATTCCCGGTTATGTATGAGATTAATAAAAAAAATTGAATGCAGTTTCTATTAAATCTAAAATCGACGCCATGGTTCCTAAGAACAGATTTCCCTATCTCTTATAGTTTTAGTTTTCTCCCTACTGACCCATTTGGATTGATCACCCTGTATATATTATAGGATATTCGTTCAATATAGAACCCAATTTACTCCGGAAAATATGAAAAAAGTCGCAAATATTTACTAATTTCTTGATTACGAAAAATGCGTACACAAATCAGGTTTTTGTATGTTATATTATAACATTAAAATTGCGAATTAAATACACTTGTGAGTATGAGAATGAGGATTAATTTTAATTTAATGCTTTCGGCTCCATGGCTCTCTATGTCTTACTTTGCTATCAGAATTACGATGCCTACTTATAATCATAGGACCACTCAGCCCCTGTCCAGCCGCGACCCGAAATGGTCCCATAATCTAACAAGCCTGACGTAGTGCCACGCTTTTTGGGCCAATTTTTATTTTATGGCTTTTTTTTCATCATCATCATCATCATCATCATCAGCCCGGAGTCGTCCACTGCTGGACATAGGCCTTCCCCAGTTCGCGCCACCATACCCCATTTTTTTTCATATTTCAATCAAATTTGGTGAGTTGGTAAAGTTTGTAGTAAAGTTGCTTATTCTGACCATGGTAACCCCAATGTCACGCTATGTGTAATACATTTGTAGTTTCATTGATACATTATGTTTAATATTGCAACTAAATTTCGTGAATGAAAAAATAAATAAATCTACAACAAAATAAAAATTGGCCCATGGGCCATCTAAGTAGTATATTGTGTGTAACTCAATGGAGAAAAAATTAGACAATACGATTAGACATAACGAGAAATTGGGTTTACCTTGGTCAGAATAAGCAACATTACCAACTCACCAAATTTGATTGAAATCTGAGAAAAAAAAAGCAACAAAATAAAAAATTACCCTTTTCTGGTTCCTAGCTATGCCAACGTTTCCCTACACTACAGCCAACAACAGTTAACTCATCAACATGACCTTAAATAACGTCAATAATGAGTACTGTCACCTGGGCTCCTTCGGCGGGCTTTACTGAGCAATCTTTTAGGCCAAATCCGGCATTACTGGACTTCACCTTCACTGGGCATGGGCACGGAGAGGACATCATCCTCAATATCTGAGCAGATACAATGAACTATGAAGAGCCGGCTTGGAAATGTTCCAGATATATTTAAACCTTAAAACTCTCAAGCTCTCGTTTCAGACAGTCAAAGATTTTTAAACATTTTCAATGTGTTTTTATTCTTCTTCGTCATTCCCTCACTGACGAGTATCGCGACCACATATCTGTTTCCACTCGCTGCGGCTATATGCTGCGTGGACGTTTTTAAAATACAGTTGAAATATATTTGCTCGCTTTTGCTTTTAAACTGTG
Source organism: Apotomis betuletana (assembly GCA_932273695.1). Classification (NCBI taxonomy): domain Eukaryota; kingdom Metazoa; phylum Arthropoda; class Insecta; order Lepidoptera; family Tortricidae; genus Apotomis; species Apotomis betuletana. Next base: position 4,959,272 of record OW026298.1, on the reverse strand, counting down.
CAGTACTTTTATTCCTGACATGACATGAACAGAGGTGGTATATGCAATTGAGGTTGTTTTCTGGACTGGTTGACGCTTGAGGCATTTTTATTTGATTATGTTTTAACATCCAGGCACATCCAGGGCCAGTTTTAAAGGAGAATGGTTTGGCGGTGACGTTATTTGATAGTGTTACCCACAAACTTCATACTTAATTGGTTTAATATTTATAAATAAAGTAGCGGATTAGATTTATTGGAAAATTTAATTTATTGGATAACTTCAGATTTCATTTACTTTTTAACCTCCCACAAAAAATGGTGTAATAAGTTTATCATGTGTATCTGTGTCTGTCTGCGGCATCGAAGCTCCCAAACAGATGGTTGATTCGAATGCTTTTTTTTAAATCGAAAACCCTATCTAAATCTATCGAGATTGTTCTTAATAAATTTGGTTGGGTGCCCACCAGATTGTTTCAAAGTTCGAAGCAAACGTTGCAAAATTACATTAAATCGGAAGGAAAGTGATATATGAGACGTGACATTATCTTACGAGAAAAAAATTTTAACAAAAAAAAGAACCAACTTCGGTAAAACTAAAAAAGCCAACAATAACCCGTTCAAGTACAGATTACATTTTGACTCACCCTTCGAAGTCGATCCCAAACCAGTTCTTATATTTATATATTATAGTTTACGCGAGGTTTGGCACCAATTCGAAGGGTGAGTCAAAATGTAATCTGTACTTGAACGGGTTATTGTTGGCTTTTTTAGTTTTACTGAAGTCGGTTCTTTTTATTGTAAAAAAATTTTTTTTTTTTTGCTTTTTAGTGATTCGTATGTGTTCATCATCAGTTTCCTTACACCAAATCCTATTTACTGAATGTAAATTCTTGACCTTATCAATAAATTACCGAAAGCGCCGTACATGTCCCTATAACATTTGAAGAGTTCCCTCGATTTCTCCAAGATTCCATCATCAGATCCCGACTTAGTGCCAACGGGACCAACTCGGAGTTATACCCTTTCGATAAAAAAAAAAAATTGAAAATCGGTTCACGGTTCTCGGAGATATCGAGTAACAAAAATAAAAAAAAAAAAAAAAATTAGTTAAAATTGAGAACCTCCTCCTTTTTGAAGTCGGTTAAAAATGCGTTTATTTCTAAACATTTCTGGACAGAGGCGAATGCCAAATCTGTGTTTTGGAGGTAATCCATGACAGAACACAATGCTGGCAACTTTTTGATTTTATGACAGAATTGAAAATCAGTATGTATTGAATTAATTTAAGCATTATTTATTGCAGAGACTACTACAAACGGCAGACTTAATGACACAAGGCATTCTCTACTGGTCAACCATAGGGCTTAATAGAAACATTGATAAGTTGATGCGGGTCTATAAAGTGTGGAAATCATTTTAAAATCACATTGTGCCATGTTTAAAGTGTGTGAAGGGACCAAATTTTTTAGCCTACATTTTATTTTTCCAAGGCATTGCTACTTTTATCCCTCAGGGATATATCTATGAGTGTACATGTTTTAATAAATATTAAATATAGTTAATACTCATAGACAATGTTTAATAAATATTTATGATTTGTTTTGGAACTTTGTAGACCATTTAGTTATAAATGTAGTTAGTGAAAAACTAAATACTAGTTAATTAGTCTCCAATGTGAAGATTATATAGATATAAGTTTACTACTAAGCAAAAGGTACTACTCTCGCTTACCATAAGTTTTTTTATTTTTATATATGTTATAGGGGGGCAAACAAGCAAACGGATCGCCTGATTGAAAGTGATTACTGTCACCCATAGACACCCGCAACACCAGAGGAGTCACAAGTGCGTTGCCGGCCTTTGTATTGACAACTGTGACCACATGAAATAACAAATCTCTTTTGCCATAGATTCTTAAATAAACAAGTTATAGTCTATCCTTCTTAGATCAAATTATGTCAGACTGGCACAAGTGAAAAACAACCTTAAATTAACATATACATGGTTGTTTGTATGTTTGTGCCAAAGTGACTTCATTTAATCTTAGAGATCGGACAGAGTATACATAATTAGCCAGATATCTGACACTTTACTCGTAAATAGACATATTTTATTATTATTTATTTATTATAAGCCTTTGTCTACAGTCATTGACTGTCTTGCTTTTCAGCATAGGCCTCCCCAAGATTTTTCCAAGCCGATCTGTCTCATGCTGTTCTCATCCATGTTGTTCCTGCTATTTTCTTTATGTCGTCTCTATAGACATAATGGGGAATGGAGAAAAATATTAAATTATTTTTATTATTCATTATTTAATCTTATTAAATACTAGCTGTGCCCCGCGGTGTTACCCGCTCATCCCACGGGAACACTAAATTTATTCGGGATGAAAAGTATCCTATGTCCTTTCCCGGGTCGCAAACTATCTCCATACCAAATTTCATCTCAGTCGGTTCAGCGGTTTAAGCGTGAAGAGGTAACAGACAGACAGACACACTTTCGCATTTATAATATTAGTATGGATAGAATTCTTGTTTATAGGTACCTCATTCCTAGAAAGACATTAAAGACATTTCTGTAGCTAAAAAAAAGGTGAAAATGTTTTTTTCTGCCTTGTACAGGCATCATACGGAATGATGGAAGTTATTCATATGTATGAACAAAAAAACAAGATATTTTAAATAATTATTTTCATTCCCTATTAACCAAATCATGCCCAGCTTATCTGGTTCTAGCCAATTATTAATATTATAATCTCATTGAGGAAATAGCAACAATGTTAATAGAGCTAGAAATATTAACAATAGCAAAGTCAGTAACTGATGGCTGTCTGTAGTATCCTACTGTAAGTCAGTTCAGCATAAACATGCCTTCAGAGCTCCAAATCAAAATAAAAAAATAACTCAGTTCATTGAACTCTGATAAATAACTGATGCATTATTATAATTTATTGTTGAACATTAGAACAGTAACCTCAATAGAATATGATTTAGCATGGCCTCTTGTCATATGTATCAATAAATATTAATTAATTGTAGGTAGAACTCGAACTAGCTCATTTGCAGTAAGATAACCAAGATGCTATAGCTATCTGCAGTAGGTATATCTAGCTAGGACATAAACATTCCATTTGAAGATGAATAGATCCATCAGAATTGTATAGAATGCTTAAATTTTCATCCTGCAGAGCTATAGAGCATTGTTAACCAATCTCCAAGTTGGACATTGAATATTTATCTATTTTTAGCACCAGTAGAATGCAATAAAAGCCATAAAAAAACTAATCCTGGCAGTTTCAGGTTGCGAACGACGGGGGATCAAATACTCCTATATAAACAATTTACTCCGTAAAATATGCGAATAATTTGCAAATACCGACTCCGGTTTTCGTATAAAAACAATTATTTCGCGTGATACGCGATAACATGCTTCTGAAAAGCACACCAGCGCGGCATGTCTAGAAACGTCTGAATTGAGAGAACCCTCAATAAAATAGGATTGGTCCCAATACAGGGTGCTTTGATATTTGGTCGGTTTGCAAATTTCTCAACCACATGGGTGACATGATGGATGCAATTAATTGTACCTGGGATAACTGCTCCTCCGCCTGTGCCCTTTGGTTAGGGTCAATGGTGGCGCGCAAAATTTCGATCAGCTTTCTTGTATCCATTTTTCGTGTTTAACAGTATTACTTCCCAAGTAAAGTATTTCTCGACTGGAGGCATGGACTGCCGCCAGGGGCGTGGAGTAAAAAAGACAGATTGTCGATTGTCTGTTGGTCACGTGACTACTGAAGGAGCGTTCGAATTTATTGAACTATTACTGCAAGACAAAATATTTTTCATGACACAAATAAAAAGAAATTCCGATTCAAAGTAAAGCGTGATACGACATATCTTAATAATGGTTGACCCCACGCTATAGCGTATTTACAGTAATATATCATTTATTCTCAGTATGCCGTATAGAATTTATTCTATCTAGCATTATATCTAAACGTTTTGAAAGGTTTCTATTCATTATCATTTTTATCCAACCGTCAAAACATGTCCGGTCAAGCCGGCGGCATACGTTCAAATTCCGCTTGAAAATGTGCTTTCAGTTTGCTTATCTAAATGTAAACAAATAGTTAATGTGGAAAAAAATTATACAAGCGTTCTACATCTTGTGCCCTGACTTCGGGAGGTATAGCCCTGCAAAGGGTTTTACAACCCACGCCATATTGCGGATTTTCAGTGGTACTAAATTATTTTACTGGCAACGACAAATTTTTGGTAACTGACGTTGAAAGTCGGTAAATGTCATTGATGTCAACAAAGAGGAAACAGGACTAAATATTCAACAAATTTCAAGTAATTTTTGCATAATAAAGCCAAAACTATCCACAGTGGTGAAAGTCAAGTTTTTTCAATAGGATTCAGTTTTTATTTCGCAAGAAGAACGAAAGATTGAGCAGCATTCCGGCAAACAACATTTTAAATTTTGATAATGATTATTGCCATATGAAAGCTGTTTGTAGCACCACTATCCGGACGGCTGGACCGACGCTTGCTAGGCTATACTCGGTTGCAAAATATATTATGCTGGAAACGCAACGAGAATAGGTTATAAATTGTATAATTTTTACCTCGATTACGGTTTTAAGATTCTTTAATTCAATTCCGCACTAGCAAATTCAGCTTTCCTTTTCCGATTGATTTAGATCAGTACGTCTAGCATAACTGTGAGTAAGTCTAGGTTTAACAAAGTCTAAAAATAATGTAACATAAAGCGATTCCAAATTAAAAAAAAAACTACTGCTTTTTCACTTTTATTGTTTAATAAATAATAAAAAGAAAATTCATTTTATTTTAATATAAATTTAGCATTAAATCTTTTTGGTAATTATAAATATTGTATAATACAAACTGTATAATAATTAATTAATTATAACGCATGAAACTATATTGCCCTGCAGCAGGGCCCCTGCCAAGCCGAAAGGCGCTGTGTGACGCCTTTTTGTTTTTTTTTATACCATTCGATAGCTATGACAATTTCGCATCTAATGGTATAAGCCAAATAGTGCTATCTGACTTAACTATTAAATAAACCATTAAAAAGTTTTTTCACATCTAAATTTTTAGGTAAATTATTCTTCTTCTTTCGTGTCGAGGTTCCTCAAATATGTGATGCCCAAAAGACAGCGGCGTCGACAGCCCTGACCGTCGCATCGCATTAAATTATTATAAGATTTCGCGGCATATCGTTACTTAAAAACCTTATATTGACATAGGCTAGAAACACTTAAAAATACTTGAAAACTAGTTTATTCAATTTCTAAGGCAATAAGCGGTAATTCCGTTTTCGAGCTGGTTACGAAAAGTCAATTTTCTCAAAACTTACCCAGATTGAGATAGCGCTTTTCGGCTTAGCAGGGCAGTACAGGTCTATAATAAAAGTAATTTATAGCCCTATGACAATAATAGTTTTATTTTTTTAAGACTGTTTCTCAATAATAATAATAACCGCTCACACGCGACTCTTTGTAGCGCAACAAATACCACTTGTCACTTCCCTTTCGATACCGTGCAGGCAAGACAGGTGACGCTGAGTCGCATGACAACCCAAGTTCCGCCAAGATATGCTAGCCCTGCAGGGGTCTCTAAAACACAGCACGAGAGTCGCATGTGGCTATCATGCGGCTCTTTAAATGGTCAGTTGCATATGGCTCTTTATGTTTCCATCAAACAATGTAATTTTAGAACTAAACCGATGTTTTTTATCTCATTGAAATGAAATGTAATAATTTATTTACAAAAATTATTGTCATGTCATTACATTTCAATGAGGTAAATAAATCGTAAAACGTTCGAGCCACGAACGCAACATCACGTTCGAAACGTCGAGACAAAATTTGTCACGGCGCCCATCACAGAATTGTTAATCCATGCCAATGCTATTCGTGCACTTTCACATTCATCTCTCTCTTTCATATATCACCGTCTCGCTTACACGCGCAAGATGTGTGGTGGAGGTGTGTAAGCAAAGAAGTTGTGTAAGGGTAACTGAATGTATCTAGCCCGCCCAGCCCGTCTAGCACAACTATGCTTCATGACTCTTGTCACGCGACATAGCGTTACCCGTCACTCTCTCACTTTACTGCACAGAATGAGACGGGTAATTATCTCGCGCGAAAAATAGTCGCGTATGGCAGTTATGCTTACATTACAACTTGATATGCACTACAACCCGTCTCAGTGCTAAATAAGATTCGAAAATAATATAAAATATACTGGATTTCCTTTTGTTCATAAATACACTGCGTTACCGGAAAAATATTATTTTCGTATTTTAATGTCGTCTTTCGCCGGTTGGCTGTTACCAAAATGTCTATGGTAGATTGTGTTGGAACACTGTCGATTCCATTTCATCGGACAGTGAATGGCGGCTTATTTTGAATAGGCTGAAAACAGTAGTGTTTGTGCCTATAGTAATTTAGTATACTGTTAGAAAAAGATCAAATGTCAAAAATATCATTCCGAAAATAATATTTCGATTCCGATACAAATTTGAATGTGTTTTTTATCATTATTATGTATGCCCTTTTCCTGTGACGAGTGATTTAAATCATTTGGTTTAAAATGTCTAATATTTATGTCATTTATTTTAACTAGTATACTTTAAAACATGAATAAATAAAGAAAAGACATTTCGTCGACATAGCTGCAGTGATGAAACTTTAAATTAAAAGTAAACAACATGTTCTAAGTCGTAAATCTTTCCATCGTCAAATTCTACGTGATCGTGTGAAATGTTGTGCTAAATTTTTCTAGTGTTTTCTGTGTTTAAAAATTGGAAAACCCATTGGGCGTTTTGTTGACACCCATTTGTTATTAACTGATAAAATCGTGTAGAATCATGTGTTAGAAAGCTGTTACGGTCTTTTTGGGTTCTTAGAATCATAATGAGGTTCAATAAACAAGAACTGGAAGCGCTAGCGTCCCAGACGTCCCAGAATTTCGACAGGGAAGGTGTCCTTATGTTTCGAGAGCGACAAGACGGCTTCTTTCGTCGTTCAGAAGGTAAGTAAGACTTAAGGTTTACAGTAGTAGTCTAGTAAAAAAATTTAATGCCATAAAATATTATCTACAATATTTTTTTTTATGTAGAAAAAATATTTTTTCTAAATTGAAAATATATATCACAAGCACAACCAATATTTTAAAATCCTTTCAATATACGTTTTTCAACATGAACAAGGTAAAATACAATATAATATGTAAAGCTTCAGGTAAATTATCACCATACCCATGGATGATTTAACACTTGGCCAACAGTGGGTGTCAAATCATTTGTGCTCCAAAAACTCCGGTGTACGAATATCACATCTAAAAGATTCTTCTTAATAAAAATATCAATCAATATTTTGTGTGTAATTTGATACAACCCACAGTTTTTAAATTATGCTTAGTTCATTTAGTAGCTTGTTATTCAAATATGGCATCTAATGAGTTTTCCATAGGCATTTCATTTTTGTAAAAAGCTTTTACAGCAGCCTATACTTTTCTTTGAACATCCATCAATTGCTCACTGAGACAATTCTATACACCCCAAACTCAGTAGGATTGCTTTATCTATTACAGCGTTTCTAGGGCCACCTTCTTCCGGCTCCATTATCAGACCAGCCCTATGGTACCATATTATTACTGAATTGTCATCAAAAGTTAAATAAGTACCTATGTGTAAGTATGTAAATTTCAGATCAATTGGTTGAAGATGTCTGCTTCTAAATTGAGTTCCAAGATTCCACCTGAACAAACATAGTTGCAAGTTAAATAAAAGCTTGTGAATTGACCTTATGTATTAATGAATGGCCTAAACTAAAGGGTACATATTCATAGTGGAAATATCGGTTGTCTATTGTTTGAACGAAATTTATATGCAATAATATTGATTTGCTCGAATTTGCGGGAATTAATATTATGGGAAACAAAGATTCTGGCATAGGATTAATATGGTAAACAATGATTATGGGAAGCATAAATTATAAGAAACAAGATTAAGACAATTGAATATGATGGATGATGGCAGATGAAATTCGGGCATATAAACTTTTCACGCAGTTGAGGATGCCGCCCGTAATAGGTAGTGCCTATTTACCTAAACTTTACTCAAATCATTTCACTTGATGTGAATTGGTTCGTGCTACTTTGGGGTAAGGACCAGGTTTGGCAACCATATGTGAGAACTGGTAGTATGCAGGTGTTGAAAACTTTGCTCTTTGTAGCTATATGAAGCGTTCCGTCCTTCATTACCTCCTTTAGACTCCAATATCTATGCCAGCCATTTGCAATTCTTCTGTCTATTTCCTTCTTTATATTACTACATGGTGCCATCAACTGACCTAGATATATATATTCCTGTGTATATTCGATTAGAGTTGGTCCTACTTTGATAATACATTCTTCTCCGTTGGTCATCAGTCTGGTTTTGTCTGGGTTCAGTGTCAAGCCTGCTTTAGCACTTTCTTTTGCTAGCTCTGCTCTCTAGCTAGCCTCTAATTAAGTAAATAAAATAAAATAAACATAATTATTGGTGGCTGTAACCAACCTACCTTGAGTATGCACTCTAGCAAAGTTTAAGTGTAAGGACTACCTATTCTGGGCTCTGATGTAAAGGAATTTCATACAAAATTAAAGACCTAAGCCGGGAAGTATCTTTTTTAGGGTTCCGTACCCAAAGGGTAAAAACGGGACCCTATTACTGAGACTTCGCTGTCCGTCCGTCTGTCACCAGGCTGTATCTCAACAACGGTGATAGCTAGACAGTTGAAATTTTCACAGATGATGTATTTCTATTGCCGCTATAACAACACATACTAAAAATAAAATAAAATAAATATTTAAGGGGGGCCATACAACAAACTTGTTATAGATTAAATATATATATGTATAGGTACGGAACCCTTCATGCGCGAGTCGGGCTCGCACTTGCCCAATTTTTTTAAACATGGCGTCCGTGTTCATGAACAGGCTAAACCACTGAATTGTCTATACTTACTAGGCATCGGATAATCGGATGCTTTTATACCTAAAGTTTGGCGGCGGCTTTGTTCTTCAGTTGTAGGTATAGGCTGCTTTGTTTGAGGTATGAGTGAGATAGCAATAGGATTTTGTCAACTTTACGTAAATATCCACCTGAATTTCCGATACCTAATACGTACTCATCCGGCAAGCACTTCTTTCAATCAAATATAATCATAAATCAATCTTTGATATCTTCATAAGTGCAGACACTTATGGCATGTCATGCATTAGTTCAAAAATGACATATGAACTCAATCCCTTTTTAAACGCAATTTCATAATATCTCAAACGTTATCATGTTATTTTTGATAATATCTCATGTTATTTTTGACGTGACAACGTCTTAAATTAGGTTGCGCTCGGAGTCACTCATGAAAAAGTGTAACGCCCGCTCACGTCTGTTACGATGAGTCACCGAACGAGAGAGAGGCCCGCCGGACCGGCGAATGCCTTGCGTCTCTCTCCCACTCAAACATGATCGGTCCGCCGCGCGTTGTCATTGTCACGTAAAATCGTCGCCCGTAAAACCGACTTTACAGGCAACCAGTTTTTTCGCCTGTTCTTTTATTCGCTTTGTTTTTTTTTTGACTCAACCCTAATAGCTGGCGCTGTTTACGTAATTATTTATAAAACATTACAATTGCATTGAAAACCATGTTTGTATGAGGAGATTGAGGAGGCCTCACTATTGCAGTAGAAAAATGTTAAAGGTAATTATTTGTCTTTACCTATTAGGTTATTAGTTATTACTCTGTCCAGAATATTGGCCAATTCATAAAAGCAAGCAACATAATTTATTGTAAAAAGCCGCAATTTTTACAATATAACTAAAAATGGCGCCATCATTAATGTAGATTGTGGAGGAGGCCAAGATGTACATATGGTATGCTCATTCTGTTTACTTGTAAATACACATTCTGTTTGCTTGTATTCTTTATTCTATATTAATGTTAGGTTATCAGATGGAGCTGAAAACATTAAAAGCGCTGACAATAACTACTCTGGCGTATCTCGCGGAGTTAAACCATTGTACGTGAACTGTGGGGTCCCTCAGGGCTTAATTCTTGGTCCGGTGTTGTTCAATATGTACGTTGCAGCAAGCAGTTGGTTTCAAATTATACATTTGTAAGGATTTATAATCGGCACTGGTTGTACCAAGATTTGAGGTATGTCCGACCGAGTGTTGCGGCTTAGTCCATAGTCCCATCTCGTATACATTTTAAATATTCGTTAATCATCCTCCTAGCCTTGTCCCATTTTTTGAGAATGAATTCTCAATCGGGGTCGGCTACCTAAATCCCAAGATGTGGCGTAGGCACTAGTTCTTACGCAAGCGACTGCCATCTGACCTTCCAACCCAGAGGGGAAACTAGGCCTTATTGGGCTTAGGTGGTTTCCTCACGATGTTTTCCTTCACTGGAAAGGGAGTGGTAAATATCAAATGACATTCCGTACATAAGTTCCGTAAAACTCATTGGTACGGGCCGGGTTCGAACCCGCGACCTGCGGATTGAAAGTCGCATGCCCTAACCACTAGGCTACCACCGCTTCCAATATTCGTTAATAACATCAAAAATTACAGTTACTAACATCAGCGCTGGTTAACCTACGGCTAGCGTATTATAATTTAATATTGTAAATGCTTAATTTATAAATTTTATTTGGTTGAACTACTTTATTTCGTTTAAATAAAATAATTTGATCGGATTATAGAGGGGGACCTCGGAAAATTGACAGCTGAATTTTCAGAGAACAGGGCTCTTATATCGCGATTAACTGATCAATCCAAATGGCTCAGTAGGCAGAAAACGAAAACTATAAGAGATAGAGAAGTCTGTTCTTAGGAACAATGGCGTCGATTTTAGATTAAATAGAAACTGCATTATTATTATTTTATAAATCTCATACATAACCGAGAATTGAACCTGGTCAAAATTCTGTTAGTAATCGCATGTCGTATTGTAACGTTCTTTACAGCGGGTTTGTCCGGGTTATGTATGAAATGATGTCTGAGATTTATAAAAATCTAAAATCGACGCCATGGTTCCTAAGAACAGATTTCCCTATCTCTTATAGTTTCTGACTTCTTCCTACTGACCCATTTGCATTGATCACCCGGTATATTATGATATCGTCGGGGATAGTGCAATACCGCGTAAATAACAGTTGTCGATAAAGTTCTCATTTCAATAAAACGCTTAGCATTTGTTTGAATATTGATTCGTATCTACCTACACTTGTTACTTACGCAGTATAGCACTATCCCCGACGATATGACCCCTGTAAAAAGTGATATAAGTATAATTATTTTTTAAACTTTAAGTTGTCCTTACCGTTTCCCAAAACAAGTCAATAAATAGTGACGTCTACTCGAATTACTTACCATGGTGGAAATCAATTAATCGTATCTAAATGGCAAGCCAATGAAATTGAAATTATATTTTAAATTGCAATATATTTTACGGTTTTAATAAAAATAAATAGATCTTTATTAGATTAGTCCTAACCCAATTTCATAGCTGGGTCAATCAGATTTTCTGTGTTGTTTGTTGCCATGGTTATGTCTCCTGGGTAACTCTTTTAAACTACGATTTTCGGCGGCAATATCCAACAAAAATGTTGTAATTGCAGCAGTTATATGCCCAATATTATTTAGAATATCTCTTGAAATTACCAACACTTTTCTAAGAAGTTTAATCGCCATTGTCTCCTGGGTGACGGGACAGAATAACAACAAGAAAAAGTTGATCCACCCAGCTACCGAGTACCTATTTAATACTAGCTTTTGCCCGCGACTACGTCCGCGTGGAACTTGGAAGTATGGAAGCAACCTCGTACAACACGTTAGATATCCACCTAAGCAATTTTATTTATTTATTTTAATGTCATCATGAATTACTTACTCACTTTTCAATCTTTTTAGGGATAATTTCCAGGATGAAAACTATCCTATGTCCTTCCTCGGATCTTAAACTATCTCCATGCTAAATTTCATCAAAATCGATTCAGCGGTTTAAGCGTGAAGAGGTAACAGACAGACAGACACACTTTCGCATTTATAATATTAGTATGGGTAGTTACCTACCTAGTATAAGCTGTATCCAATAACAATGCTACGCACTGGTTACTCTGTAAATGTCGAACCGGCCCCTTCGTTCGACCTTTCGAGGTACAGTCAACCAATTTGATTCCTAGGCCATTTCGTACTTTGTCACAGTGAACGTCAATATGAAAGCCGCTTGAAATCTCATATCATTGTCATTGTGACTGGTTGACTGTACAGTCCGATGTTTTTTTTTAAAGACATGACTTAAACTGTTTCCATGGGGTAACTGTTGAAAGCTGATACGCAATTCCAGTTACAATAAATAAATTAATTAATTTAATATCAGACAACCTCACACAAATCGATCTACCCACAGTAAGCTCTCAGTAGGCTTGTGTTATGGACACTAGACGACGATAAACATACTTATATAGATAAATACATATTTAAATACAAATTACATCTATGACCCAAGCACAAATATTCGAGTTCATTGCACAAATATTTGCCCTTGCCGGGATTGGAACCCAGGACCGTCGGCTCAGTAGGCAACTGCTTTACCACTGCGCCAACCGCGTTGCCCGCGATAAATATCAGACAACCTCAAACAAATCGATCGAGTCCCAAATTTAGCTCAAGATGGCTTGTGTTATGGGAATTAGACAACTATATACATACTAATATAGATAAATACACAGAACAACCAAGTAATCCAAGAAAATTAGATTGCAATATATGGAAAATTTGGCAAAATGAAAGGACAACTTTTATCTATCAGGATATGTAGGTTATAGAGCCAAGTTTAATTTTATCTACTCTCCCCCCCTCTCAGGGGTGAGCGTCACCCCCCCCGCGACCTCGAATGTGTCCCGGAGCGCGGTATTTTCCACTTTAAAAGAAAACCGTGTACGATACATACAAAGTGTATCAGAACGAAATAATCCTGAATAAATTTACTATAAACCTTTCATACATACAAAAGCGATAGCACTTATACAATCAGCGCAATCTGTTACCAAATACTAACGTTTTTAATTATTGATCTTTTTTTTCTGCTAAAAGGTTAATTATCTCAAAAACTGCACACTTCTCGGCCAAAATATGTATGACAAAAGTAAAGAATGGACAATGTTCTCTCTAAAAATGTATAATTTATTTCTGTTACTCTTTAATTTACCGTTGCGATGCTATTTTTAAAATTTAAGTTATTTGGCCATTATGCGAAATATAAATATTGGTACTAGTTAAACGGTGTTACTTGCAATACCATAGACTTCTTATATGTTTTTCTGTAATCTACAAATATTGAACTATATCCTGTATTTTTTTTTTTTTTAGACCTACTATTTTAGGAAATAAGGGATGTGTGGGGAAATCGTCAAGTATTGCTCATTTTCGTAAATAACTTCAAAACCGTTTAATTTAGAATGATGAAATATATATATTTGAGATGTTCATAATGTACCCTTTCATTTGATATGTCACACGATATACTTTGCCATTTTTTTTCTAATTTGCCCCCTATAACTGGCCCTCATGTCAAAATGTATTAATTTGCGTTACGTTACGTTACACGTCCATGTTTGGGTCATCAATTTACATATGTGTACCAAATTTCAACTCAATCGGTCCAGTAGTTTCGGAGCAAATTGGCTATGACAGACGGACGGACAGACACAGACACACGAGGGATCCTACTATAATCATACCGAATTTTCTCCGAAACTACTAGACCGATTGAGTTGAAAATTGGTACACATATGTAAATTGATGACCCAAACATGGACGTGTAACGTAACGTAACGCAAATTAATACATTTTGACATGAGGGCCAGTTATAGGGGGCAAATTAGAAAAAAAAATGGCAAAGTATATCGTGTGACATATCAAATGAAAGGGTACATTATGAACATCTCAAATATATATATTTTATCATTCTAAATGAAACGATTTTGAAGTTATTTACGAAAATGAGCAATACTTGACGATTTCCCCACACATCCCTTATTTCCTAAAATAGTAGGTCTAAAAAAAATAAAAAAATACAGGATATAGTTCAATAATTGTAGATTACAGAAAAACATATAAGAAGTCTATGGTATTGCAAGTAACACCGTTTAACTAGTACGAATATTTATATTTCGCATAATGGCCAAATGACTTAAATTTTAAAAATAGCATCGCAACGGTAAATTAAAGAGTAACAGAAATAAATTATACATTTTTAGAAAGAACATTGTCCATTCTTTACTTTTGTCATACATATTTTGGCCGAAAAGTGTGCAGTTTTTGAGATAACTAACCTTTTAGCAGTAAAAAAAGATCAATAATTAAAAACGTTAGTATTTGGTAACAGATTGCGCTGATTGTACAAGTGCTATCGCTTTTGTATGTATGAAAGGTTTATAGTAAATTTATTCAGGATTATTTCGTTCTTATACACTTTGTATGTATCGTACACGGTTTTCTTCTAAAGTGGAAAATACCGCGCTCCGGGACATATTCGAGGGCGCGGGGGGGTGACGCTCACCCCTGAGAGGGGGGGAGAGTAGATAAAATTAAACTTGGCTCTATAACCTACATATCCTGATAGATAAAAGTTGTCCTTTCATTTTGCCAAATTTTCAGCTAATCTTACTGAATTAAAGACCCAAGCACAGATATTCGAGTACAATCCAACATTTGCACATTTTTTGTTTTAACGGAAATATACACAATTAAAAAATTGTTTTGTAAATCATATTTATATGGCACTGTAAAATCATTTTTTGCAGTTTGGACATCTCCCCATGGAAAAAGGTGTTCAATAAAGAACAATAAAATCCTCTTTCATATCGTGCGTATCTAATCTATCTTTTGCTGTCTAATATCTTCTTGCATAGTTAAAGGCTTATAAGCATTTTCTTAATCTCTTAAGGCGCTGTAAATAGTGAAAACTACAATTTTAGAAAATATTAATACAATACTTGCACATAACTTACAAGTGCAACTTTTTTATATGTAAATTTTCAGTATATGCCCTAGTTTTTTACTTCATCAGAAACACGATTACTGAAAAAATCCTCGATAGTTTTTATTTTTGAAAAGTACCCCTTTTTTACACCTTAAGCCAAATATTTCGATAACTATTATGAATATCAACACAAAATTTGCTTTATTTAATAGTTTTTTAGTATATTTCGATTTGTGCTTCATAGATTTTTAATAGGTTGAGTACATCAATCATACCAATTCATTTCGTTATTGGCAAAATAAAATGGTTCAGCGCGCGGCGGCGGCCGACTATTGCCTAGTCGCCAGTACGCTCGTGACAACGGTCGACGCCGGACCTGTGCACATTTTTCTAACGCGGTAATACGACTTTAGACAGCAAGCAATATGGGTAATCACAGTGTAAATAAAGTTAAGCGAAAGAGGAAACGCTTAAGTGAACTAAGAGAACATATTTATGTAGTACCTATACCAGACCAATCGACCGGCCGCATCGTAGCGGATTTCACATTCGTTTTTACGTAGTTGGTTTTCAGTTCGGGTGCAGTTTTACTAATTGTGTGTTGTACAGTTCTATTCTATTCTAGTTCTCTTAAAGTGAGTTACAAACGTTATTTCCTTAATGAGTGTTAATATGTCTTACTATTATTTAAACTCCGGTTTGTAATTAACCTACACGTGAATTAACTATCATTATGTTAAGGTGTTGGATTAACACCATTTAGTACATTGTAATTTTATGTATTTTAACCCTTAACTACCTAACTGCTTATTTAGTCACAGAAACACCTACCTCCCGTCCCCAGGACGGATACATAATGTCGGCCTTATATGTATATTAAATTTTATCGGATCGGACATTTTAAATAATAATGGCAATATAGACATATTAAAATATTTGTTAAACTAATAATCATTCTGGAAAAATTACAAGTTTTTTTTTTACTGTTAACATATGGCAACAGTCCTTATTTCACTTTAGAAACTATAATATCCTTTGGAAGGTGAGATCAACAAAAATTTTGACTTTATATAAAGATCCAAGTCATTATTTCTAATTACTCAATAATTAACAATGCTAAATCAATAAGTTTAGTTAAAATAAGTTATATTTTTATAAAATTGCAGACCACTAATTTGATCAATTTGTTCGCGGCAGTGAATGTAAGTTTGTTTGCACATTCTAGGCAAATAGATTTTTTACATTAGAAACATACGTACTGGGTCCCGTTTTTTATTCGGGTCAAAAGTAGAACAGGTTTTCCGCACTTCCAATCACTACCAACGAGACTTAGCGGTCGGCTAAGTAAAGAAAAAAATATCCATAGTCACGTAACCACCTACCACCCGTCTCCGAGAACCTTAAGAAAAATACGTATCCACCTGCCACCCGTCTCACAGACGGTCGGAGACAGTAATATGCTCACCAAAATTAGATGCGTGCACGACCGACCTTGTCGAGCGACGACGCGGCACTCACTGAGGAGAAAGGTATACAAGGACACAAACGTTTGTAGGATGCTCGCCCATAGGTATGTTGGGTCATTCTACTTTTTACTGCAGGTTTTTGACACTAGTAGTAACGGGTTTGAAAAAAATATTGTGTAAAGATAAATAAAGTTATGTCATTGTATGTATGCAGAATTATATCTAAACAATTGCAATACACTGCCAGCACAGCCAGTCACTCATTACAACAAAGAAAAAATACAATACGTTTTTAAGGACGTAATCTTTTTTTTTCATAATTTTAATTAGAAATTATAATTTATTTAGTCTTATAAATCACATTCAAAAGACAATTGTGTTACTGTTGTGCACTTTTGGTTCAAACTATTTGTCATAACCGTATACCTACATGGTTATGACAAATAGTTTGAAACAAAAGTGCGTAAAAATATCTTAGCAAAGTATTTAACATTGATAAATATTTATGTTAGCTTGCATCTGATATATTTGTAATATAATTTAGAAACCAATCGTACAACTGAAATCGAAAAACTTCAATATAGAAATCAGGGACATAATGGTAAGACAGTTGTTCAAAAGTAACAAAGTTGTTTCATTAGAACATTCTCTTTTACAAAAAAAATGCTTAATTGGTCTCTTAGTTACATTACAACATAATAATAATAATAATAATACAATACTTTAACATACGTTGTAAATAATAATTTTATTATTATTACTATAACCTTTTTGCTAAATCACAGCACTTACACGGGCTAGGTTTCTTAATAAATATTTACAATTATTGTTCGAACACTTCCAAAGGATAAGGAAATACGCAGTTATCGCATGTAAAGGAAGATATGACCAAAAAAATATGACTAAAGTGCTGGTTTTTTCAATATGGCGGCGGGCGCGGAGGAGGGGGAATTGTGCATTTTGCATTTTAAATACTGAATAACTATCCTAGACAACATATCAAAAATTCAAAACTACAGGACCGTTTGTAAGCTCAAAATCCTTTATTCACTGGATTATTACCGGGGGACACAAAAACCTGCACTAAAAAGTCGAATGACCCTGTTAACAATTTTAGGTTTGAATGAGTCTGTGAGACGGGAGGTAGGGTTAATTTTAGAGCTAAACAGGACTCTCAGCTTGAAAACCCCGGAACGTCACTTACAATCCTGACACTGACAGGTGCATCACTGCCAAACTCAATGGACACTGAAGCCCCTAATCATTCTCGTAATGAGTAAGTTTTACTATACCTTAGATAATTATTAGGGTTCCGTACCCAAAGGGTAAAAACGGGACCCTATTACTGAGACTTCGCTGTCCGTCCGTCTGTCTGTCACCAGGCTGTATCTCAAGAACGGTGATAGCTAGACAGTTGAAATTTACACATATGATGTATTTATATTGCCGCTATAACAACAAATACTAAAAATAAAATAAAATAAGTATTTAAGGGGGGCTCTAATACAACAAACGGGATTGGTTGCGTTAACTTTGCACCTCATTTGTAGGTATGGGGCGCTATACATACCAGTTGCAAACTTAACTTAACCACTTAAGGAAGGAAAGTGTTTGAATAAATAAATATGTAAATATTAGACAACCTCACACAAATCAACCTAGTTTGTACGGAACCCTCGGTGCGCGAGTCCGACTCGCAACTTTACCAGTTTTTAATTGATAATTTTTTATCATACTTCCACATCTGAATTTTATTTTGCTTACTTGCTACTGCGTTGCGTGTGCTATCATCATCAATAAATCATCATTCATAAATAAATAAAATAAATTGTTATGTCAAAGTGCAGACTTGTTGTCATATTAATGATGTAGACTGACGTAGCTATAGAATTTGAGGACCTTATTTCCAGCTCTGAGAGTTGCTATTCCATTGTGACACTTACATTGAACAAGTAGGAACTAGTTAATCACATATTTCGTGAGGCAAATTAATTGCGCTTCTGGCGCGGCGGTCTACATAGTGGACTAGTAAGCAGGAGGTCGGAAGTTCGTTCCCCAGGTGTCTTCTTTCTTTTTCTAAATTTAGTTGCATTTTTATAGCACGGTATGCATGTAATTTATTTAAAATATTGTTTGGGGTCATGACTGGCATATTCGACAATTGAGCTCTGACTAGCGACCAGTAAAGGTCTTCCACATAGTGTGTGATTTAGGAAATAATATTATAGAAATTGTGGAACTGAATTTCCGGACATCCATCTAGTGGCAGTGACTAATTTTATATTTTGGTGTGCTGTGAATATTAAAAAAAATTGGGCAAGTGCGAGCCCGACTCGCGCATGAAGGGTTCCGTACCTATACAAGTATACATATATATAATCTATAACAAGTTTGTTGTATGGGAGCCCCCCTTAAATATTTATTTTATTTTATTTTTAGTATTTGTTGTTATAGCGGCAATAGAAATACATCATCTGTGAAAATTTCAACTGTCTAGCTATCACCGTTGTTGAGATACAGCCTGGTGACAGACGGACGGACGGACGGACGGACGGCGAAGTCTCAGTAATAGGGTCCCGTTTTTACTCTTTGGGTACGGAACCCTAAAAAGGGGTAAGTTCACAATGGATCGTATCTGTAGGGCTTGCTAGTTTACATTTTTAACAGGATAGCTAATATTAGTATGTTTGTATTTTAGCCTACCGATACGCCCTTTAAACCCACGGCTTTCATTTGGAAGCAGACTGAGCTACGTTTGGCAAGGATAGGCAGAGTTCCCAGTACTTAATACACAGAACTAAAACTCTCCTGGCGCCCTTTAAATTTAAGTTAGATTTAAGAACCTAGTTATTAAAGTTTAAGTTTTCATTTTAAATTGTTGCCGTATTTGGTTTACCTGATCACCCCATAACAAAATAAATAAAATCATCGATAAAAACGCGGTGTATTGTTACCACTATTTACCTACATTAAATGAATATTAAATGAAGCGCTAAGCATTTTGTTTATAAAACAAAATAATAGTACTTTATAATTTTTTACTTCAATCAGAATACGGTTACGAACAGAATAAGGCCATCAACGGGCTGCGCGAGCAACGCGCGTGGCGTGGAGCGGGCGCCCCGCATGCGCCTCCACCGCGTGTCTGCTTCACCCCCGCAAATACCTAAAGTTCGCCTATAAGCGCGCCTTAATAACAGCGCCATCTTGTGTCGCCGGCCGAGAACAATTGGACGAGCGTTCGTGTATCGATATGATGTGATAAATTATGAATAGATTCAGTTCGATGTGTTATCGTACCGCTACCGATAATTGTCGCTAGATGGCATAGGCGCGGTTGCATAAGTTATGCGTTTATTTTGAGATTGACGGTTTTGTATTGTTTTACAGTAGCTCTGAACTTTGTCCAAATGTTTTACACTTTTTAGTCCGACTTCGTTTTAGATTAGATATACATACCTATTTTTAATTTTATTAATATCGTACAACCTCACACAAATCGATCTAGTCCCAAATTACATATATACTTTACGGCTTGCGCCGCGCTCATACAAATTGTGCGTCGCGCTTTTAAAATTATCCTGAAGTAAATATAAAAAAAAAAAAAAACATCACAATTTTATAATGCCGGAAGCTACGAGTCTGTCGAGCCATCTATTAACTGAATCGAGTGTACAAAATAAGGACTCCAGCACGTCTAGTATAACTGTGTCATGCGAGTCTTTCTCGTGCGAGAAATATTACCTTCTCTTCGCTGTACTGTGAGAGAGTGACGTGCGATGCTATGTCACGCGACAATAGTCGTGAAGCGTAGTTGTGCTAGACGGGCAGAGCTCAAGTCTAAAACACTATTAGTCGTAGATATAGGTGGGCCATTTTTTCCAAAGTTGTACACACCACTTTTTTTTTTAATTTTCGATATTTTGGATATTTTCTACTCAGAATCACGAGCTCTTTCAATCTAATTAGGAGAACAAAACTGTCCTACTGTTTTTTCGTTCCATTTATTTATTTTGGGACAGTTTTTTTCTCCTAATTAGATCGAAAGAGCTCGTGATTCTGAGTAGAAAATACCCAAAATATAGAAAATAAAAATAAAAAGTGGGGCGTACAACTACTTTAGAAAAAATGGCCCAGGTTACAAGTTACTACGGTATTTGACTATAGTAAAATAGTATTTTATGCAATCGTTGCACAATGAAGGTTCTTAAAGTCGAGCACCGCGTTCACGAGATTTTAAGATCTAATTGTGTAACAATTGCATACAATACTTTTTATACGAGCATAACACAGAAAAACATTTTTTACTTTAATCGTCATTCCCCACCATGAATTTTTATTTTTGATGTAACGTTTTTGGTTCAACTGAAACTGACCTATTCAAAAAATTGGGCAAGTGCGAGCCCGACTCGCGCATGAAGGGTTCCGTACCTATACATATATATATATATATATAATCTATAACAAGTTTGTTGTATGGGAGCCCCCCTTAAATATTTATTTTATTTTATTTTTAGTATTTGTTGTTATAGCGGCAATAGAAATACATCATCTGTGAAAATTTCAACTGTCTAGCTATCACCGTTGTTGAGATACAGCCTGGTGACAGACGGACGGACGGACGGACGGACGGACGGACGGACGGACGGACGGACGGACGGACGGACGGACAGCGAAGTCTCAGTAATAGGGTCCCGTTTTTACCCTTTGGGTACGGAACCCTAAAAAACATGATCGCGATGGTCATGGCGGTGCCTCGTGATTGGTTAAATTTTTTGACAAGTATAATTACAATCAATCAGTAAACAGTATCGTGCTTTTTTTTAAATCAAAATGCTGATGTTCTGTTTTTGAAATTATTAGAGCTGAGTAGAGAGATGTCTTATGAATATTAAAGTTCTGTAGCGGGTACCATAGAGTATAGAATTTTGGTTCAGGATTAAAAAGTGCGCTATTATGATTTGGTCTGTGAAATTATAATTGACAGATAAAAGTACGCGAGTATAAAAATCAATTTTAACGTTGAAACCACTAAACACGCATTTATAAATACACGGAATCAAATAAACTACCACAATTTTTTGTACATTATGCTATTTTTAATTGGACGAAAATTGAAAAGATAAGAAGTATTTTGACTACTGTTTCTTATGACGTCATAAGCCAGTATCTTCATAGAAACTTCATACTAAAAGATCGTTTTTAGGGTTCCGTACCCAAAGGGTAAAAACGGGACCCTATTACTGAGACTTCGCTGTCCGTCCGTCCGTCCGTCCGTCTGTCCGTCCGTCCGTCCGTCCGTCCGTCTGTCACCAGGCTGTATCTCAACAACGGTGATAGCTAGACAGTTGAAATTTTCACAGATGATGTATTTCTATTGCCGCTATAACAACAAATACTAAAAATAAAATAAAATAAATATTTAAGGGGGGCTCCCATACAACAAACTTGATATAGATTATATATATATGTATAGGTACGGAACCCTTCATGCGCGAGTCGGGCTCGCACTTGGCCAATTTTTGTCATATTATAGAGAGCTGATTTGGGCTGTCATCAATTACCGTATAGCCAAAGTGACTACGTATAGGTTTAGCATGAAACAATGAGTTCATATTTCAGACAAATAGATTCGTGCTGCGTAGTCGTTAAAAGACACTTTGTAATCTCACCCTGTCCTTAAACAGCATGTAAATAGACTCATTGTAGAATGCTATTATTAGAATGTAATGTGATAATTATAATATAAAACAGCAGAATGGAGACGTGTCAATAAATTGTGAAGTCTACAAAACAGAAGGGTATAGTTTTTTTCATCACACTTGGTCGTAAACAAGGGTTTACATGCTAGAAAAGCTGGCGGTAAGTCGTCAATTACGCTCAAGGGCGGTAAGTAATTTTTGTCACACTTTAAGGGTTTACATGCTAGAAAACCGGGCGGTAAATCGTATATTACGCCCTAGGGCGGTAAGTAATTTTGGTATTGACTACTACTACTTTTGTTTTATTTCCTCCAAAGTGTGATGAAAAACGTCGTACGTGACTGGTGGTAAAGTAATTCCAAACTCGTGCCATTAAAGCCCTCACCTTCGGCTTCGGGCTTCTAATAGACACTCGTTTGTAATTCCTAGTTTACCACCCTTGTTACGTAATGTACTATTAGTGTTCCGTACCCAAAGGGGAAAAACGGGACCTTATAACCAAGCCTTCGCTGTCCGTCCGTCTGTCCGTCTGACATCAGGCTGTACCTCATGAAGTGGTAGCTGGACTTCTTTTATTCTTCGGCTTTTGATTATAATAAGGAATAGATGGCATTTAAAAAATATAGGTAGGAAGAACCTCCCTTGTTCCTAGAAAAAGAGTTACAGGTTTTACTGTAACTTAAATATAAATAAAACCGGCCAAGTGCGAATCTGACTCGCGCACCGAGTCAAATGCTTAGTCCATCTTAACTGGCCGGGTTAAGTTATATTTATATTTTATATTTATTGTGTTTTCTAGTATTTGTTGTTGTAGCAGCAACAGAAATGCTTCATCTGTGAAAATTTCGACTTTATCACGGTTCATGAGATACAGCCTGGTGACAGACGGACGGACGGCGGAGGCTTAGTAATAGTGTCCCGTTTTTACCCTTTAAGTACGGAACCCTAAAAAGATGATAATGTTTTTTCCGCCTTGTATCATGGCATCGAAAGGCATTCTGGGGTATCTAGGCATTCTGGGCTAACCCGGTACAAATATTTTCGACTTGGCAGGGGTGCTTCCGTGCCGCTTTCATTTCATTCTGTAAAATTATGCTATCCTATGCCATGCCTAGTTTTAGTTTAGTCTAGTAATTATTAAATGTTGATCTTAACAAACAACAGGTGTAGTCTAGTAATTATTAAATGTTGATCTTAACAAACAAATGCTGTCTTATTACAAAAAGATACAGTTATTGTAATGTAACTACAAATTTACGTTTCGGACCTTCGGGAAGTAGGTTAGGTTTTAAAGTTTTGATTCCCACGCAGGGGTCTACGAATACAGTATATAAACACTTGTATCTTTTGCTTTACCCGATCTGACCAAATCCAATCAATGTTAACGTTATTGAACTTATAACCCAGTACCAAAACGATCTAAGTACTAACCAGCCTGTACTATGTTATGTCGTTTTCTGTATAGACGACTCCTCAACCGCTCGCGATATACAATATTCAATCAAGGGTTCAATGGACAATCAATCAATAAAATAAATACTGAACACGATTTCCCAGACTCAATTTGCTGTACTTATTGGTTATTAAAAATTTAGTTTTTAATACCTTTGACTTCACTATATTTTATTAGAAGTTATAGTACATTATTGCATACGCCTGGAAAGAAGCGGTTGCCGGGTGAGTAGGTGTAGACGGCTAACCGTAGGGAGGCCGGGTAGTGATACGAAGTCGGCAAGCCCCGATCACGGCTAAGGCATGTATAGTGCTTTTCTCAAACATATATATGCATTATAATAAAAATTTACACCACTCAAAAAAATATCATTCGGCTGTTTATAGCCTGTTCATGAACACAAAAAAAATACTTCCCGGCCTAGGCCTTCATTTTTGTATGTAATTCTTTGCAGTTCTCTCGAGTTCGAGAGAACTGCAAAGAATTCCGCTCGAAACGTGATACTTCGAAGCCATAAAGAATGTACGCGCGTTATGACGACATTACAGATTCAGATTTCAGTAAATCTACTTCCTAACTTCTCTTAGGAAGTAGATTCAGCAGAAGCAGATCAGCTCCTCACAGTGAGGTGGATAAAGTTGCAACCCTTTTCGTTTCCCCGTAGCCGGTTTAGAAGCATCATGTAGCTATCCACTTCCAGCTATGGCTACTAGTGTTTTGCTCCCTGTCTGCATCTAAAATTGTGTTTATCTATGGTGAATATCATACCCAGCTAAAAAATCCTGTTTACCTCTTTTATTAGGAAATTATGAAAACAGATGACGTCAGAGTGGCGCATACAAAACGACGATCCTGCAATAAATTATGAATATCGTCGTCTAGTACCCGTAGTACAAGCTTTGCTTTGATTTGTGTAAGTAACTCACAAAATTATTATGTTTTTGACTTACGCCAGAAATACAATTACTTATCAACTTTTGATGTTGACCGTACTATTCAAATTCACTCTTCAGAGGCCTTATTCCTTATAAACAATTTTTTTTCATATCATGACAAATATATTGATAATTCCAACCAACTTTTTGAAGTGAATACTACTTTTCTCCGAGTTCTAGGCAGTAACATATCTATTTCATGCTTTCATTGCGCGCAGTCGAAAAAAAGTTAAAAATACTAATTTTCCGCGTGAATTTTTACAATTTCGAGTAGTTTTTGTAAGAAAAATTATCAGTGAAAAATTTAAACTGTAGGTTTCAAATGTATACCAATAAATCCCAATAGTCCTGTTCTAGGCAGTAACATCAATAATATGTTAACAAACATGTTTGATCATAGTGAAAAATGTCTAAAACAATCAGCATTTTAAAAGGAATAAAGCCTCTTCATTCGTTGTCGCATTGTCTCTCACGTATCCTTGAACTAAAATGTCAGGTATCAGGCCATATTACCCATTCGTGGAAATTTTATTTCCGGCTACACCAGTAATTTGAGTTCTGCTTTTATGTGCGGACTTGCTTTTCTCCCTTTACGTACGGAGAGATTAATACCCGATGCAAGCATGCACACTACAATACTCCGAAGTTTAATTTGCCCGAATACATCATCATTTTCATGATTCCGAAAACCATCTGGGGTTGACTTATGATGGTTGTGTTTATCACGTGATAAATAAGTGACAAAGCATCTGTCACTAACATTCGCATCTTGTTAATACGTGACGGATTTGTTCACTTATTTATCGCATCATAGGTCCGCTGATAAAATATTTTTTTTTTTTTGGATATCATATAACCCTCATCATATCAGCCGATAGACGTCCACTGCTGGACAAAGGCCTCCCCCAAAGTTCTCCATAACGATCGATCTTGCGCCGCCCTCATCCAATTTCTACCCGCGATCTTAATCAGGTCGTCGGTCCACCTTGTTGGGGGCCTTCCAACGCTGCGTCTTCCGGTCCACGGTCGCCACTCAGCCATCGATTCTACTAGCAATATGCCGCGCCCACTGCCACTTAAGTTTGCCGACTGTCTGAGCTATATCTACAGCCTTGTTTCTCTTGAGTATCTCATCATTTCGTAATCGATCCCGAAAGGAAACTCCGAGCATAGCTCGCTCCACCCTTTGAGTAAGTTTGAGCCTTTTTATGAGGCCCATTCTTATAACCCTATCCTAGCCTAATTATTGTAAGACCGTTTCGGAATTAATGAAACTTAGGATTTTTTCAGTGATCCTGTCAGGCTTACGAATAGGTACCACTGATTATTTCCACGCACATCGAGGTTTAGTTCTCGTTTGTTTCCTCCCAATCTTTACAAAATTTTAGGAACTGAAAAGGAAGAAAATTTTCTCTGTCAGACCGTTTCGATTTTTGAGCTTATTAAAAAAAAAACTGTATTTCACTATGTCTACATCAAACTTCCGCTTAGAGTCTAATCTTAGATTATTATAAAATTTGTATACTAGGCATATGTTTTTGCTTAAAATAGTACATAACTTTTATTATTTGTATAGGAGATTAAGTTTGGTAGGAGAAAACAGATGAGAAATATTAAAGAAATACGTATAAACAATAGGTATATTTTTATAGAATTTTCCGGGGTCGATTTGTTAGATCATTTTCCCGAACTCATTATTTCTTCGTAGTAAATTTTCTGTTCGCATATTTCCCCGAATGTTCTTTTTACAGTATTATAGTTTTCGGATTCTTTATTTTAACGCTTTATATTTTTTCCAAGAGCATATTTTTTTATCGTCTTTTTTCCATGCAGCATATTTACACACTCGGGATTGTGTCAAAACGATTTTTTTTCAATGCAGCATATTTACACACTCGGGAAGTTTATCTAAACTATTTTTTTCATTGGAGCATATTTACACACTCATTTTTCACCGCTTTTTCTATTTTAACCGAATTTGATTGACTCTAATTTTTGTTTAATGTATGTATAAGTTTTAACCCGCTTTAAAAAAACCCACTCAAAGAGTTTTCAACTGACCGATCCTAGGAATTGCCTATTTGCTGCCATAAATAAATAGATACATGAAATATATTGAAGTTAGTGGCAAGAACCATGTGACATTGCTATGGTGTATCCCTACCAACTTGACACCGGCTTGATACTCGTATGTAGTCAGCGCCAAAATCTGATTAGAAGTTACTGTAGAACCTTGTTACTCTTATGTTCCAATAGATTTGAACGAACGTTTGATAGACATGTTACCAGACAGGGAACTAAAATCCTTATCTAAGAAGTGACAGGACAATGGTCCAGCTGCTATATCTAACGTGGTCCAAGTGGGGCTGCCATCTCTAAATTCGCTGAACCCGGACAAAGACTTAAAAAAACCCGGACATTTGGCGTAAATTGCATTTTTTCCCCGGACGTGTCCGAAAATAATATAAAAAACAATCGCTTTATTTTTCATTCACTTAAAAGTGTCCGGGCTTTCCGTGTCCGGGACTGCCACTTATTGAAAACCCCCCCGGACGGCCTCCAAACTAGGACAAATCTGGGGAAACCCGGACGGATGGCAATGAAAATCACAAGAGGTTTCTCGCTACACAACTGCAATAAAGAGTTATGCTCGGGATTTCTCTACGAGATTGAATCAGAAAGTAGGAGATTCGTAGACGAACCAAGGTGATCGACATAGCAAACCGGGCAAGCAAGCTGAAGTGCCAATGGGCGGGGCACGTAGCTCGAAGAACCGATGGCCGTTGGGGCAGAAAGGCTCTCGAGTGGAGACCACGTACCGGCAAGCGTAGTGTAGGACGAGGTGGTCGGACGACCTGGTTAGCGCTTTATGCGGGTCGCTGCTATCCGGCCCATTTGAAAGTCTATTGAGGAGGCCTGTGTCCAGCAGTGGACGTCCCATGGCTGAAATGATGATGATGATGATGATGAACTGCAAACACTCGAATCACACTCGATAACAAATCTAGCAAACCTAACTACTTTGCGTCTAGACAAGGCATAACACGAGTAGAGAGTTTCACTGTGCACTTAAAATATTTTTCATTTTTCTTGCTAATTGTTAATGCACATTGGTTTGTGTTTATTTGTCACATATCCAATGAAAACGTTACCTAGTAGAAAAAATATCACGATAAAGCAAAGTGAAAATTAAACGCAGTCTAAATTAAGTTTAATAAAAAACGCGAATCGAAAAAACAACGAAAAATAAAATATGGTACATATATATTTTGCCGATCGGTGAAAAATACGAACGGAAAATGTACTACTGACTAAAACCACGACAAATTAATTATGGTGAATGTGGATTTTACTGATCGGGGAAATATGCGAACTAGTCTAAGATCCCTTTAAGAACGACCTTCACCGAGATGTTTATTTGATTAAATGTATTTTATATTTAATTTAATATGTCAATAAATATATTGCATATGGGTTGCCTAACAAATTTTAGTCCAGGGTATGTTTAATTAATGATTAAAAAAAATATTTTTTTAAACATTTGATTATTAGATAAATTCTATACCAATCGAAAGTATGAAGCCCATAGAATATGCAAACGTTAGGTTGCCTATTCTTTTCCCGTCACAACTATCGGGTAGCCAGGTTTAAACTGGTAAATCTATACTAGCATTTTGCAACGGTCTGATTATTGAATTGAAATTAAATAACATTAAAGATTATTTTATTATGAACACGGTGGTATAGGGTTGCCTGCGAAAAATCAGTCCAGAATTCCGGTTGTCGAATTTTGAAAAGTAAAATATTGCAGCGAGTGAATGTGTGCGACTGAGAGGTCCCAACCAAAACCATCCCATACGATAGAAGAGGACACAGCATAGCAGCTGTTTGAAGTCCGCCCATTTAAAAAAAGAGAGTGCGCATGCTATTTGTGCTTGAAAATGAAAAGGATAGCGATAGACTCGTATATGCTGTACATTATTTTGGAGTAGTTTATTATTAAAATAGAGAAATAGTTATTTAACTTTTTTTTTAATCAATTAATTAATGAAATAATGAACTTTATTCTGCAAGTAGGCCACAAGGGCACTTTTACATGTCTGAGTCTATCGACATTTCACAAGAGGTGACCACTGTTGAGAAGAAACTCCGAAAGATTAGATACATTACATTTGTTTTATTCTACTACCTATGTTTCTACTTGAATCACTTAAAATTAATGCCGTTTAAACACTTTTCACCGTTGGTTAAAATTCTCCAACGTTTAAAAGTATGAGAATCTCTGAACACCATGATGACGTAGGCTTGTGTCAGTCACGTGGTTCGCGAGTCTCGGAAGAGAGCACCAGGCGGAGTATATTATTATACCATGCATTTTATTATTGTATCTATAGCGACAATCTACTCCAAAATAATGCACAGCATATACGAGTCTATCGCTATCCTTTTCATTTTCAAGCACAAATAGCATGCGCACTCTCTTTTTTTAAATGGGCGGACTTCAAACAGCTGCTATGCTGTGTCCTCTTCTATCGTATGGGCAGCGGCGGCCTTACCCATTGCGAGGCTCCGGGCGGCAGGTCTTTGCGAGGCCCTTGTACTTCGTGAAAAGTATGAGATGCGAAAGTAGGTCTGGTCTGGTCGTTAGGTTTAGGTATTTGTCATGTTTGAGAAGAAATGCTAAATTTATACAAATAAAAAAAAATGAGTTATAAAATATTTTACATTAAAAGATTTACTAAATTAACAAATACAGAGATGATACATTTTAAAAAGATGTTTGCGGATTTTCCTAAGACTAAAATCTTTAATTAAGCACAATAGTTAAACGAATGAGCTAAGTCATTTTCGATTGAAATAATAGCAAGGGCTGAAAGCCGATTTTGTGTCATCGAATTCCTCAAATATATTTTAATAATTTTATGCCTCGAAAAACTCCTTTCAGCAGACGCAACTGTAACTGTAACAGGTGTGGAGGCAATAATTCTCAGGACTATTTCGATAGTGGGGTAAACTTCAGTTTTTTTTTTCTATTATGTATTTCAGCACCGAGATAATGTCGTCGTTTCCTTCATACACACGGATAAACATATTCAGTTCTTCGTACAATTCATGTCCATCAATATCACATATTCTCCTACTGTCATAGATATTTGCAAGTCGCTGCATTGCTTCAAAAGTTCACTATCACTAATTTCCTTTAATCTTTTAATATTAAACAATAAACATGAAACCAAAATATTATGCAGACAAGCGTTGACCAACAAAATGACGGGGATTCCCCGAGCAATAGAAGAGCAGAGATTATGTCCCGACTCCTGCGGTGACCCGAGTGCTATACGATAAAAAACCGATCTTCAAGTATTTCGAGGCGCGATATTCAAGTAATGATTTTTTCAAATATGTTTTGAATTAATCAATTAGTAATAAACTAATTTTATTTTAATTTACCGTTATAACCTTAATAAATTATTATGGATCAAAATCAAAAGTTTTAAATAAAAAAAATATAGTTAAACAAATCTTTTTTTTTTTATTTGCGTCTTGGGTTGTTGCGCGAGGCCCCTGCAAGAGCGAGGCCCCGGGCGATTGCCCCGTTCGCCACCCCCTAAGGCCGCCTCTGCGTATGGGATGGTTTTGGTTGGGACCTCTCAGTCGCACACATTCACTCGCTGCAATATTTTACTTTTCAAAATTCGACAACCGGAATTCTGGACTGATTTTTCGTAGGCAACCCTATACCACCGTGTTCATAATAAAATAATCTTTAATGTTATTTAATTTCAATTCAATAATCAGACCGTTGCAAAATGCTAGTATAGATTTACCAGTTTAAACCTGGCTACCCGATAGTTGTGACGGGAAAAGAATAGGCAACCTAACGTTTGCATATTCTATGGGCTTCATACTTTCGATTGGTATAGAATTTATCTAATAATCAAATGTTTAAAAAAATATTTTTTTTAATCATTAATTAAACATACCCTGGACTAAAATTTGTTAGGCAACCCATATGCAATATATTTATTGACATATTAAATTAAATATAAAATACATTTAATCAAATAAACATCTCGGTGAAGGTCGTTCTTAAAGGGATCCTCTACTAAACGGAAAATTTACTACGAAGAAATAATGAGTTCGGGAAAATGATCTAACAAATCCCTTAAATATTTATTTTATTAAATTTTTAGTATTTGTTGTTATAGCGGCAATAGAAATACATCATCTGTGAAAATTTCAACTGTCTAGCTATCACCGTTCTTGAGATACAGCCTGGTGACAGACGGACGGACAGCGAAGTCTCAGTAATAGGGTCCCGTTTTTACCCTTTGGGTACGGAACCCTAAAAACGCGTACGAAGTTGCTGGCACATTCTAGTATAATATAACAAAACATCGGAATTTCCTTTCCCTCGGACCATTGCAAAATTAATTCGACAGAAACTCCGCGGTTAAACTACGCGAGTTGAACTACGAGTAACTTACTGAGACTCATGTCTTGTGTTGTTCAGAATTGTTGGCCTCAATGCTGAGCTAATTTGATCAAAGATCTTTGTCAAGTTATCCGTCTGTGTCGATTATCCAGCACATGTTTGGGGAGACCGAGGGGTTTTGATACAGAGGTAAGTTACTACGTAAATTTCTCGGATCTACGTCTGTTAGCGGAACAAGTGTGCACACTGAACCGTGGAACGCGTGTAACAGCGTTGTTACTGGGTCGCTAACGGATTTATATACCTAGAAGTTGGCGTTGTTTCAACTCACCTCTGCTTTAAAACACCTGGATCTCCCCTACTAAGTTATTAGTAAGTTTATCCCACCCTCCCCTTTCCGTCATAGAACCACACGTGCCGGTTTGCGATGTCATCGCTTCACCGCGGAGAATATTCCCACGCGTACCAAGAAGTGTGCCAATTCCTTCATTATGCCGAACTATTAAAAAGTGGATCTCTTTGCCGGCACATCTGTTTCCTCCTTCTTACGACATGGGACCCTTCAAACGAAGCGTGAAGAAGCGGGCATTATGGCAGTGTCAACTGACAAGGTGCCGCTGGTTTCTTGTTAGTTGCCATTGCGACTCCCCTTTTTGCTTACAATCCGGCGAAGGGGACCCACAATGTTTTTAGTAGGTAAAAGTTGTTATAATTTCAACTTTAAAACTAAGTAAAGTTGCACTGCTAACTAAGTGGTTTCAACTTACCTCTGTTTGAAAACGCCTCGGTCTCCCCTAGCACTGTTCCAATGACAGTACATACGTATATACCTCCTCCTCCTCCTCCGAAGTCAGACTGACCCGGTTCGGTCTATTCATGACGCAGTCCATGCGCCCAGTGTCACCCTCCCAAATCACTCCGGTGGCGCGGTGACATTCCCGTTAGTTGATTTGTACCCCCACACAAAGTCCGACTCACTGATAGTGAGGACTAAACAACCCTGATACAGTTCAACGTTAAGGAGGTAAAACAGATCACAGATATGACAGTACCTCTACCATGAGTTTACTTTATAGTGACAGTACAGGAGTAAAGGATTTTCGCGTAAAGGATTTGTATGGAGAATTGTAGCTCTACAAATTATCCGCTAGGGGCGCTGTACTATTCTTCATACAAATTGTTTACGCTGTCGCTAGCGTAGGTATATCCACTTTATGTACATACGAGTGCGTTGAGCTTATACTCGTAATACCGACTTTAACTACACTTCATTAAAAATATTAAAAACAGAGATGTGATCTTAACCTCGGAGTTAACGAGCAAACATTTAAACCTCAATAGACGCTGATCAATGACAGTATTTTTTTTTATTTCCCTTAACAACCAATCAATAAACAACTATACAGGATTTGTCTGGCCTCTGGAAAAATATTTATAGTACATTTAAATAAAACAATTTAAACGGAATATATCGCGTATATTAATTATTTGAGCCTCCCTGAAGTTTCGATAGCTTTATAGTTACCATTGTCAAGGGTTGAGTCAACGAAGCAAGTCAAATAAAGCCAATTGTTTCATTTAAATGTGTGTGTGGAGGAAACCGAAGAAATCTTACCAAATTTCAGCTTTCTAGTACTAATAATCACGGAGCTGAGCCACGGACGGACGGACAGACGGACATGGCGAAACTATAAGGGTTCCTCGTTGACTACGGAACCCTAAAAAACCGCATCAAGATCCGTTGCGTAGTTATAAATATCTAAGCAATAGGGACGGACAGACAGAAGGAAGCGACTTTGTTTTATACGATGTAGTGAAGATCGGGACTTCGTGGTAGGGTGCCCAAAACGCAGGCAGCATTCCCGCATAAGTTGCATTGCCGAACTTATCCAGTATCTACTAGTGTCACAGTTATTATATTTAGGTATCAGAGGTGTTCATTCGATGCGCAGCGTAGCGTAAGGCTCACATGAGAGAGGCAAACTTTTAGCGGCACTCGTGCACAGGTTTTCATTGTTTTCCCGGATCCCGTTTCACCCTTTATATTGAATTCGTAAGGCAAGGTTATTCGACGAAGCGACAAACATTGAAAAAGCGCACGGTGCAATAATGTTGTCGGAATTTCCTTTGATTTGCGAAACATGTCTGTCTAGACGGGCGGAAAATTTTACAGGAATTATTTATTTCCTACAAGGATGGTGATCAGCTTTCTTATGTATGTTTTTGTAATAGTACATTACTGCATACGCCGGGAAAGAAGGGCTTGCCGGGCATAGACGGCCGATCGTAGCGAGGCCGGATAGTGATACGAAACCGGCAAGCCCTTTTCACGACTAGGCATGTATAGTGTTTTTCTCAAACATATGCATTTAAAAAAATAAACCACTCAAAGAAAATATATAATTCAGCTGTTTAGCCTGCACATGAACACAGACGCGATGTTTAAAAAAAATTACTACCCGGCTTTAAATTTTATATGAAATCCCTTTACAGTTCTCTCGAGTTGTTCCGCCCGAAACGTGATACTTCGAAGCCTGTTATAACGCACGTTATGACCACACTTCATTGCATGTTTGAGAAAAAACCGGGCAGGTATATTGATGTTTTTATGTGTTTACTGTTTGTTGGTTAACAGACAGTATAGTAAAAATTATCTAAGCTAAGCTAATACTTAAGAACTGAATACCATTGAACAAACCACAACTGGTAAACCACAAATTAAGATAACGAGCTCGTAGTAAAAGCAGATTGTAACCACCTTGGAAGGTTAATATAGATTATCGACTCTATTTCCTTGGACATTAGACTTCAAAATGCACTAACAGAATAATGGTGATCATAACTTTTTGGAATGTTACAACCGTCCGACCCTCCACAAGAACGTATTCTCTTGAAAAAGGACTATGAACTCTCGTCAACAAATATTTTAAACCTATTCAACAAGGAATAAGGTTGAAAATTCAATATCCACGCAATGTAGTCCTAACCTTTTTTTGTAAGTAACTGGTTGGCGCCAGGTTGGCGCCAGGTTGGCGCTTACGAGAACAAAAGCTGATAGGATTGTATTAGACACAATGCTATTGTGAATGCAGGTAAGTGGATTAGCTTAGCTTAGATAATTTGTACTATAAACACATAAAAACGTCATTATACTCGTCGTTGCGGTCGAGGTTAAGGTAGTCATTTGTCAAATATATAGTGTATAATATAGTTTTCTATAGAAATATAATATGGCGTGGGCCGAGTCTTTCTTACTGTTTACTCTATTTGCGGAATTTCTCCGTATTATTAAGAATGACGTCAAATGATGTCACCTTGTGGAAAATTTGCAGTCGCAACCTACCCACAAAAATAATAGTCGTACAATTTCTTAGTAATAGTCCGACTGTATGGTTTACTGCGCTGTGACCAAATTATAGCCTAGCAAGCGTCAGTCCGACCCAGGGATACTGTCCAACCAAAAAGAGTAGAAATTAAAAAGTGGCAATACTGTAGTGTCCTCCATTTCTAATCAATATAAGAAAAGCGGGGACGACACTACAGTATTGCCACTTTTTTATTTCTACTCTTTTTGGTAGCACTGTAGTGGCGCTACAAACAGCTTTCATATGGCAATAATGTGTATACGTCATACACGTTAGCTCTCAACCTTGACGCTGGCAGAATTGTGCCAATGGACAGTAGCCATTTATTTAAAATATTGAATTTAATTCAAAACATTGTTTACCGGAATCCTGCTCAATCTTTCGTTCTTCTGCAATCTGCATCCTGCTCAGGCCTCTTAAGTTTCCCAGTATATTATTAGTCGATAATAGAAGCTGTACAACATTTTCTTTTCGCTAGCTTAAGCACGGTTTCCAAGACAATGCTATATACTAGGAAATCTTCGGTTGGTTTTCTATAGAAATATAATATGGCGAGTGCTATTTGAGTGGTTTTTTAATCGAATCGAATTTTGTTTGGTGGAAGTAAGACCAGTAGTTTCCAAGATAATTAGCTTTGCCAGGAACAAGTGACAAGATCTTAGCCAATATTGAAGCTAATAATTCCAAATTTTATAGATTTATTAATTATTTTATAGTTATGTTTAGTTTAAGTAGCCATTTCTATATCACTCATTAAATTAGGGTCTCATGATGACCAGCTACATGTGTCGGCGGTGTTATTTTTAATTTAGGTTATTATTCTCGATTTATTTAGAGAATTAGCGACCCGCCCCGGCTTCGCACGGGTGCGCTGATGATAAATTATGCATCATACATAAAAACCTTCCGCTTGAATCACTAAATATCTATAAAAAAAAACGCATCAAAATCCGTTGCGTAGTTTTAAAAATCTAAGCATACATAGGGACAGACAGACAACAGGAAGCTACTTTGTTTTATACTATGTAGTGATCATAGTAGTTAAAATGGTTTTTGGTAAATATTCTAAGTAAGATAATTATGAAATCATGATACAGATAAATACGTGGTTAGGAATATGCATTATATTATAAATGTTGTATCAGTAGACTGCGTAGGTTCATGTTAGGCCTGTTTCAAGATCATCAGCTTTTTAGGGTTCCGTACTCAACAAGAAGTCATAGTTGCGCCATGACCATCCGTCCGTTTATCCGCAGCTTAGTTCAGAGACTGTTCGTACTAGAAAGCTACTATTTATGGATATACATATTAGTCACGCTGACAAAGTGGTAGAATATAAACTCGGAATAACTTTTTTTAGTGTACCTCTCCTACACGTAAAGTAGATACACCCCAGGCCAAAAGTATGGAAACAAAGTGTTGCTTTTAATATTTAAAGTTTCCAATGATTATTTATTGTATAAATGTTAGTAACCATAAGGCCATATTACCAAATGGTTAAACGTTCACTTTTAGAACATCATTAATATTGTAAAAAAATATATACTTTCTTAACTCCGGAAAAAGTTAAGCTTCTAATTCTATGAAGTCAACTGAGGAGACGAGACGATGAATAAGAGCCGGCGGTACCGGGGGTAGGAACAACGACAATGTGCACTGAGAAAAAAAATTTATTACATTAATCAAAATTTTGATTGTTTTAACAAAGTAACTTAATGTATAGGGAGCAGATAAAGTTAACTGATTGCAGCAATCAAGTTGAAATGATTGAAAAACGTAATAAAGTAACTTTGTAAATCCAGTCATGACTTAAATATAAAAATCATGTTTGTTGACTACTATAATCAAGAAATCCTTAACAAAACCCATCAACGTCTTTACAGATAAAATTAAAGAAAATGTTTGATGAAATCAAGTAAAATAATTAAATCAATCAAGTCTACTTTATGAAATATATATAGTGCACGATTCAATTAATCAAGTCTACTTTATGAAATGTATAAAGTGCACGATTAAATAAATCAAGTATCCTTTATGGAATTTATATAGTGCACGATTAAATCAATCAAGCGTACTTTATGAAATATATATAGTGCACGATTCAATTAATCAAGTCTACTTTATGAAATGTATGTAATGTACCAAAAAAGCCACAGTAGGGCTAATCCCGTTCGTAAGGACCATGTACAAAATGCACTCTGGTCCCGAAGGGATAGAATCAAACACCGAGATTGATAACAATTCAACGTATGTTTAATTCTTTGGACTATTCGCACTGCACACATATCGACAAAATAATAATAATAATTTACAGTACTTATGCATTTTATGGTAAACAAACGTTGGCGCGATGTACAATTCACGCTCTACGGTACAGCGCCATCTACCAGACAACTAACTATTTAATAACAACTTAAACACGCATGATTAGTTGAAATAAGTTGATTATTTAATTCAATCTCGTTTATGTTTGATGCAATTAATTGCTTTTAATTGAATTAATGTTTTAACTTAATTCGTGTGTTTAAGTTCAATGATACCATTAATAAACTGACTTAATAGATTCAAACAATTTCATAATTGACTTAATAATTTTAGTCAAATACATTGCTTAATTGAAATAAGTTGATTATTTAATTTAATCTCCTGCCTGTTTGATGTAATTAATTGCATTTAATTGAATTTATGATTTTACTTGATTCGTGTGATTAAGTTCAATGATTAACTTGATAACTTTAGTCAAGTACATTGTTTAATTTTATTAAGCGCATGATTAATTGAAATAAGTTGATTATTTAATTCAATCTCGTTTATGTTTGATGCAATTAATTGCTTTTAATTGAATTAATGATTCAAGTTAATTCGTGTGATTAAGTTCAATGATACGGTTAATTAACTGACTTACTAGATTCAAATAACTCCATGTTTCGATAAGTAAAGTAAATGATTAAATTAAAAGTAATTAAGAAGTTGATCAAATGAAACATTGTTACTTAATTAAACCTTTCGATCAATTTAACTTTGTTGTAGTTATAAAGTATACCTTGTGTATATGATCAATTAAATAATTAATTCAATCATATTTTTTCTAATCAAGCAAAAAGTCGACTTGATTAAATCACTTTTTTCTCAGTGTGTATCAGAGACGGGAGGCAAAGTAGCAACCTTAAAGTCAATCACGAAAAATTTCTAATTATATATCAAGACATATATTTGTAATTTAAATAACGTTTACGGAACCCTACGCTGAGCAAGCCCGGCTCTTGCCCGGTTTTCTACATGTTCAGGAGGCTTCTGATCGTTACAGCTGCCGGCAAACATTTAGAGCATAACCTTGACTACGCAGTAGCCGATTTACGTACAAATGTACATGCGCAGATCCGCCATTTTTGTTCTAAAAGTTTGCCGGCAACTATAAATTTCTGCTTGCTTATTATTGACATTGGTTGTTGTTGGAAAATACTGTTGTAATCCGAACACACTTATACGGTCTGTTGAACGGGTCACACGACACTACAGGTCAGCAGATGTCAGCAAAACATGTAGGGTTATGTAGGTACCTTACATAATATACAGTATGACTTATAGTCTGTACTTTTAGGTATTTAAAAAATTGTAAACAAACTGGAGCCGTCGAATTTGACAGATCCAGTGGTAGTGCACCTTTTAAGGCCAGAATGAATTATAGTGATCCATTTCGAGTGGTTAAAAACACGATCCCGTAACAAAACGACAAAAACAAACTATTTAAAAAAAAATTATAAAACAAAAACAAATAAAACTAACGTAAATTAACAATAAACGGAAGCTTTTAAACACAACTGCGCACGCGTATCATCAATATGACACCAAGCAATGGCGAATGTCGAACCGACAAAGTTGAAAATCACGTAAGGTATGTGTTGCTACTTCAAACCAGTGGCTTTCTATTTTAGTCGTGCTACTTCCAGTATAATACAGCCTAGTTAAAAATCACGTAAGGTAGCTACTTTAAAAGTTTAAACCTGTGACTTTCTATTTTAGTCGTGTTACTTCCAGTATAATGCAGCCTTGCGTTTTAACCTCTGCAAAATTGGGTACTTTTTAGTGATGATTTAGTGAGAAAAAAAAAAATATTTATTTAATGTGAAAATATATGTTTATTTATATTCGTGAATTTGTATATGTACGGTAAAATTAAGCGATAAGGATAACACATGTTATTGAAATGGAACGGACTCTAATAATGCAAACAAAATTTTAAAAGTAAATTATAGTACATTTAATTCTCTACGACATTGCCTAAGCTTTTTTTTAGCTAAAATGCTCCTAAACGAAGATATAAACCAGAAGTTTGTTTTTGAGTCGGAAATTGCGATTTTTTACATTTTTTTAAATGAGAATATCTCCGTAAATATCTGTCTTTGAAACTAAATTTAAAATGAAAATTACAGTAAATTTAATTGTCTACAACATTGTCTAAGCTCTTTTCTAGCTAAAATGCTCCTAAACGAAGGTATAAGCAAAAATCTGCAGAAATTGCCGGTTTTTCAATATGGCGGCGGGCGCGGAGGCGGAGGAATTGTGCATTTT
Source organism: Apotomis betuletana (assembly GCA_932273695.1). Lineage (NCBI taxonomy): Eukaryota > Metazoa > Arthropoda > Insecta > Lepidoptera > Tortricidae > Apotomis > Apotomis betuletana. Next base: position 4,920,298 of record OW026298.1, on the reverse strand, counting down.
TCATTTTAAACACAAACTAACCATCCTAAGACAACATATCAAAAAATCAAAACTACCGGACCGTTTGTAAGGTCAATTCCCTTTATTCACTGGATTATATCTTATTGAAACTTCCGTAAGACATATTTCATTAATATTGTATTAAGCGGATTACACTCACGTGAAAATGTCAGGAACGGCCCTTGAGTGGCAAAGTTTCCGCGCCGCTGTACGGGTAGCGTCCCTGATGAAGAGCTCCATACGAGTTCGAAACATGTCGGGCCGTTCCTGACAATTTCACGTGTAAACCGCTTAATACAATGACTAGTACAGTTAGAGACACTACGAATTCCTTGCTCTGTAATAAGTATATACACACAGCAGTGTCGAATTGCGTTAGCGTACTGTAACGCTGACTTTTCAAACTGACATACGACAGTATCTATCACAACAGTCGTAAACATACACACAATATGCCTATATCAATGCAATAAGGTATACAGTGGTTACATGTAAGGCTTAGTGAGTTAAGTCCTTTCTTACGGGTGTAAGTAAAACTGTTCGAGTCTCGAAATTGAATATGCGACGCCAATTCTTGTCGGGTATTCGTGGGATACACACCATGCAGCCATAGGTAAATATTTTATTAATAATTATACTTTTTAGTCTAACCTTTTAACATTATAGTATTTTTCTACTCCAGTACTTTTTTCTGTCATTTGTATAGTTACTAATTCTAATATAAAGACATAAATTATGAAAGTCTGTAAAAGTCTATACTCTACTGCCCAAAAAAACACTGCTAAACGATATTATTATGTCGCCAAAAAAGAATTACTTAGTACCACAGATTCCAAAATAAACAGCGGCATTCACACAATTTGCAATTAAAAAAAACTTATGTACTAAGGCATTGCTGCCAACTTAATAAAAAGTTTTATCTTCTGTGCATGGATGTATAGTATAGTGAACGTATACCTTTAGGTATAAGTTCGTATTTTTTTGACAGGTGGACGTCAATAATAAATAGTTATTCCGACTATATTTTTTAAATTTGTTGGTTCTGAGCGGGAACATGTAATCATTTTCTTTGTTGTTTATTTGCATTTTATTTATCAAATGTTTAGTCGTAGAAAAAGTATTGTATGCAACGTTGTATAAGTAGGTCAAAAACCGCTCGTGTTATCTTTCTTACGATGTTCGCTACGCTCACATCGTAACCCATGCCACTCGCGTTTTTTGCCCCCTCTTATACATCTGTTGCATAAAATACAATTACCATCATCAGTTAGCTAACTTAAACATTTCATACACATTATAACATCCCTTAACACCATACAATTGAAATGACAGTAGAAGTTATCGTAAATTAGAAATTGCTCGCAAATACCCAAATAAATTCAACCGGTCGTGTACCAAGCCAATCGATTGTAGTTCTATAAAGTAACCGCTAGGGGCGCTGTACTATTCTACACACAAGTACCATAGACTTAACTTATGTCTATGGTACTAACCGAACATGGGCGCGAAATTTGAATTCGTTCGAACGGTTATAACTATAATTTTTTTTAGGTTCCACACCTATCCTCTCGCAAATACTCGAAATTATAAATACCGACCATTTTCCTATCGTGTGATATGCCTTCACGTCGACATTAGTGAAATACATCTTGCTAACCTAGCAAGAAGTGAAAGCCACAGAGAAAAAAAAAACTATAAAATTTTGAAGTGGGCTGTCTTAGGAACAGGGCTATTTCTGGCGAAAGTACAGTCGAGTTCATTTACAATGTAACAACCTATCCAAGGTCATGGCAGCCTTGGGGCAAACTTCAAACGCATGGACGCTAAGGCCTTGGTCTCCTATTAGACGCCGTACGCAGCGTGCAGCATTTTTTCATACTAATAACACAATGCTTAGTATGGAAAGACGCTGTACGCTGCGTATAGCGTGCAATAGGAGACCCAGGCCTAAAACATGTGGTGACGCGCGGCGCTTATGTAGTCCAAGTACCATGAGTAAACGTGACCGCACTCGCTAGCGATAGCGTATAAGGTACAGTTGAGTTCATTTACATCTACACACTTACGAGAGCAAAAATATCTGAACACGACCCTATCGTCAGGAGTATAAAGTCGTGTTCAGATATTTTTGTTCTCGTAAGTGTGTAGTCACGTTTACTCATGGGTACTTGGACTACATAAGCGCCGCGCGTCACCACATGTTTTAGGCCTGGGTCTCCTATTACACGCTATACGCAGCGTACAGCGTCTTTCCATACTAAGCATTGTGTTATTAGTATGAAAAAATGCTGCACGCTGCGTACGGCGTCTAATAGGAGACCAAGGCCTTAGCGTCCAAGCGTTTGAAGTTTGCCCCAAGGCTGCCATGACCTTGGATAGGGATCCTAGGATCTTGGCTCAGCCCATTGATAGGTACGCCACTGAGTGGGTCGCTAGTACATTACGTGTAAAACGGTTCTCTGCCTTTTTGCTGAACTATTTTTCGGTGAATGTTTCATTTCGCCGAAGTATAATTTCGCAGAAAGTATTTTTCACTGAAGCTGTAAACTGTTTAGGATTGTTATAAAACAAACCTAACCCAACCTAACCTGATCTATAGGATGATATTTACAACAATTATGGAAAATTTACGACAACAGAAGAATACAAATTCTGCGAAATGAAAATTCGGCGAAATTAAACATTTGACGAAAAATAGTTCGGCGAGAAGGCAGGATACCGTATAAAAGACCGGCCAAGTGCGAGTCGGACTCGCGCACCGAGGGTTCCGTACAAACACTTCTCATCTTAACTGGCTGGGTTAAGTTAAGTTTGCAACTGGTATGTATGGCGCCGCATACAAATGAGATGCAAAGTTACCGCAACCGATCTCGTTTGTTGTATGGGACCCCACTTAAATATTTATTTTATTCTGTTTTTAGTATTTGTTGTTATAGCGGCAACAGAAATACATCATCTGTGAAAATTTCAGTTGTCCAGCTATCACGGCTCATGAGATACAGCCTGGTGACAGACAGACAGACATACAGACGGACAGTGGAGTCTTTGTAATAGGGTCCCGTTTTTTACCCTTTGGGTACGGAACCCTAAAAACTAGGTTGCCACCGGCGTGACCATCTTATTCGCTCAATGTCGATATCTCCTGAATGCTATTTATAATCACCATCATCATCCAATCCTAGCCGATTTCGGCCACGGTGACTGGACACACTGGCTAGTCCGCATTCGCTTCGGCACTGACGGCAGTGTTTTCAATTTGGCTAGACTGAAGGCTTGCACAAAGGTGTCTCTAGCTACGATTACGGAGACTTTATATGCAGATGACCTGTGTTTTGTGGCGGACTCCCCAGAAAGTTTACAAGAGCTTAAGTCAAGTCTAAATCAGTCCTGTCACCGGTTTGGCCTTAAAATCAATGTCTAGAAAACCGAAAAAATGGGGGTGGAGACATTGACGCCACTTGACATACGGCTTGATGGTGACTCGCTGAAGCAGGTAGACAGGTTCAGATATTTGGGGAGCATTGTAACTGCTAAGTGCCACCTTGACGACGAAATAAACAGCTATTTATATCAGTTCAGCTATACATCATTGTTATGTCTGTATCGCAGTCAAGTAGATTCATTAGCCGTTGAAGCCTTAATAAGCCGCTTATTAAGCTAGACGGTAGCGATACCTATAAATTACAATAGGAAATAAATGAGCGCACCGTACATTTTACGAAAGGTCTTCAGACAACAAACATTTTATTTCTTTATTAGAAGAAGCACGAGCTTCGCCCGCGCTGAAGAAACAGTAAGAGGCCTTATTCCTTTTAAAAAATATTTTCTTCTTATAGTAATGACAAATATATTGATAATTTCAAACTTTTCCCTTGTGTTCTAGATAGTAACATAGCTATTTCATGCATTAATTGAGTGCAGTCGAAAATAGTTGCAGGAAACCGTTTTCTGCGTGAATTTTGTCGAGTAGTTTTTGAAACAATATTTAGATAATCAATGAAAAGTTCAAACTGTAGGTTTCAAATATAATATACCTACCAATAAATCGCAATGGCCCTGCTATATGTAGTAACATTGACAATATGTTAAGAAACATGTTTGATCATAGAGAAAAGTGTCTAAACAATTAGCTTTTTTGAAGGGATAAGGTGTTTCCTTCCTAAATAGCAAACAGGCTGTATAAGAAGCCTAAACCTCTTTTTGGTTATCCGTAATCGGGTAAACCTGTGGACCCACCGGTGCACCAAAAATTGATTAACCCTTTAATAAATCTCAATAGTATTTTAGAAAATTACAAGATGTGGTAATATTTAATTCATAGAGAAAAGTGTCTAAACAATTAGCTTTTTTGAAGGGATAAGGTGTTTCCTTCCTAAATAGCAAACAGGCTGTATAAGAAGCCTAAACCTCTTTTTGGTTATCCGTAATCGGGTTATAAGTGCTTTAGGTATATTAAAACCTGTGGACCCACCGGTGCACCAAAAATTGATTAACCCTTTAATAAATCTCAATAGTATTTTAGAAAATTACAAGATGTGGTAATATTTAATTTATTATCCTTTATTTGGTAATATTGATAAATAGCTTGGTTTAAAAAAAAAACTCAATTGCGGTGGACGGTTCCTCAACTCATTTGAATCTTCTTGTCCACAGGGTGCTCTCTCCGTTGGTTCCGCCTGCGTGGTAACCTGCTGTTCCACCTGAAGGGCCCAGAACCATGGTACGAGCCCATGGGCGTCATAATCCTGGGCCACCACCAGGTCAAACTCCAACCGCAGGACGAAAACGGGCATTGGCCGTTCCAGATAGGTAAGTCACTCGAATATAGCTTTAATACAAGCGAGGGGCACCCTGATGTTGCACCTGAAGGGTTCGGAGGCCACGAGACCCATGGGCGTCATAATTCTAGGCCACCACCAAGTCAAACTTCAGCCCCAGGATGCGAACGGACACTGGCCGTTCCAGATAGGTAAGTCAGTCGAATATAGCTTTAATACAAGCGAGAGGCTACATGATGTTCTACCTAAAGGGCCCGGAGCCGTTGTACGAGCCTATGGGCGTCATATCATAATCCTAGGCCACCACCAGGTCAAACTTCAGCCCCAGGATAAGAACGGAAACTGGCCGTTATATCAATACACTACAGTAGCGATCAAAAGTATTTTGACAACGGCAAAAGCTTTGATATTATATGCGATATGTTAGTTTTTCCAACTTAATTCTTGATAAAGTATTTCATGGCTTAAAAGCTTCTCGAAACAAGTAAAAAGTTTAGTTTCATTGAATTAAAATATAAACATAGCCACAAAAAATATTTATATTCCGGTTCAAAAATATTTTGACAATGTCTTTTTTCCAATTTAACTGAGAAATGGGGCTGCAGAATTTAAATACTTTGTAGGAACTACAACTTGAGGCTTTTCTTAGCATGTCTCGACATAAATAATATTCGGAAGATTTTAAGTAACCCGTTGCGGCTGCATTTAAGAAGGGTAAGTCGCAAGCTGAGATTTCGTGAAGTTTTGGTATATCACGGCAATTCATTAGTGTCTGGAATAAGCAGTTCAAGGCTCGAAACAGCGTCACAAATAAGCCTGAAAACAGTCGTCCTCGAAAAACGACTTGTACAACTGATTGTGTAATAAAAAAGTTAGACGTAGAAACCCCACGGAATAATGCAATACCAATTAAAGATGAGCTAACAAAAAACTACAACACAAATGTTTATATTTTTACTATTAAACGACGCCTAATAGACCATGGATCACATGGTCGACGCCCATTAAAAAAAACTAAAATGTTCAGCAAAGAATAAGGCATCCCGATTAGCATTTGCGATTCGTCACAAATCATGAACAAGTGCCGATTGGTCAAAAATTGTATGGAGTGACGCGAGCAAGTTAAATTTAATCTCGTGGGATGGTATCAAGATGTGCGTCGTCCTCATAATAAAAGACACGATGTCTGATACTTGGTACCCACACTCAAGCATGGTGGCGGCAACGTAATGGTGCGGGGATATTTTCCTCGCCATGGCGTCGGGCCTCTCGTATGAATTGACGGGATAATAGGATCGATATGTGTACGAAAATATACTTTATACACATACCCTATGAAAATAAATAAAGAAAAATATGCCACCTCGTTGGGTTTTTCAGCACCATAATGACCTCAGACACAATTCTAAAAATTTACAGGCTTTCTTAAAGCGTAAAAAAGTCAAGGTTTTTGAGGGGCCTAGTCAAAATGCTGACCTGAATCCTATTGAGCATCTACGAGAAGAGTTGGATCGTCGAGTGAGGTGCAGAAATTACTCCAAGGGGCTTTTTTTCAAGCACTTCAGTCAGAAAGGACGAACATACCTTACGAACGTATATATAGAAGTTAGTGGACTATATGACGGCTCCTTGTACAGCTGTTAGGAAGGGCAGAGGATATGCAACTAAATATTCATGAAACGTCTTATTTAACCCTGTTGCAAGTTCAGCAAAATAATTTTTCACCTCACTCGCTCGGAAAACCTCCGTTTATAGGGCGAAATCTGCGTGCAAAAGTCTATTTTATCCGCTAGCGTGCAAAAGTCATTTGAATTTCGAACACGACGATTTTGGTTCTCTGTGGTGCATGTAACTTTGTTATATTTAAGACTCCTTCAACGCGTGACTGATTTCATCAGTCGATAAATCTTCGAATAACCAATCAACGCACGCTAATAAAGGGCGATCTGGTCAGGCCAGCTAAAATCATATATGTACGTTTGAATACTTCTTTAAAAAAATATACACCTACAATATCACGTCCAGAAACCTGGTTTGTGGTTACAGATTTTTAAGTTTTTATTTTTTCTACACTTTATTTTATGTTGAATATGTTTATATATATTAATAGTAAGTATTTCAGTTTCACTTACATATTTTGACTAGTAAATATATTAAATACAACAAAAATTTTAATATTTATTTGTTATAAAAGTTGGAACATTAGTGTAATTACTGAACGCACCCGAGAAAAAAAACAATAATTAAAAAGTTGGAAGTTTTCACAATTCATGTAAACAACGTAAATTTGTTCTGTGGAGAATACAACTGTTGTCTTACTTTATAGAAATATCGAAAACAAGAAAGTTAAGCCCAATTTGGAGTATTTATTCAATGCTAAAAGCCAATGTTATAACGAATGTGTCAAGTAGTTTCAAATACAAATATAATATAGCAGTGCTTAAGAAAAAATATACACGATGATAATACAAATTACGGCCATATTTTGAATATGTGTGCTTCTCTCGTATTTATTTGGTTTGGATTTGAGGGTGTTATGTTTTAAATTTGATGTGTTAAATCGAAGGCAAAATTAAATATGATTATTTTTATATTTATATTGTTTTTTTTAATCTTGCATTTTCCTCGCTGTAGTGAGGTGAAAAATTGTGTGTTCCGCATGGCTGCAAAATTATTTAGCTTCTCGTGTCTTGAAAGCCTCGCTACGCTCAGGAATCTATCTTTGAACCATTCGCTTCGCTCATGGTTCAATTTTAGATTCCTTCGCTCGCTCAGCTTTCAATTTCAACACTCGCGCCAAATAACAACTTTGCAGCCTTGCATAACAAATAACTATTATGTAAGTGTCAAAATACTTTTGACCTACCTGAAGCGTGTATTATCAGTTTTTATTCTAAGTCCATTGTTAAGTTTTAGTTATCTAAGTGGAAACGTAACAAGAAAAGGGCCATAAGATGTTATCGTAACGTAATTATTAAATATATATTCAATTCATCAACATCTTGAAAAAAAAACGATTTGTCAAAATACTTTTGATCGCTACTGTACATACAGTATCAATATTTGTCAAAAATGAATTTAAATTCGTCAAAACTGATACATAAATCATCATCATACCATCCAATAGAGGTCCACTACTGGACAAAATTCCCTATAGCTTTTTGGTCCATAATATAAAACTTTGAAAATATTGGAAGTATTATTCCTCACTGAATTTGTTAAGGTTAAGTCCGAACTATCCGATTTTATTATATCTCACTGACACTTGATTTCTATTTTAATCTCTATTTCTTACTAATGTAAGTTTATGATTACGCTTCACCATCTGCCACTTACAACATTTTGTTGTTCGAAGGCCCCCTTTCTTTGAAACAGGCACGGTTGCTAAATGCTAGGTTACCAATTCTTTATACTACGTTTTTTCGATCAGGATCTGACGCGCGGATCTGACGCGAGTTTAACATTTTTTACCCATCTAAAAATTGCCAAGCGCCGCTAAAGAAATTTTCACTACAAAAAAATATTATAAAAAAGAAATAAGGCCTCTTAGTTGCAAGCGCGGCGTAGAAGCATCCCGGGGTTGTGCATAAGCCGCGAACTCCTCATTTTAACCTGAAATACCCTTTCGATCATTATCAACTTGTATTGTTAACATTTGTAAAGATTGCAATGTGCCGAGTTCGCCGATCAAACTCGATGATACAAATACACAGAGCGTATTGTGAAATTATTTTGCATTTCCGATAAACAATCAGCGTTTTCCTCAAATCATAATAAAATAAATATCTATGCATTATTTTCTTATTACCTTGTATATCGTTTGTCAGTTTAGGCTGTACAAAAAATTAACTCACAATTGATACTAAAATGGAGTATAGGCATGACGATTTTTTTTTGAGGATGTCAATCGATTCTATTTTTTATTGGGATCAAATGTCTATATGGGAGTAACTACACTTAGACTGCTCTAAATCAGAAATGACCGTCAAAGTTCACCATTCCTACGGAGCGCTAAAAACGCTGCATACAAATGGCCACTTACGTGTGTCGCCATTAAATTTGTGGGTTGGATATCAATATTTGTACCTATAGAGACAACAGTGCTGCAGTGCTACAGTGCAGTCTGACAGTGCCATATTCACCGTGGGTGGGTGCGTTTAAGTTCGTGGTTGTTACACATTTTGTTTAATTATGAGGATTCTCAAACCAATTTCAAAATGTATTTTCGATAAATAACAAAAAAACATAAAATTTGCGTACCTTTGAAGTCACATATATTGCCAAAAATATTAACTTGATGGTTTTTTTTCTTTGGGTCATGTTATATTGAGTAAATTTTATTCATATAACTACAGTAAGCTGTAGTATTTAATTAGTCGCCATCCCTATTGAATGAAGAACGTCTGTAGGTATCTGAGAAGCAGAACACTTCAATGCAAATCGTATTATTTCATATACTCGTAATATAGTCTGAGTACGTTCCTAGAATTTTAGAAGGGTCATCTTTGTTCATCAAGTTTCTTTTGTGGGAATCGATGTTTCTGCACTTTGCACCCTTTTGTTAAGAAAGTGACGTCGTTTCGAAACTGGGGCTTAATATCCATACTGCAAGTCCTTCCGGACTTGAGAAGAAAATACTGTAAGAGCTATGCTAAATACATTAACTTACAACGTTATGGTTCTGAGGTAGATCCTCAGTTACGGATATTTTCCATGTCTTTGTGCGAAATTCAATAGGAAATATTTTCAAAGGAATCATGTACCCTCGTTGGAAATCAGAGCTATCTATAATCTAAACAGTTCAGTTGATAAACATGGCATTTGCACTGCAATTGTTGCTTTTTAAATCGTTTTAGTACGTCTAAAGATTTCTGTTTAAAGGATGACTCTTGGTATTGAAATTAATATAATACTTTTGTGCCTACGTGCTACTTACGTTAGTACGTACATAAAGAAAAAAGTCAGTCTAATTTAAATTCTTCAGAAGTGTAAAAGTAGTTTTAAAAAAATCTACAGATCTCACTCTATACGCAAAAATATCAAAGGCATTGAAAATGTAAGCACTAATCACTACATAGTATAAAAGAAAGTCGCTTCCTGCTGTCTCTCTCTATGTCTACTTAGATCTTTAAAACTACGCTACGGATTTTGATGCGGCTTTTTTTAATCGATAGAGTGATTCAAGAGGAAGGTTTATATGTATAATACACGCATAATATCGTCGGGGATAGTGCAATACCGCGTAACTACGAGTAACAGCTGTCGATAAAGTTCTCATTTCAATTAAATACTTAGCATTTGTTTGAATGTTGATTCGTATCTACACTCGTTACTTACGCGGTATTGCACTATCTCCGACGATATATCATTGCACCCGTGCGAAGCCGAGGCGGGTCGCTAGTTTAGAAATAAAGCACATGATAAAATTTGACGAATTTGTTTTCTGACCGCAGAGCTTTCTTTAGGCAACATTATAAATGTATAACACCGTTTAGCAGTACTTTTTGTATGATATACTTTCTATACTACGATTTCTAATTCAAGACCAAAAAAACTACGACAGATACGTCACTGTCAAAATTGACAACATTTAAATGACATTTGAGTTTGTTTTTTGGCTTGCACCAAATGCTGAAGTGTTACAAGTACAATACCAGATTTTGTACCAAAAATCTCCGATGTTTAAGTTTTTATTATCTCCTCTCGTAATTAGGCAATAATAAATATATCTAGTTATTTTGTTAAAACATAGAGTTAAAGTTACCAATAAATAAGTTATGTTAGCCTGTTTACAAAAGAAAAAGGAATTTACTATTGTAAAAATATTTTGTTGTAGTGACAACCTTGTGGTAGTTTTTTTGGTCTTGAATTAGAAATCGTAGTTTAGACTTTTACAAGACTAGTAACCCAACTAGCACACAGGCTGAATAAGTGCTTATGCAGCTTGTATGCTGTTTGGGAATGTATATAAGAGTTGGTAACTATACAGGGTGGAACAGATCGAGGGACTTTTAAGCAAACGGAATTGATCACATCAGAGTGAGTACTTAATTATTTGTTTTACCAATGAACTATGTCAATATTTCTATCCATTTTTGAGATACAGTTTGTTAAACATTAGTGTAAAAACCTGCACATAAAGCTGCTAAGTTAAAGCTGTTAAAGACAGGTGTCAATTTAAAATGCAAATAAAACCTTTGATTTAGTAGGGTTGTCACTTATATTAAAATATTTTATTTGGATGACTTTTTTTACTTTTAAATCTAGCTTTACAATTATAATAGGTCCATTTTAGATCACTCAGATGACACTATTCTGTCAGCCCAGTCTTTAGAAATGTTCCACCCTGTATAAATGACCTAAAAATGCAGAAGTAGAAATAGACAAAGCAGATTAACGTCCCGCCGTACAGATAGATTGAAAATTTTACCATTCGTCGTTTATTTGTCTTCGCAAATGTGCTACAGTTTTACAAACACAGAAAAGCACGATATTTAAAAAGTTACTGTGCAATTTTCATTGTAGCAGTAGAATCAAACTCCTAACGTGTGCACGACTGGCTTTATTTAATGAAATCTGCTTTAACGTTTGTACGTAAAGTATATCAAATAGCATTTGAGCTTTTGGCCGCGTCCCTTTTTTAGGGTTCCGTACCTAAAGGGTAAAAACAGGACCCTTTTACTAAGCCTCCGATGTCCGTCTGTGTTCGTCGGTCACTAGGCTGTGTATCGTATTTTTGTTGCCGCTATCGCTATAACAACAAATACTAACTTAAAAATAAAAATTTAAGGGTTACATATTTAAATATGATAGCTGGCTATCACGGTTCATGAGATACAGTGAAATCTTAGTAATAGGGTCCCGTTTTTTACCCTTTGGGTGCGGAATCCTAAAAATAGATGAGTGGAGAAATTTCCTTTCAGATCATAACCTACATACTCGTACACCCCTGTCATCTGCAGTGTAGACTTGCAGCGAGGAAAAGACGTCTATGACGTTTTTCTTTCCGCTCTTGCGGTTTGTAATGAGCTACCGAGATGTGTCAGTAACACAGTTTTTCCTGTACCTGTGTGTAATAAATAACGAATATTTTCATTCGCGGAATGAACTACTGTATCTGGGTATTTAGTGAAAGGTTTTAGTTAGAATAAAATACTAAAATGTCTAAACTTTTAGAAAATAGAACGTTTATTTTTTAACCAAATAGTTATTCAAAACAACGTCGTCGAAATTGTACGGTTTTTTATCAGTTGTCATTTAGTACTATTTATAGTTGTTTCATTTATAGTATACTATTGGGAATTTTCATCCTATCTTTGGATTAACTTCCCAAATAGGATTAACAGGATCCTATCTTGGGATATTATTAATTTTAGATTTAGTATATGATACTTAGAGTTTTTTGCCGCTACAATATAAGTGCGGTGATTGAGGTTCCCTTCTTTTCTACTGAAGTCATAAGGCGCGCAAAAGAGCTGGGATGCAAGTGGTCGACGTATTTCGATTGTTTCCCTTTTTAACTAATCTGAAATTAACAGATTATGATTTATATTTACTTAAACATACAAGAATTTCACACATTATTAAAAAAAAAAAAAAAACGGGAAATCGCGTTCAAAAAGTGTTATTTAGTTACCAGCACGGCTAGCATAACTTTGACACGCGACTCTTTCTCGCGCGGGATATACTACCTGTCTCTATCTGTACAGTACTATGAGATAGTGACGGATGATGCTATCTCGCGCGACATGAGTCACGTGTCAAAGTTACGCTAGACGTGCTCCCGTCTAGCACAACTTGACTTCGCGAGTCTTGTCGCGCGACATAGCGTTGCCCGTCACTCTCTCACAGTACTGTGACGAAAGAGACAGGTTATATTTCTCGCACGAAAAAGAGTCGCGTGTCGTAGTTGTGCTAGAGGTTCTGGACACAGAGTCCCTTCGAGTACATGAACGTAACATCACGTTATAACGTCGAGGTAATTAGATAATAAATAAAAGAAGGAAATAAAAATAAGGAGGAGGTAATTAAATAATAATTTGGACGCGATTAAGTCCCGTTTTATTAAAATAAGAATAGAATAGAATAGAATATTCTTTATTGCACACCTCAACAGGAAATAAATACAAACAAATTCAGATAGCACGTAACATTCAACAGAGGCGAACAACAGGCAGTCTTATCGCTAAAGAGCGATCTCTTCCAGACAACCTTTGGGTAGCGAAATTAAATGATAACGTCAGAAATGAGTAGGCGATGCAAAAGTAATCATGGAATCTGTAGAAAAAAACTACTAAAATAATACATAAATAAACGTACATAAAATACCAAAAAAAAAAAAAAATGCACAAATAAACCTGCATGAACATACATAACATAGGCATATACATATAAAATAATGAGTTAGATTTACGTCGAAAGACGTAAATTAGGACACTCCTGATACGACACCACGTCTGTGGACTGCTACTTTTATCTTCGCAGAACTGAAAGTGCTCCACCTACAGCCGAACATTCCTCATAATCACTACATAGTATAAAACAAAGTCGCTTCCTGCTGTCTGTCTGTATGTCCCTATGTATGCTTAGATCTTTAAAACTACGCAACGGATTTTGATGCGATTTTTAATAGATAGAGTGATTCAAGAGGAAGGTTTATATGTATAATACATGCATAATTTATCAGCATAGCACCCGTGCGAAGCCGGGGCGGGTCGCTAGTTTTTATTAGGGTTCCTTAGTCAACTAGGAACCCTTATAGTTTCGCCATGTCCGTCTGTCTGTCTGTCTGTCCGTCCGCGGCTTTGCTCCGTGATCATTAGTACTAGAAATCTGAAATTTGGTATGAGTATGTGTATGTATCACGCCGACAAATCGGTAAAATAAAAACTAAAAATCTAACTTTTTTTCGGGTACCTCCCGTACACCTAAAGTGGGGGTGATTTTTTTTCCGTTCCAACACTAGTGTATGGGGTGTTGTTGAATAGGTCTTTTTAATACAGTTGCTCAAAAAGTGGTACTTTTTGTGGCTGCGTAGCGTGCGAGAAGCTCAATTTCTCGAACTAGTGCTTTTTACTTTTTAGTTCCAAACTATACTTTCGAAACGCAGTAATTTTATATTAGATTTTTTACTTGGAAATTATGAAATTAAAAACGCTTACGAATACTAGGAGTATTTATTTAAAGTATTCATTAATATATAAATGACGAAAAAATATTAAGAATTTGCATTTTATAGCCTACTCTGTCTTAGGTATCTATGTATGAAATATTTACTTTCCTAAAAATCGTTCTTTGATTTGGCTGAATGATACAAGCATATGCCTAGAAAAAAAAAAGTTTAAAAGCAAATCAGCCCGCCCTTTTGAAATAACTTCTAACATTATTTAAACACATTAACGCATATAAATATATAATTTGGTACGAGAAGTTATAAAAAAATATCGAAAATGAGTGATTCAAACATTGATATGACACCACCAGACATTCGTGCTAGAGCAGCAATTGCCAATGACTGTGTTATTCCAGAAAAATCTAAAAACCAATATAATGCCGTCTATGTAAAATTTATCGAGTGGAAAACCTTACATAACGCAAAGTCTTTTTCAGAGACTGTTTTGATGGCCTATTTTCAAGAGCTGTCTGAAACCTATCGGCCATCAACATTATGGTCAAAATATTCTATGTTGAAAGCTGTTATAAAGTTAAAACATGACATAGATATAAAAACTTACACCAGATTGACTGCTTTCTTAAAAAGGCAAAGTGCAGGATTTCAGAGTAAAAAATCGAAGGTACTAACAGCTGAACAAATTGAGACGTTTATTAATGAAGCTCCAGATCAGCAACATCTAGCTACAAAGGTATACACTTAAATATAAATCTAATAAAATATGTACACAATTTAAGTAAATTAACTCTAAAAATAAAGTAGGAAGTTAAAAAAAATAGAATGAAATAAACAATTGTCTTACAATATATAATAAATATGTAACTTTGTTCATAGGTTGCTCTTATATTTGGAGTCTGTGGCGCATGCAGACGCGAAGAGCTCACAAATTTATCAGTAAAAGATATAGAAACACATGGGGACATACTTCTTGTCAAAATACCAAATACAAAAAATAAAATTCCCAGGTCCTTCACTATTGACGGCCCATTTGCAGAAATAGTCAAGAAATATCAGAGTCTGCGGTCTTCTAAGGGCAAAAGTGACCGATTCTTTCAGAATTTTCAAAGAGGAAGGTGCACTGCCCAGGTAATAGGCTTAAACAAGTTTGGGAATATGCCGAGAGATATCGCTCAGTACTTAAATTTGCCTGATGCAAATCTTTACACCGGACATGCATTTAGGAGAACCTCTGCTACATTACTTGCCGACTCAGGAGCTGACATAATAACTTTGAAGAGGCATGGAGGTTGGCGGTCAAGTAATGTAGCAGAAGGATACATAGAAAACTCCATTGATAACAAATTAAAAATTGGAAAACAAATTGCAAAATCAATTAATGTAAAGTCGCAAGAGTCCACAGAATTTTCGTCATCCACATTCCAATCTGGTCTTAATGTACCTGTTAATACTGAACCTCAACCAGGACCGTCACATGCTAACAACACTTTGGTTACACCCAGCCCTGTTAACCAACCAGGACCGTCACGTGCCAACAACACTTGGATTACACATAGCCCCTCTAACTTTGACCCACAGGAATTATCACAACAGCAGGAACCTGAAAATACACCATGCCTGACTAGTCAGACACTTAATTTACATGGAAGAACTCACAACATAACTATGAACTGCACTAATTGTACCATTAACTATAATTATTACTGAAAATAAAATATTTCTGATATCAACCTTGTTTTAATACAAATATATATTTTTTTTATTCTCATTTAATCACAAAAGCAAGTAATTCTTCTTAGACCTCATTTGATATAGTTGTCTTTTCGTAATGTTAAACATAATCATCATTTCTTCTAAACATGGTCATCAACGTGGCACTTGAGCAGCAGTTGTAGGTACATAGTAATTGACTGGTTGACTTCCTTGGAGCCGCTTTGAGTGAATATTATCCTTCCGCCAATTTGTTAGGGACCTGCAAAATGTTAATAATTTAGTAACATTTATAGATTTCACCAGCTTCTTGTTCAAAAAAATAACCTTAAACATAACTAATAATGTGATTTAATGTTTCTTTTACCTCTAATTATCCTTGATAGTCTTCAAATATTCAAACAATTCATGATATTTTAGTTGTAAACGTGTCCTTGGTCACATGTCGCAGATCACAAATTTGGCACTAAAACTCTTGTTGCATGATCTGTTTCTGTTTGTTGATACTGTAATGTCTTGTACTTCTGTTTTGATAATGTTAAAGGTTCTAATTAATGTCGTTTCAGTATTATAATTATCTGCATTGGGCTGTGGCAAGCTAAATATTATCCTTATAAATACTGTCAGTGTCAACTGCCAAGTGTCAATTTAGTTTCTCAACTCGAGGCCGATGGCGCTGATTCCAATAGTATGTTGTCACTGTCAGTGTCATTTGTAAAGTATGGGTTCGTTCAAAAATAACTTCGAAGCAAGCATATTTTATCGCAATGATATATTAATTTATTATTTTTTCGCAATTGCATTAAAAAACGTCGTTTACAACACGTGTGAAATGTCTTTTTACTACTCGTACCGAGTCTTGCCACTCGCTTTCAGCTCGTGGCAAGATACCTCGGTACTAGTGGTAAAAAGACATTCTTTTCACACTAGTTGTAAAATGTACTATTTTAAAATAATAGGGGTCTCCAAACATCATTTTTGATAAAGTCAGCAGTTTTGTAAATATTACCTCCAGAAATCCAAAAAATAGTGTCCCTACCCCTCTAACTTTTCAACCACGGGTAAAAAAAATATGGAAAAGTTCATAAAAATGAGGCAATTTCAATCAAAACTATAATGAATAAAATCGGTCGAGCCGTTTTTGAGTTATCGCAAAAATTCATAATTTTCTTTAAAATGACGTAAGAGCCGCGCGGTGTCTTTATACTTCGAACGTTACACATATTAGTTTAGTGCCATACTGTATTAAAACATTTTGCTCAACCTGGCGCGTATAATCGATAACTTCCAGAAGGTAATAAGTAATTACAGTTACTTTGGCGTTTACGATATTTTTATAGAGCTTGAAATCTTTCTCCTAATTTAAATCTTCCTCGTAAATTTCGTCTATTGTGAAGGATGGGCAACTACGGAACCCTACACTGAGCGTGGCCCGACATGCTCTTGGCCGGTTTATAAACTTACTTTTCAGTATAAGTTTTGTCAAAGCGTGTTAAGGTAGGTGTAACAAATTGCCGTCATTGCCTAAGTAGAGATATATAGTTATCATACTTCTATATGTCGACGTACGATTAGCTGAAAAATTCAGTGTGCCTCCGTTCCTAATTTTTCACATGTTCCAACAAGATTGTAATGGTGTACATACTGGCAATTACAATAGGAGTTAAAGTTCTACTTCCATTTCAGTATGGGACAACGGCGTATGCTACCGTATGGCGACTCACCACGAGTCGGAGCGCACCCTATGGCTGAAGGCAATCCAGATGGCACCGTACGATAACATCAAGGCGCAGATAGCGACACTGAGAGACCGACTCAACAAGATCAGGCCCCACATGGACATCGCCACCTATCGGCTGCAGCGAGGAATCGTCACTGGTGAGTTTCAAACACAATAATCTCTCCTTGTGTCGTGTTCCTCTTGGCTGAGGAACGAAACTCCACAAGTTTGTGGACGATCGCTTTCCACTTATTGCGGTCACCGGCGCTGTGTGTTATCGCGGATCTGGTCTGTCCAGCGCATGGGGCTTCCTCCTCTTGATCGCCCTGTACTTTCCCTGTCACCAGGAGCGCTTCCAGTGTAAGTAGTTTTTCTTCCTAGCTAGGTGACCGAAGAATTATAAGATCCTGCGGAGACAGATTGTCGACAGCCTAACGGTGACTCCCGGTTCGATTCCAGAATTGACACGATTGTGCGGTGGGCAGTCGAAGGGACTCTTAACATTCGCCTCCAGCACCACATCTCAAATGCGTCAGATCTGTCTGCCTTTTTGAGGGTCCTAGAGTATGGCTGAAGGCAATCCAGATCGCACAGTACGACAACTGTTCTTGGGAACCATGTCATCGATTTGAATAACAGGAAAACGGCATTCATACATTTAAAAAAAACCTGTACTCAGCTCGGGAATTAAACCCGAAAGTTTTAAAAAATATACCTAACATTATTTTACAAGCTTTTATTTAACTTGCAATGTATGTATGTATCTAAGTATGTTTGTTCGGGTGGAATCTTGTAACTCAATTTTGAAGCAGATATCGTCATCCGATTGAGCTGAAATTTTGCATACTTACTTAACTTTGATGACAATACAATAATATGGTACCATGGGGCTGATCTGATGATGGAGCCGAAAGGTGGCCATAGGAACTCTATAATAGAAAAAGCAATCCTTCCGAGTTTGGGCTCTTTAGAATCGTCTCAGTGAGCATTTGATGGACACCCAAAGAAAAGTACAATCGGCTATAAAAGCTTGTCACTAAAATTTAATTTTTGACAGAAACTTATTTAAAAATAATTTATTATGCAGTTTGTAGGTACTCCTTAATTTATCTACTTTATTCTAGCTTCGCGAATCGGGGCTACCTAAGCGAAATTGTAGTGATATGCCCCATTTACTTCTCAGAATATTTAGTAATGATATATTACTGACAATGCAAAGCGATCGTGTTTCAAGGATTCCTGCAAGTTACACGTTTGAAATGGCGATGCGCAATAGACGCACGCGCAGCGCCAGGTGGTCAAATCAGCGTTTTTGAATGCCTGTTTACTACATAAGCAATATAGTTTGACAGTAGTGACAAAAATATTTTATTTTAAAGTCAAAATTACGTTTCTTAAAAAAATATTATTATTATTCCCTTCTTTTTATCTTTCATAGGCTAGGTTTTTTATAATATGACAATAATATTAGTGCGGGTTTAATAATAATATCACACAAGTATTACCAGTAGTTTCCAAGATATTCAGCTTTAATTGGAACAAGTGACAAAATCTAAGCGAATATTGAATCGAAGAATTAAAAATTTTGCATTTATGTTCAGTTTTAGTAGCATTTTCTATATAACTCATTGAATGAGGGTCTCATGGTGACCAGCTATTTGTGTGGGGGCGTTTTAATTAATTTAGGTTATTAATATTCGGGTTGTTAAATTCGACATCAACATCCCAATTAAATTCTTAAGCATATTTTCTTACCAACTGCGAATGAGAGAGGAATCGGGTACCAGGAAAGCAGAAACTAGGAGCGTCGACCTCATTTCGTTGCTACGGGTGTCTTAAATGGTCCATGCATCAAAAGGTTGCACTGTAAGGCTGCGCGTGTACTAGAGCACTAAAAATATTGCCTGCTTTTATATAGTTCCGTATCCAAAGGGTATAAAAACGGGGAACTATTACTCAGACTCCGCTATCCGTCCGTCTGTCTATCTGTCACCACTCACCAGGCTGTATCTCATGAACCGTGATAGCTAGACATAGACACTTGAAATTTTCACAGATGATGTATTTCTGTTGCCCAATAAGGCCTAGTTTCCCCTCTGGGTTGGAAGGTCAGATGGCAGTCGCTTGCGTAATAACTAGTGCCTACGCCACATCTTGGGATTTAGGTAGCCGACCCCGATTGAGAATTCATTCTCAAAAAATGGGACAAAGGCTAGGAGGAAGAAGAGAAGAAGAGATGTATTTCTGTTGCCGCTATAACAGCAAATACCAATAAACAGATTAAAATAAATATTTAAGGGGGCTGCCACTACAAACGTGATCGGTTACGTTAACTTTGTACCTCATTTGTATCCGGCACCGGACATACCCGGTGCAGACTTAACTTAACCCAGCCAATTAAGATGCAATGGGATAAGTATTTGTACGGAATCTTTGGTGCGCGAGTCAGACTCGCAATTGACCGGTTTTTTACCATAGTCAAGTAAAAAAAATTTTAACAAAAAAAAGAACCGACTTCCAGTAAAACTAAAAAAGCCAACAATAACCCGTTCAAGTACAGATTACATTTGACTCGCCCTTCGAAGTCGATCCCAAACCAGTTCTTATATTTATATATTATAGTTTACGCGAGGTTTGGCACCGACTTCGAAGGGTGAGTCAAATGTAATCTGTACTTGAACGGGTTATTGTTGGCTTTTTTAGTTTTACTGGAAGTCGGTTCTTTTTTTTGTTAATTTTTTTTTTTTTTTTGCTGTTTAGTGATTCGTATGTGTTCATCATCAGTTTCCTTACACCAAATCCTATTTACTGAATGTAAATTCTTGACCTTATCAATAAATTACCGAAAGCGCCGTACATGTCCCTATAACATTTGAAGAGTTACCTAGATTTCTCCAAGATTCCATCATCAGATCCCGACTTAGTGCCAACAGGACCAACTCGGAGTTATACCCTTTCGATAAAAAAAAAAAAATTGAAAATCGGTTCACGGTTCTCGGAGATATCGAGTAACAAACATACAAAAAAAATAAAAAAATAGTACGAATTGAGAACCTCCTCCTTTTTTGAAGTCGGTTAAAAAGTATCCTATAACCATCTTTGGATGCATTACTATCCCTGTTTCAAAATTGGTTATCCATTATGCTGTTTTGGCGTGATAATGGGCCAATGATATTTCGAGCAATAGATGGCGCTGTTATCCACACGGTCGAATGTGTACTAGCTCGTATTCATCTCTCGCTCTCCCTCTTTCTCATTCTCTCTCTCTCTCTCTCTCTTCATATAACTTTAGTCAGTCTGTCGTGTTTAACTTTCAACCGACTTCAAAAAAGAGAAGTTTCTATTGCCGACGCTTATTTTTTTATGTTGCTACCGCATAGTCATTTATTTCATTACATCGATTTTGTTTTTTTTTTGTTTTAAAGCTTGAACGCCGCGAATAAACACATTATTGACAGAATAGAATTGTTATGGAGGAATCAACAAAAATCCTAATTTTTTCCATCACTTATAAAAAATTAATGCATTTTTAAACCTCCAAAAAAATCGAGGGAACTCTTCAAATATTATAGACCCGCCCATCGTGATATGGATATTTAAATTAAGTAACTCGTTGACTTGCTCACAAAAATACGGTTTCTTTTCGTTCGAGTCGGTTACATTTGTGACTGTTTAACCTATTGACCGCCAAGCGGTCTAGCAATTTACCGTGCCACTGACGCCAGAGTAAAAAAAAAAAGATGTGCCCCAAAATCAACAGGGATTGAAAAATACTTGTAGCGGTTAGAATTACAAAGTTTTTGATCATCGAAATTTGGACGGCTGTGGCCGACGTGGCGTTAGGGGCACGATTTTTTGTTGACGGCCACAGCCGACTGTAGCTCAAAAGGTTAATTCCATTGTCCGCAGACATGAACGAGGTGCCGTTATGCGAGCTAGCGTTGTCGTGCGACAATCTGCTCTGCGACACACACGGTCGGCCGCCCTCGCCGCTTGTCGTCATCTACGTGCGATACCCGAAGGGCCTCTGCGTCCGCTACGGCACCACGGAGGTTGTCGAGGTAAGTTTCTTTAACCTAACCTAACCTTTTTTTTTATACTACGACGGTGGCAAACAAGCATGCGGCCCGCCTGATGTTAAGCAGTTACCGCCGCCTATGAACGCTTGCAACGCCAGGAGCATCTCACGCGCGTTGCCGACCCTATAAGAACCTATTTACTCCCCTCTTGAAGAACCTACATTTCTAACACAACTGTGACCCGCAACTCTTTCTTGAAATATTACCTATCTCTTTCTTCGCTGAACTGTGAGAGAGTGACAGGCGAGGCTACGTCAGATACAGATACAGATAATTTATTAATAAAAGCAAATGCATTTGTCGCGCGATAAGAGTCGCTTAGCGTAGATGTGCTAGACGGACTGCATCACTTGGGTAAGCCTCAGCGTTACAACAGCTCGATCCCTTGTGTTACGTAAATAAGAGGCCCTATTCCTTTTAAAATGCTGATTGTTTAGGCATTTTTCTCTATTATCAAACATGTTTCTTAACATATTATTGATGTTACTACCTAGAACAGGGCTGTTGGGATCTATTGGTATATATTTGAAACCTACAGTTTGAATTTTTCATTGATAATTTTTGTTTTAAAAAGTACTCAAAATTGACTAAATTCACGCGAAAAATTATTTTTTCTACTTATTTTCGACAGCACGCAATAAAAGCATGAAATAGCTACGTTACTACCTAGAACTCGTGGAAAAATATTATTCACTTCAAAAAGTTGGTTGAAATTATCAATAGATTTGTCATAATAAGAAAAAAAAAATTTTTTAAAAGGAATAAGGCCTCTTAAGACGAATATCATCTTATTTTCGGAATCCATCACAATTCGCAACAAACGGTCTGTTATGAGCTCTCCAATTGCCGCATTTTTTGCATATATTTTTAGTGTAATGTATGAAGTCATGTGAGTGAGCCCTCTCCGTTAAACACACACTATATTTATCAACAGTTTCTATTTTCGCTACATACATATAGTTATCTAGCGCATTTAGAAATGGAACTAAACAACGTAACTGAAGTTAAGTCACATATGGTTGTTATAAGTACCGTGCAAACTTAACATGACTTCGCTTTGTGTGACGTGTTACGTCATGAGTCCCTTATAAAGTTTATTTTCAAACACATCTTGTGATAATCGTACTTATATGTTTCTAAGCAGTAATTTTTTACCAAGGAACTATCCTATTCTCATAATATTTTGCTTGGAACTGTAAACATTTCCAGATATCTTGAAAACTGTGTGGCCACTTTCGACAAATCAATTACGATTGATATTTTTATAAAACTTCTGATACCATTTGTATTTAACGAAAAAACTGAAACGTGTTTGTGATTATGTAGTATGTTAACGCCATGAACTATACTGTTAAAGGGAAAACTTAAGTATCACATACATCTAAAATGTAAACCCTAAAATTTTAGTTCAAAACACAGCTTGAAACCAACGTCATACAAAGTTTTGAAGACTGTAGCAAGTCCGAATATCCATTGTTATTGATGCCCTAAGCTCATGACGGAAGTTGGTTTCGGGCTCTGGCTGCGAAAAGTGAGAGGAGACACCAACATGAGAGGAGGGTCACTTCACCAACTCAATCATCAAACGACCCCCTAATGAGATGTCAATCTTGTGGACGTCACTGCCGCTCCCGCATCGGACTGTATAGTCATTTCAAACACTGCCACAAAAACGCTGCATAAAATCATCTTATAAAGATGTAAAGGCCTATGATGAAGCTCAGAATAGTACATTGTTGTAGAGGCTGAAAAGTAAGCAATAGATGAACGAGTAAAGATTCGATAATACGAGTTAGGAGGAGGGAGAGATTAAGAGGAAATATCACTAGATTTTCCTTACCGTTCGTTTAGGTTAAGTTTGCACTGAAATGAGCTTCAATCCAAACTTTACCGGGTTGAAGAAATCGAGGTTACATTCGTGCCAGTTTCCTCCTCCAAAATTAACCAAACGTACAAACTTTTGGAAACTGAACTGAAATATTTTTTTATTTGTATATCAAGACGTTTGCGGCGGAATAATGCCCAAAAAGAGACAAAGTTCTATAATTAATTCCGCAAAAATTAATTAACACAGATCCTTTTCATTCATTTCCTAAAATTTTGTAATTGGTTTTTGTGATTGGTTAAGCTTTGAACGTGGACGTCGTGGACACAAGCGATAGCTAAATCTCGATTTTTATGGAAAAATTAGCAGTAATAGGTATTAGAAACCACCTTCTAATGGGTGAATCTTTCTCCCATTTGAATATATATTTAAGACGGCGGAGATAATTACCCGCAAGGGCAAAGTTGGACGGTTTCACAGACGATTAAGTAACACAAAGTTTTGGGATTATATCTGGAATTCATATATTTATCTGGAATTTATGCATTTTCAAGGTAGAAAGATACTTCGCTGTAAAGCATTAAGACGTCGAGCCACAGACAACCCCCACTAGACGGAGCATGTAAAGCGACCCGCGCGCACCAACAATATGGTACGGCAGAACATTAAAGTATCAACACGGCGGCCACCGTTTAGTTGCGTCCATGTTTATGAGGTCTCTCTACAAGTCTACACCAGTTAACACTACAATATACCATGTTATTTATTTAATTTCTTTTTTCGTTGACGTACGCATGGATCATAAACAAGGACGCAACTAAACGGTGGCCGCCGTGTTGATACTTTAATGTTCTGCCGTACCATATCGTTGGTGCGCGCGGGTCGCCTTACATGCTCCGTCTAGTGGGGGTTGTCTGTGTGTGTCCGTCGAGCACACGGCTTTGCTGCCAGTTGCACTTGTTTTCGTCAGGAGGATATCACTACTATAATACTAAGACTTAATACTCCACATACAGTAATTATCCATTTACGTAGCCAACATTTACAACAGGCCATTCTCCTCCACCTTCAGGCGATCTCGCTTTGACTCTAAGTCCGTGTCGACGCCGCATTGTCCAGCATATTTAGATCTCCGACCAACTGATACATCGACTGTAAGTTTATAATAAAATGGTCAAGCTAATTTGAATGTCCTGCACAGTTCCGCTCACGTTTGCATCGGAGTTGCGCACCCTATGCGCCGCGATGAAACGTCACAAGTGCAACAGTTTGAATTACGTGACACGTCTGTTTTACGACCTAGGCACGCAGGCTCCGCCTATCCCCACCTAGCCGTGCACCCTCCCGATATTACCCGGGTATATTTTATCAGTTAGTTGATAAGGCCCCGCCGGCTGGGCCGTACGCATAGGAATCAGTGCACTTCAGTGCAGGTTGGAGATGTGCTTGGCTGCTATGCGTGCGGCCCACGCCTCGGCGGGCGGTTTTGACTGAGGCGGGCAAGCGGTTACTTAGAGGTGAGCTTATTTTAGCGACTTCTTTTGCGTGCATTTTTTTCGTATTATATGTATGATTTCTTTTTTCGTTTGGATTTTTGACTTGTGCGACTTATTGAAATTTTGCAATTTTTGAAATATGTGTATGTGATGCAGCGAAATAAACTGTATGAACCTTTTTTTAGCTAAAAGCATTTGTCATAATAATTTATTAAATGTTTGGTGGCTTCAAGTTTTTAGTCCGTATTTTTTTTAACGATTGTTTTTGCCTATTATATAATTTTTGGTGTACCTTATTTTATTTGTATAAGCAAATAAAACTTTATAGTTTTACGAGAATTTGACAGACAGGGAATTCTTATCACTGATTTTGGTCACTACATTTGAAAAAGTTTTATTTAGAAAAATACTCGTTACTTTCGTCTTTTATCTTTTTACAGTTCTTATAACTAAGACTCCACTGTCCGCCCGTCTGTGTGTCGATCTGTTACCAGGCTGTATCTCACGAACCGTGATAGCTAGACAGTATCAACTGTCACACATGATTTTCACAGATATTTAGCATTATGGCACATACGTACACGAAATAAATATTTAGTGACAACCCTTTCAATGAATTTTCACCATTGATAACGGGGTCTGGTGATAATATACAAACAATTCCGTTAGCACCCCAAATATTCATCGAACAGAATAAATAAGGCAAAAGAAAAGAGAGATATAAATAGTCAATCCGCCGACGGTACTGCGTTTCCTTGACGATCAACAAGTGGCTTGCAAAAACTTTCATGCGCAATAAACGATTGCTGCCGGGACTTATGTAGGGCAAATAAAAAACCGGCCAAGTGCGAATCGGACTCACTTACGTCTGTCTGTCACCAGGCTGTATCTGACGAACCGTGATAGCTAGACAGTTGATATTTTCACAGATGATGTATTTCTATTGCCGCTATAACAACAAATACTAAAATCAGTATAAAATAAATATTCTAGTGGGGCTCCCATACAACAAACGTGATCGGTTGCGTTAACTTTGCAGCTCATTTGTATCCGGCGCCGTAAATACCAGCTCCAAACTCAACTTAACCCGGCCAATTCAATTTTATGTTACGCAACCCTTCGTGCGCGAGTACAACTCGCACTTAGCCGGTTTTTTATTTGAACTATATAAGTTCCGTAAACAATCTTTTATGCGCATGAAAGTTTGTGCTAGCCACTAGTTGATCGTCAAGGAAACACTACCGTCGGCGTCAACCAGCTCCAAACTCAACTTAACCCGGGCAATTTAACTTGATGTTACGCAACCCTTCGTGCGCGAGTCCAACTCGCACTTAGCCGGTTTTGTATTTGTTACGGACAGCTAGGCAAAGCTAGCTATTTTATAAATAAATAATAATGTTGTAAACGGTTAGGCGAAATTAGTATTAAGATGAATAAATAATATATTTCCTTGTGTTCCTAAATGCCCTTAAAAGCGGCTATACTATGTGTATAACACTTATTTTCCTAAAAACATTATTGTAAGAGAGCTCCCAAAAATAACTAACTAAAATAGTTAAAAGACCACGACGTCTTAAAGTAAACAAGTATGACTCATCGTGGTAATTTCCACTCGCAGCGCGAGACAAAGGAATCATGTTGTTTACATTTAATGTAAAACTTAAGGATAAAACTTAGAATATCCTGAAACTTTGTAATAACGTTCCTCATGAACATACAAGTAAAATCTCTATACATTATACCGGCCGCAACTTGCTGCGAGCCCGGCAAACAAAGAAATAACACCACGCGCCGAGCACGGCGCGATATGAGGGACAAGAAAGGTGTAGATCTCGACCCGTGTGAGCGAGACGGCCTCTGAGTCGAGACAAAGAAATGATGTGAATTTTATTTAATTGTAATTAAACGGGAGCTCTCACATCAAAATCACTTACATATTTGTGTTCCACGAATAAACCTTTATGTTAGCTATAAGTTAAATTTAAGCTAAATGATGTATTATAAGTAGGAATCAGTAAAATGTAACAGAGCGGGCGTCCCCCTGAGAATGTAACGAACCTTGAACGAATTATATAAAAGGACGCCCGTTTCTGCAGAATTCATTGAGTTCATCTTCAGTCTGCGTAGAGTTACGACTCCGTAGTATTGAGTTCAAGTTCAACTTTGTAACACGTAGAGTCCCACTCCGTTTAGTGCGTTAGATCAACGGTCCGCCAATACAAGTTGTAACCAGTCTCTTTCATCCAAGTGTATTACCATCTTGTTAGTTAGTAGTGCGTAGTATCATCGATCCGCAGTGTAAAGGACTAAATTAGTTAAGATTTTAATTGTAAATTCGCGTGTTAATTTTGTGTGTTAATTTTAGTATACTCCGATCCTCTATTTTTTGTTAATTGTTTTGTGTTTGAATATATAGTGTTTTTCCGTTTATCCTTGCGTTTATTTTCCTACAGTAGTAAATCGAGCCATCTCATTTACACCATTTCTCTTCTACATTTCCCTGAGCTATCGTAGATGTCAGTGTTGGGACCCGGCCGACGAGGCATTCCTAACATTGTCGTGGTCCTTCGAGCCGGATCGGAGCTAGTTAGTTAGTTAGTTTAGGTATCGTGTGTTAGGTTTGGAAAGTGCGGTTTCCAAATAGAGTAGCGATGGTAAATACACGCGGAAACAAGAGCGAGGAGAGTGTGCGCGCGCAGCGCGAGCGCACACAGGCTGCAGTCGACCTACAGCGGTTTGCAGTGACTAACGTCGCAGTCACGCATTCACCGCCCGCTGCCCATACCCGTCCGGGCCCTTCGGGACTGTACCACACAGACTCGCCCGAGTCTCCCGCCGAGGAAGCTCCAGTTTCGCCGCCAACCGATACTACGGCATCGCGCAGCGAACTGGACAAGCGTCCGTCGAAGACTGCGCACTTCGACCAATCACTGCACTCCGCGCCGGCCGACCAATCAGAGGCCCGCGCGCAGCGACGCGAGTTCAGCGTCACGTTTGGCGATAAAACCCACGCGCCGCGCCGACCGTCATCACTTCACTCGAGAGCGTCGAACGCGACGGACGTGCTCCGCCGCGAGGCGGAGCTCGCCGCTATGGAGCGGCTCAAACAACTTCGCTGCGAAGAAATTCGTCTTGAACGCGAGCTCGTAGAAAAGAGGCTCGCCGTCGAAATGGAGCGCATCGACGAGCAATCTCGGGCCGGCGGATCTCAAGCCGACTCACAGCGACGCGTCAACGATTGGCTGTCCAACGTCCACCCTGCCGACGCGGTCCACGCGAAGCAGGCACGACCCTCTTCACCGCAACGCGAGGCACGCAAGCGACACGAAGAGGAGCCCCGGACACCACACAGCCGTCGAGAACGATCGTCGAGTCGAGACCGAGTTATCGACCGCCTCACCGACACTATTGAAACCATGATGCGGCCGCCTCCGAAACAAGTCTACGAGCTGCCGCCATTCTCCGGGGAGCCAAGCGAGTGGCTCACCTTCTATAACTCTTACACCGAGAGCACCGCACGCTACAAGTACTCCGCATACGAAAATGTCGCGCGCCTGCGACACTGCCTGCGAGGAGAAGCCCGTCAATGTGTGCAGCACATGATCGCCTCTTCCGCTCGACCCGACCTAATCATACGGGTCCTTAAGAAGAATTTCGGGCGCACCGATCTCCTCATTGATCGCGCCATCGACGAGCTGCGCAGAATGCCGCCGCTCGGACCGAGCGCCAACGATCTCAACCAGTTCGCCATACGCATCATGAATATCGTTTCAACGCTTGTGGACCTGGACCGCCGAAGCTACGGCGCAAACCCACTTCTCATCCGGGAAGTCACCGAGCGACTGAGCCCACACTTGCGCAGTCGCTGGTGTTCCTACGCTAAGGAGCACCTGAGCTCCGCCGAAAACGAACTCATGTTGATGGCGGAGTTCCTCCTCGAAGAAAGCGATGCCGAGATGGAATTCTCGCACGCTAAGGCGCCGCTTAGAAGACCGACGCCCGCCGCCGAGCAACGTGGATCGCAGCGCGTCCCAGAGCAACGCACGGCGGCCAACGCCGGCAGAGGAGCCGTACGACGCCCTCTGAGAGATCGTGTGCAGACATACGCACTCGAGCAACCTACCAGCTGCCTATACTGTGGAGGCAGCCACCGCACTACCGAATGCCGCAAACTCATCGCCGTGCCAGTCGGAGCCCGATGGGATTGGGTGCGACAGAATCAAATATGCTTCAAATGCCTGGAGCGCAAGCACCGCCGCGACCAATGCAACGCCCGCGGCTGCAATGTTCCCGGCTGCACCTATCCACACCACCGACTGCTACACGCCGACAAGACGCAGACGCATACACCGAGCGCCCCAGCGCCGTACATGCCTGCGCCACAAGCAGCGCCGTACATGCCTGCGCCACAAGCAGCGCCGTACATGCCTGCGCCACAAGCCACGCCGTACGCCTATCAACCGTACGCACCGGCTACCTACGCAGTCAAGCAAGCCGCTACCACGCCAAGCGCTAGACGAAGCGCCACGCCGACTGCCCCGCCACAAGCTGCCGCTGCGACCTATACCGCGGCGTCGCGACGCCGCCCTAACACGCACGCAGCACCAGACGCACCGCCAGAGACGACGGCGTGCGTCGAAGAATTCACCGCCAACACAGCCGAATTTGGACGCAACGTGTCTTCGGTCCTGTTGAAAGTGATCCCAGTCATCGTCGGCGGACCCCGCGGCGAGACACTCACCTACGCCTTGATGGACCAGGGGTCCACAATCTCACTGATTGAAGAGGACCTCGCAGATGCAATCGGCGCCGACGGTACGACCTCGCGCCTGCATATCCAAGGCGTGGGGTCAATGACGACGCAACAGAAGAGCCGTCGAGTGCACGCCCACGTGCGCAACCAGACAGGCGGTCCGGCTCACCCACTAAGCCTACGGACCGTCGCCGACCTGGGCTTGCGTGCACAACAAGCAGAGCGAGACTACGTCACGCAATTCCCGCACCTCGCGGATATGAGCGCCGCGTGCTACGACACAGCACGCCCGCGCCTTCTCATCGGTGCCGACAACTGGCACTTGATGCTGCCATACGAACTACGCGTGGGCAAGATCGACGAGCCCGCCGCCATGCTATCTCCACTCGGATGGGTGCTATTCGGGTCGGCGCCACAACAATACGCGAGATGGCAAACCGTACTGCACTGCTACGTCGGGTACGAGGCGCCGCTACAAGAAGAGGACGCCGCCCGACCCACAACTACGTCGGAGGCACCGACAGAGCAAGACCGCCGTCCGCCACACGATGACGACATCAACGCCCAGCTAAAGTCATACTTCCACATTGACTCGCTGGGCATCACGGCGGCGGTCAAAACGAAACCACAGAACGAGCGAGCTACGAAAATCTTCGAAGACACTGTGCGGCGCGTCGACGGCCCGCGCTACGAAGTCGGGCAGCTCTGGCGTGATGACAACGTCAACATGCCATCCACTTACAACATGGCTTTGCGACGATTGCATGGAATCGAGCGAAAGATGGACCGAGACCCGCAATTCGCCGAAGCATACACGAAGGAAATGAACAATCTGTTTGCTAAGAAGTACGCCGAGCGGATGGAGCCGGCGCCGAGCAACAAGATGTGGTATCTGCCGCACTTCGCAGTCACCAATCCGAACAAGCCGGGACGAATACGCCTGGTTTTCGACGCCGCGGCCACCTGCCAGGGCCGCAGCCTCAACGATTACATTCTAGAGGGCCCCGACAAACTCCAATCGATCTTGGGCATTCTATTTCGATTCCGAGAGGGAGCCTACGCCGTGACTGCCGACATACAAGAAATGTTTCTTCAAATCAAGTTACGCGAAGAAGACCGGCCGTCACAAATGTTCCTGTGGAGAGGCGCCAATCGCACACGACCTCCAGAAACATACGCAATGACGTCGATATTTTTCGGCGCTGCGAGCTCACCCTACTTGGCTCACAGCGTACGGGATTACAACGCCGAACAAAACCGCGAGCAGCATCCGATGGCCATTGAAGAGATTACCACGAATCACTACATGGACGATTTCGTGTCGAGTTTCAACACAGAAGAAGAAGCCTGCGAAGCATCGAAGCAAGTCGCCGCCTCACACAAAGCGGGCGGCTTCACACTGCGCGGATGGAGCTCTAACGCGACTCGCCTCATGGAGTCGCTACCTACAGAGCTCCGAGCAACGACGCCCGCGCAGCTTGGCGGCGACAAGACGCAGAAAATTCTCGGATTGATGTGGGATCCGAACGCCGACGAACTCGGATTTAACACTAAAATGATCCGAGTTCCGGCCGACGTGCGAGAGCTACGCCGCACGCCTACAAAACGAGAGATGCTGAGCGCCGTGATGAGCGTGTATGACCCGCTCGGTCTACTCGCGAGCTACACAATCTCTGCGAAAATACTGCTGCAACGACTGTGGGAACTGAAGCTCGATTGGGACGCCGCCCTGCCACCCACTGAAGCTGCCGAGTTCGCGGACTGGCTACGAGGGCTGCAATCCGTGGCCGCCCTACGACTGCCGCGCCCCTATGCCTCTACGGGGGGAGCTACGAAACGTGAGCTACACGTGTTCGTAGACGCCAGCGCTCAAGCCTACGCGGCCGTAGCGTACTGGCGCGAAGAAGAAGACGACGACGCCCGTGTAAGCCTCGTCGCTGCTAAGGCTAAAGTAGCCCCGACGCGACAGCTCAGCATACCACGCCTCGAACTGCAAGCTGCGCTCATCGGGGCGAGACTAGCTGCCAGCATCACTAAAGAACATCGTCTACGCATCGACGACACGTTCCTGTGGACGGACAGCAGAACCGTGCTACACTGGGTGCGCGACGACGCCCGCCGCTACAGCGCCTACGTCGCGCACCGTCTCGGCGAGATAGCCGAGACCACCAACGTCGAGCAATGGAGATGGGTGCCGACGAAACAAAACCCCGCTGACGACGCGACGCGAGCCGATAGCACACGCCGCCTCGACGCCGCCAGCCGGTGGTACTGCGGGCCGGACTTCCTACAACATCCGGCCTCCGAGTGGCCGCGAGAGACGCCGACGCCGCCGCAAGACAACCACACAGAAGCCCAAGTTGCAGCCACACAAAGATGGGAGTCGCCATTGCCGGATGTCAGTCGGTTCTCTAAATATAACCGACTGATAGGCACGACCGCCCGCATGCTGCAGTTCGTGGAACGACTGCGGACTAGACAACCCACCGAGCTGCAGCAGAAGCACTTCAAGAACGCTGAACAC
Source organism: Apotomis betuletana (assembly GCA_932273695.1). Classification (NCBI taxonomy): domain Eukaryota; kingdom Metazoa; phylum Arthropoda; class Insecta; order Lepidoptera; family Tortricidae; genus Apotomis; species Apotomis betuletana. The sequence continues at coordinate 4,888,283 of OW026298.1, read as the reverse complement.
ATGTGGCTGCAACAGGCGCAGCGAGAGGACTTCCCGGCCGAGCTACGCGCGCTGTCCCGCGGACAGCCGATAGACAAGACCAGCAGAATATTCAAGCTCGACCCATACATCGACGAAGAAGATGGCCTGCTGCGGGTGCGCGGGCGTATCGACGCCGCGCCCGCTTACGTCAACCGACGCCCGGCCATCCTAGACGGCCGCAATCCATTTGTGCGGCTGTGGCTACAACGGGAACACGAACGAGCAGCGCACGCAAATCACGAGCGCGTCGTCAACGATGTCCGGCAGCAGTACTGGGTGCTACGCCTGCGGCCCACTGTGCGCGCTGTAGCGCACTCCTGCCGAACCTGCGTGCTTCGGCGCACGCAACCCCGCGTCCCGGCGCTGGGCGACCTGCCGCGAGCCCGCCTCGAGCCGTGCCAGCGCCCCTTCACCTACACAGCGACCGACTACTTCGGTCCTGTGTGGGTCACCGTCGGCCGCCGCCGAGAAAAGCGCTGGGTGGCGCTCTTCACGTGCCTGTCGACGCGCGCCGTGCACCTCGAGACAGTCCACACGCTGTCCACTGACTCCGCCATCATGGCCTTGCGGCGGCTGGCCGCGAGGCGCGGATGGCCCGCTCAAATCTGGAGCGACAACGCGACTTGCTTCCGGGCCGCGGACCTCGAGCTACGGGCGGCCTACGCGGAATGGCTGCCTGCGCTACGAGACTACGGGCTGTACCGCGGCCTGGACTGGCGATTCATCACCCCGGGCGCACCAAATCAAGGCGGCGCCTGGGAACGACTGGTGCGGTCTGTCAAGACCGCGCTAACGGCGACGCTACACACGCGGGCACCCAAAGAAGAGGTGTTCGCCACGCTGCTCGCCGAGGCCGAGCACACTGTCAACGCTCGGCCACTCACCCACGTGTCCGTCGACCCGGCAGACGACGAGGCGCTGACGCCCAATCATTTCCTGCTGGGCGCGCCTACTGCAGCGCCGCTCGTCGGGCCCTGCCGAGAAGCCGACCGACGCACTTGGCGGGCCAGCCAGGCGCTCGCCGAACTCTTCTGGGCGCGGTGGGTTCGCGAGTACCTACCGACACTCGCGCCCAGGCAGTCATCACCGACGGGGATCGAGCGACGCATCCAGCCAGGCGACTACGTCGTGATAGCCGATCACACGCTGCCGCGCAACGTCTGGCCGAAGGGGATCGTCGTGGCTACGCATCCGGGCCCCGACGGAGAGGTGCGCAACGTCGAAGTCCGCACCAAAGGAGGAGTTTTTCGCCGGCCTGCGAGAAAACTAGCTGTCCTCCCCTTGCAACCCGAGCCTACGCGGGAGCTCGGCGGGGGGAGAATGTTACGGACAGCTAGGCAAAGCTAGCTATTTTATAAATAAATAATAATGTTGTAAACGGTTAGGCGAAATTAGTATTAAGATGAATAAATAATATATTTCCTTGTGTTCCTAAATGCCCTTAAAAGCGGCTATACTATGTGTATAACACTTATTTTCCTAAAAACATTATTGTAAGAGAGCTCCCAAAAATAACTAACTAAAATAGTTAAAAGACCACGACGTCTTAAAGTAAACAAGTATGACTCATCGTGGTAATTTCCACTCGCAGCGCGAGACAAAGGAATCATGTTGTTTACATTTAATGTAAAACTTAAGGATAAAACTTAGAATATCCTGAAACTTTGTAATAACGTTCCTCATGAACATACAAGTAAAATCTCTATACATTATACCGGCCGCAACTTGCTGCGAGCCCGGCAAACAAAGAAATAACACCACGCGCCGAGCACGGCGCGATATGAGGGACAAGAAAGGTGTAGATCTCGACCCGTGTGAGCGAGACGGCCTCTGAGTCGAGACAAAGAAATGATGTGAATTTTATTTAATTGTAATTAAACGGGAGCTCTCACATCAAAATCACTTACATATTTGTGTTCCACGAATAAACCTTTATGTTAGCTATAAGTTAAATTTAAGCTAAATGATGTATTATAAGTAGGAATCAGTAAAATGTAACAGAGCGGGCGTCCCCCTGAGAATGTAACGAACCTTGAACGAATTATATAAAAGGACGCCCGTTTCTGCAGAATTCATTGAGTTCATCTTCAGTCTGCGTAGAGTTACGACTCCGTAGTATTGAGTTCAAGTTCAACTTTGTAACACGTAGAGTCCCACTCCGTTTAGTGCGTTAGATCAACGGTCCGCCAATACAAGTTGTAACCAGTCTCTTTCATCCAAGTGTATTACCATCTTGTTAGTTAGTAGTGCGTAGTATCATCGATCCGCAGTGTAAAGGACTAAATTAGTTAAGATTTTAATTGTAAATTCGCGTGTTAATTTTGTGTGTTAATTTTAGTATACTCCGATCCTCTATTTTTTGTTAATTGTTTTGTGTTTGAATATATAGTGTTTTTCCGTTTATCCTTGCGTTTATTTTCCTACAGTAGTAAATCGAGCCATCTCATTTACACCATTTCTCTTCTACATTTCCCTGAGCTATCGTAGATGTCAGTGTTGGGACCCGGCCGACGAGGCATTCCTAACAGTATTTGCCATACATAAGTTCCGTCAACAATCTTTTATGCGCATGAAAGTTATTGCAAGCCACTTGTTGATCGTCAAGGAAACTGTACCGTCGGCGGATTGACTATTTATATCTTTCTTTTGCCTTATTTATTCAGTTTGCTTGATCAATAACGTGTTTACGGAAGAGTGCATAATTTTGACCATCTTGTATAACACTAATATTATACAGCCGAAAGTTTGTGAGTGTGTGTATGATTGTTATTTCTTCACGCTCAACGGCTTGATCAATTTTGATAAACTTTAGTATGTTGGTAGCTGACATTCTGGATTAACACATATGCTACTTTTTATCCTGAAACATTTAGTGTTCCCGTGAGAAGTATACTACCTACATATGAATAAAATTATCTAGATAGATGTCCCGTACCGAAAAATAATACTCTCATAAATATATTCGGACGTTTCAGAACTCAATTAATTAATAGAATTTTATCTATGTTTATCTGTATATCAAAGCTTTCTTTATTTTCTGATAGTTTTTAGGGTTCCGTACCCAAAGGGTAAAAACGGGACCCTATTACTGAGACTTCGCTGTCCGTCCGTCCGTCCGTCTGTCACCAGGCTGTATCTCAAGAACGGTGATAGCTAGACACTTGAAATTTTCACAGATGATGTATTTCTATTGCCGCTATAACAACAAATACTAAAATTGAAATAAAATAAATATTTAAGGGGGGCTCCCATACAACAAACTTGTTATACCTATATATACATATATATATAGGTACGGAACCCTTCATGCGCGAGTCGGACTCGCACTTGCCCAATTTTTTTAATTTTAGCTCTAGCTGTTGTTGACTTCTGAGAAACTAATTAAAGGGTTAATATCTTTGAAAAATCTTGTAATTGACAGGGAACATCCTTGAATGGATATTGTTTTCTAATTCTTTGTGGGCATCAGACTTCTAATAGAACGGTAGGACTTAGAGAGCTATGGAGCCGATATTAACATTAAAACACAATTCATACTCATACTCATTAATGGCAAAGACCTTAGAGATGATAATCCACCAAAATGTCACCTTATCTATGAAGCACGCTTCTCTTTTTGACTTATAACGGACGATTATGAGGTACAAACCACACAATAGTACTGTTTTCTTTAATGAGATAGTACACCACCCCAACCAAAGGACTATACAGATTTGTTTATTTTATTGACTTGTAATTTTCGGTCAATTCGACTGTCTCTAAATTTGACACGCTTTCAGAACGGCTAAAAAGTGTCATATTTGATGTGACAATGTCCGAATATACTGTAAGTTAAAATCAATATGTTTAAAAATTTATGAAACATGTAATGTCTCATTATTTTTAATGTGGGTACAGCCGAGTTCATTTACATCTACACACTTACGAGAACAAAAATATCTGAACACGATTTTATGCTCCTGACAATAGGGTCGTGTTCAGATATTTTGCACCACATTTTTTTATATTGTACCATTGATACGAATCAAAGCACAAATAAAAATTGATATGCGTAACCTGGCGAAAGAGACCGGGAATCGAACCCGGTACCTCTGGATTACCGGTCCAACGTTAACCTTTCCACCACTCTAACTCCAAATAACGTTTCGAATTTCCCGTATGTTTTGTGTCGATCTTTGCATTGTTTATTTGAAAGGCTTTACACCCTAGCGTAACATGTTAGGATATTTTATTATACCATTCATACGAAATATCGGGAAAATCCAGCCAAATCCCGACTGTTGGGCACCCTAGCCAACTTTTGAACGTGCCGGCTTCTCAAACTAATAAAGAGTTGGTTCCCCTTATAAACCGATTTCAGTTTAAAAAGTTATTTTGTTAAGTCGTATAATGAAAATTGTGCCAAAACTATGGAACTTCTTATTAAAAACACACATAGATAGGTAGGTAGAGCGTTTTGGGAATTTCTTTAATCTATTAAAATTATTAGAAAAAGCTTATATATTCATAGCCTGATTTCATTTCTTAACAATTCGTTAGCTTTTGATATTCATTTTATTATTTTTCTCATGTAGAGGATTTTCCTAGTAAATACTTATACATGATGACGTATCTGGCTAATTATATCTCTTACCCTACGAAATATCATTTTTCCATGATACTCATACAAAAATAAGCCCTTTTGAAAAGACACTCTTCAAACGAAAGACAAAACAATCTAAATGATATTGTCGATTGATATTTGAAGTTTAAAAGCTTTATTCATATATTTGTTAATGTATCATAAGTTAGTTACAAAAAGAAATGAAAATAATAAAAAGTCGCGTCTCAGAAAGCTTTCAACGTAGAGGTACAGGATGTACTTGGTTAAGTTTGCTGTCGGTTTAAATTTTTTGTACGAGTGGCGGTAGATTTTCTTTTCTTTATAATTTTTTTGTTATCATTAAGCGGCAACTATCAGTGACGTAGAATGTCTCACTTTGTCATACCTTCTTTTCTTATGTAACCATGATTGTAATAATAATAAGTGTCGATTAATATCTACCCACTTAATGCTCGCTACGTGTGCTACGCCGTAGCTCGTAGCAGCGATTCTCCGCTGCGTAGCAAAAGGCGTAGACCCATGACGCATAGGTGTCGCCTTCGGATCTTCACGTTTATTATACAGTGTGTTCCCGGATAAAGTGCACAAACGAACAGTTTGTAAATAGCTGTGCTGTTTGTGGGCACCGCAAAGGACGTTGCCTCGTGAATAGTAGTCAATATTATTGGTAGTCAGCCACTGGGATAATGGCTGGATCGAGAGTGCGCTCGCCCTGCGTGTAATGTGGACATTGGTCGGCATTCGCTTTGACATCAAAATCAGCTAAATACAGCATTCCCAATCCCTGATACCACATACTACTCAAATACGTTGTTTTGTGGCTTTTCGACTGCGGAGTAATGCTCTTTGGTATTCTAATCACAGTTTCAACATTTTACTAAATGTTTTTAGAGGAAATACCGCTATTGGACAGTATCAACCTTGATCCTATTTTTATTTATTTATTTAATCTTTACTGCACAAAAGAAAACTTATCGTACAAATGGCGGACTTAATGCCATGAGGCATATATTCTTTTGGCGGTGACACAACATGTCTTATTTATACATACAACATACAAAGCATAAAAAAGCGCTTTAAGAGGCCTTATTCCTTTAAAAAGTTTTTTTTTCATATTATGACAAATGTATTGATAAATTCAACCAACTTTTTGAAGTGAATAGAGGTGACGGCATGGTGTATATTAGGCATTAGCGTGTCGAGCACAGGAACGTTTACCCTATGGGACAATAAGTAGTGATACATGTTCTTAATGATGTATTCTAGTATTTAGCGCACTGTATATTGGATATTTGTTTATTGGAACAATTGTGCATACGAGAGTTTATCAAACGTTTACGTTTGGTTGTTTACCGGAACAAATTACAATGATTTGGCTGGTGCATTGTTTCTGACGGGTGATAATAGAGGGATTTAATTTTGAATCAGCTTATTTTAATCCTTAACCGTACTGTATGCTGTAACATTACCGTTACTCATAATCGTCACACTAATATTATGCGGCAGTTAGTGAGTGTGTTTCTTCATGCTTAAACGGCTGGACCAATTTTGATAAATTTTGGTATGAAGGTAGCTGACACCCTGGATAAATATATAGGCTACCTTTTATTCCGAATAAAAATAGTGTTCTCATGAGATGAGCGGGTTACACCGCGCGGTGCAGCTAGTTTATTCATAATGCACAAATACATCTCAGAAGCTCTGAACGCTCTGAGAAGCCTCAGAAGGAACTCACGACTGATCAACTAAAAATAGTTTACTTTGCTCTAGTCGAGTCGAGATGGCACTACAGAATCATGTTTTGGGGAAATATTTTTATAGAATATTTTTGTCGATTCTATTTTATATGTGGAAATAAGTACCACATTTTATTTTTATAAATAATGACACAAAGGTAAATTAAGAAAGAAAAATTGAATGCGATCCACTATAATTTAAGCAAGACTCGAACCTGCGACCTCTGCGTTTCCGGCGCATTGCTCTCCCAACTGAGCTATTAGATCGCTACGCCAATCACACCAAATCTTTCATTCCATAATGCCAACGCTACTGGAGGGCCCTCTGCGTCATATGTGTTTGAAATGCTTATGCGAATTAGCCATATCCTGGGATGTGCGCTTTACACGCATGGGGAAATAGTTTCCAATATAACATAAATAGAGCCCTAGCTGCTCAGAAACGGGCAATAAGAACTATTGTGAGAATTCCTCCGTGGATCTCTTGCAGGGAACATTTTGTATTGTTGGGTGTTCTTACGGTTCCTTGCTTATACGTTCTTGTACTACTCACGGAGCTTATTAGGAACTTATCAAAGTTAGAATCTTATGAAGAACAAGAGTCTCGACTTCAAACGCGTACCAAGAATTTAAAGGTAAATTTATGTCCCAAGCGAAAAATGAACTTTAACTTACAGAACTAAAAATCCTTACGAACCATCGAATCTTTAATGTGAAACTAAGGTCATTTCTATTGAGAGGATGTTTTTATAGTGTGGATGAAATTTATTAATTTTAATAGACATAATAATTAGATTTAAGTGACTTTATTCTTTATGTACCACTAATTTTTTTTTTATGTTCTAGACTTAAGTTTTTATTTCTTACACAATTCTTGTATTGTTATTGAATAAATGATATCTATCTATCTACATTATATGTAAATTTTGCAATATGATATTTACAAATAAGTACGTGTTATTTTTAGTTAAGAAATGCTTCGAGTCTATCTTTATAGGTAATTTGGTCACCCTTGAAGTTTGAAGTAATTTGTCAGGCGTATGTCCACTACCTATTTCGTGACTGTCAAAATCTACCTATAATATCCATAACACCGGTGATTTAAGCACTAGGCGTCAAATCTTCCGCGCACCGAAAATCCTGGGGTATGTATTAATATCTAGAAAGTTCGTAATGTCGCCTCACTGCACATACGTTGCTTTAGCTTAAATACCTCCCTCAGCAATCCCTCTAAATATTGTCTGGGTTCATTGTTGGCCCGAAGTATGTGTTAATTTGCGATAGTTCGCAGCTGTCATATTTCCCTACGATACGCATATTAAGCCCGTAAACAGCTTTGTACGGAAATGCAATATTGTCAACGAGAAACTTCATGAAACGTTCATATATTGTGAAATAATGTATGCCTTCATATTTTCATGCAGTTTCCATTTTATAATAAAACTTTTCTTATTTATTAAATAAGAAATCCCCGAGGAAAATAGTGGGGTGTTATAAGTTTTACATTACCCCAGGCCGTAAGTGGGAATTTCTGCCCGCTACGGGGAGAAAATCTCACTTCCTAGCCAATGCAAGACGTACAATGCAATATTTGCGACAAGACACGGACGTTAACCAACTGCACTTAAGACTATGGAGCGTCTTTAGCGCGGAATGTTGAACTTTGATAGTCATTTCTGACTTAACTATAGAGATATTATAGACATTTCCCATAAAGAATACAGGGTGGCCCATTTAGATCGGTCCGTATGGGAAAGTCTGAAACTATAACACATACGAAGATCTGTTCTTAGGAACCATGTCATCGATTTTAATAACAAGAAAAACTGCATTCATACATTTAAAAAAAAACTTGTACTCAGCGCGGTAATCGAACCCGGACGATTTGAAAAATAAAACTAGCATTATTTCTACCTAGATATCAATTGTGTAGACAACGACAATAAATTTCACACATAATACACCTTAAGCAAATTTAAGAGTCCGCAGCAAGCTCGATTCTTCATACAAACGTAGTTACGTCCTTATTTTAATATAACATGTCACATTATCATGAAATTCTCTAAATATAATGAGATAAGATATATCTAGGGCTAAAACTAGTTTATGACTCTTGAAATGTTAATAGAAAGAAAATAGAGCGAGTACAAGTTTTGCATTTTTAGACCCCAGAAAGTTGTTCAGTTTGGCGGCATACTACGACCAAAATATAGTTTAGATTGAAGTCAAAACCTATTTCCGGTGTCGATTAAACTATGCAGTTTGATAAGAAAAAAGATTTAGCAAAATTGATCTCGTAGTTTTAAAATGAGAGCGTAACTACGAAAACCTTAAAATAAATTACAAAAAATTGTTGCGAAACTGCAGCGAATTACTCTAGCGCGGGGAACGGTCCGGGGGGGCGGCGGTAAGCACCGCCCTTATCATAGCTACTCCTAGCCAGCCTCGCGCAACTCTCAAGGTAAAAAACGAACGACAACGGCTATATGAAACGGGGGTAGGGTTACCATTTAGGAATTTGAAAAGTCCTGGCAAAAAGCCGGACGAATCGAAAAAAGTCCGGACTTTTTAGTCACCAAAATAGGTAGGCATGGTAGTAGGTAGACGCTCGCATTGCGAGATTTGCGAGGGGGTAGGTGCGGGGTGCGGGCCGGCCGGGCGGTTTTATTACTCATTATTCCAACTTATTTGAAAAAAGCCGGACAAATTAAAGGGCCGGACAAAGTCCGGACAAGAGTCGAAAAGTCCGGACATGTCCGGACAAATCCGGACGTATGGTAACCCTAAACGGGGGTGAATTTTTACCTATCTAAGTTTGAAAGAACGTTGAAACCTACAAAGCATTAGATAATTGGCGACAATCGAATTTAGGCGGGTTGTACTTCAGCCGCCATTTTTGTCCGCCATGTCATATTAGTTGACGTTTCGCTTTTGTTGTGTTGTCTGGTTTTGTCAAGGTTCTGCGATCTTTTCAAATAATTCAAATTACACAAATAATCTAATAATTTGCATTCTTTGGGTGTAGTGGTCGTCTAGAAGGTACACAAGACAATCACAATTGCAAAAATGAGTGGATTGAAAAGGAAAAAGTGCGAAATATGCAGAATGAAAACGTGTCGAATGGACGGTCAAAAAAGACTATTCATGGCAAGATTTCCACCGGACGAAGATCGGTAAGTAAAAAATATAATTAATTACTGCGTGTTATAACCATGTTAATCGTAAGTTTCATTGAAAACTTGGTATTTCGGGTAAAATAATACATACCCTTATACGTATGTAAACAATAGTGCTGTATGTAAGTTTTATCGATAATTTTCATTTGAAGTGAAAAATACCTGGGTAAATATGGAATATCTTTCTTCAAGCAAAAGCCACTACTTTTTATGCCAGTTTGAGTTAGATTATGGTCACAGAAATATTTTACGAAAAATCTTCAATGGACTATGAATGGTACGGTTTCATCTGGACAAACAGATTCATTTTACTCTGTAATTTTCTGTTTACCCTGTATTATTTGTGTTGCAGAACTTCCAACCTGGAGCACAGACTGTAGTGATGAAACGGCTTTTTTCGTCTATGTTTATCAGCAAGCCAAGCAAAGTTTGAACGAAATAAAATTATTTGCACACTTTTGTTTTTTTTTATGAAGTCAGTAACCTAAAGTAAACCAAATGTTTACATTGAAGCGAAATATTTAATGATTTAAATTACCGGAAAGCCGTTGGAGACGCGGGTGCGAATGCGAACCCCGCCTGAACCATTTTTTTAAATACCGATATCGATATCGATAATTTGTGTAACATGTGACATCCCTATTTTGTTCTTGATGTTGGCATTATGTCATGAGTTGACACTGACACTGATATTGTTTGCGGCTTCATATTGGCAGTATGTTTCGTATGGCACTCCCGTCTCTTAAAACGTAGTGATTACATACTCTTTGCTCCTAGCGCGCTCTCGCTTTACTGCTAGCGCCCTGTCTTCCTCTAGGTGAAACAACAACATTTTAAAGCGTAAGCACGCGATCTCAACGCGGAGTTGAGCGGACCTTGCTGCGGACTCTTAAGATTTATATTATTTTCTCATGGATGATTTTCTCAGAACCGGACCAAATTGAAATGGGACCACACGGGAAGAATCAGCTTTTAAATAAAAAAAATTGGCCAAGTGCGAGCCCGACTCGCGCATGAAGGGTTCCGTACCTATACATATATATATATATATATAATCTATATCAAGTTTGTTGTATAGGAGCCCCCCTTAAATATTTATTTTATTTTATTTTTAGTATTTGTTGTTATAGCGGCAATAGAAATACATCATCTGTGAAAATTTCAACTGTCTAGCTATCACCGTTGTTGAGATACAGCCTGGTGACAGACGGACGGACGGACGGACGGACGGACGGACGGACGGACGGACGGACGGACAGCGAAGTCTCAGTAATAGGGTCCCGTTTTTACCCTTTGGGTACGGAACCCTAAAAAAGAATCATCAAAATCGGTTCACCCAGTCGAAACTCGAAAGTTCTGAGGTAACAAGAAAATACACTCGAATTGATAACCTCCTCCTTTTTGAATTCGGTTAATAAAAGTATGTATAAACATTCGAACTCGCTGCCTCAGGAGCGTGCACTTGGGCGGCAGTAATAGTGTTCCTGTAACCAATCTTGTTAGTGGCCTGCGCTCGCCAGATATTATCGAATTACTGATGTGTTAGTTCCTAACCGATATAAGCGTCTTTAACAGCTACAACATCGTTAGTTGTTTATGATACATTAGGCTGCGAAAGTCCGAATGTAGGGCTCTCGCTGGTTAGGACGCGTGCCGACACAGAGCACCCTAGAGTGTTTTTGTAACGCCGGAGGCTCGGAGGGAGAGCGGCCGTCGCCCGCCGTGACAAAGCTTGGGAGCGGATTATGGGTGACCGTGCTTTGTCACGCAAGGGCGGAAGGGCCGCTATTATGTTCGTTTCGTTTCGCTATTCGTTTATTCTATTAAGTATTCAGTATACGTAACAAGCAATGTGTCAAGTGTTGTTATAAGAGATTAATACATTAATTGATTTTCTTCGAAACGATAATTTTATCTGTTGATCGATTCCATGTGTTGAAATTATATCATATGTTTTTAAATACTGTGAACGATATACCATTTGTTTTTCTTAGAACTAGTAAATATCAGTACCTATAGAAAAATAACTAAGTTGCCATTTTAATCGTGATAAAGTGTTCTTATGTGGATGACTGCAAATTATTATATGCAATTCTTGTTTTGAGGAATTATGAAGATTCTGATAGCAATGTCAAATTTGCTATTATTCTTGAAATTTGCGTACCTTTGAATTTAATATCCCTTTATTTTTTTGAATATATTTACTTTTTTTTTTCACCACAGATTGGGTTTTTTTATTTATATGATTTTATACTAGAGATATTGTAAATAATAATGGGCTTATAACTGCTGCAATTACAACATTTTTGTTGAATATTGCCGCCGAAAATCGTAGTTTTGAAGAGTAACCTAGGGGATATCACCGTGGCAACAAGCAACAGAACGAAGTTGATTGACCCAGGTACACAAATACTCAAAGCGGGCGAAGGGCGCTCAATAGCGAAACAATACCCTTACCATGAGTAAAAGCTCCTTATCCGTTCAAAAATGCTGATTGAATTTAGTAATTTTTCTCTATGATCAAACATGTTCCTTATCATATTATTCATATTACCTATAACAGAACTATTACTATTATTATTATAGAACAGGGCTTATTACTATTATAGAACAGGGCCATTGTAATTTATTGATATAGCTTTGAAACCTACAGTTGTTCATTATGAATTTTTCATTGATTATTTTTGTTTCAAAAGCTACTCGAATTTGACAAAATTCACGCAGAAAACTATTTTTTATTTTTTTACTTATTTTAAACTGCACGCAATGATTTCATGAAATAGCTATGTTACATTCTAGAACGCAGGGAAAAGAAGTATTATTCACTTCAAAAAGATGATTGAAATTATGAATATATATGTCATATTATAAAAAAAATGTTTTTTAAAGGAATAAGGCCTCTTAACGTGACCATATCCGCTAGCGACAGCGTAAACGATTTGTATGGAGAATAAACCGCCCCTTTGTAGAACTACAATTCCCCATACAAATCCTTTATGCAATCACTAGCGAGTACTGTCACTGTAAACTTCATGGTAAGGGACAGATCATTCGTATAATTCGAGTCGAGTTACGATAAGGTTTCGAGCTTGTTTGTTTGGGTTATCATGTGAGCCGAATTTTATCGACTAGTGGCGTTTAAAGTTCGGTATGGCGCCCAACGAGGGGCCATACCGAACGTAGTCCAATACGGGAAGGGTATAATTGCCCCTCAAACTAAAATAATTCGCATTGTACGGTTTTTTTTTAAAGTCAACAAGGTTGTATTAAGTACTAACTTAGAAGAGAAGGTTTATATGTATAATACATACATAATTTATATAGCATTGCACCCGTGCGAAGCCGGGGCGGGTTGTATGTTACAGTACTTTTATCTCACGAGCGCGGGTGAGCCATGTTTGTGTGAGTAATGTACATGCACATTGGCTCTGTGTGGGTGAGCCGGAAATGTTCGCTCCCGAGCTCACCCACACAGAGCCAATGTGCATGTACATCTACTCACACAAACATGGCTCACCCGCGCTCGTGAGATAAAAGTACTGTAATAATAAACTAGATGTTCAAACATTCATGACAATAAGACATGTAAGGAGTTTATTGAAAATGAACAATGCTTAGGACTGATCCGATACATTTCGATCAACGACCGTCGTCAGTAGACCTTCGATTTCAATCTAGACTTTTGTAGTTCTTTTTAATAAATATTTGTATTCCCTAACCAGTTTAATCACCATAAATAAAAACATGAAACGTAACCATCAAACAAAATAGTAATCTATAGTGACAGCGGGATAGAAAGAGAGAGCAGAAGCTTAGTTCTAAGGATTAATTATCTGCATTTAAAAACTTTTTTCTCTTCCAATCTCGAATCTACTATAAAAACGTCTCGATCAATACCCGGGAAATATTATTGCATCGTACTTAAGCCAAGTCGAGGAAATGTAGGTATTTAGACTCGATGGAAATGAAATAAACGAACCACCGGTAAAATGAAAAGTTACCGTGCTAACTTCAGACGGCATTTATTGAATAAAAAACCTGACGGACCGCAACATTCCGACATTGCAATATTGCAATTCAATGTTCCATTAGGGCTAATTCAGGTCAGGTAATCTTAAGCTGAGTTAACCTAATTCAGTTCGCCACTAAATGATTAGTTTTATAATGCAACTGCAGGTATTTCACTCGATTAGGTTTACTTTGGATGGATGTAGACTTGCGGAACTTTCCAGCAAAACTAACTAACATAATCTTTGTCGCTAGACAGCCCGTAAGGGACCAAGTATCTCATAAATAAATAAATATTTGACAACCTCACACAAATCGATCTAGTCCCAAATTAAGCTCAAGAAGGCTTGTGTTATGGGTACTAGACGACGATACATATATACATACTTATATAGATAAATATATACTTAAATACATAGAACAACCATGACCCAAGCACAAATATTCGAGTTCATCACACAAACATTTGCCCTGGCCGGGATTCGAACCCGGGCCGGCCTCATATATCAAGTTGACCATGCAACGTTTACAACGTTAGTCTTACTCGAGTTTAAGTATACGAGGATAACAAGGTAACGTGTGGCTCATCATTACTTATAGTGCTTAGAATAAAGCCTAGAAACCTAGTCAGCGCTTGAATGTGGAGCCAGTTTTGGTTAGCCGCGGGCTAAGTTTCGTTCGTGTGCGCATCTGTCACAACGTCAAGCTCGCAAGCAACACGTATCTATATATATGATTGTTCCGTAGACACGCACACATAAAAACAAAAGCGAGCGGCTTCAATTTTGCAAATGTGTTGTATGAAAGCTCTCGTTGCGTATTTCGGTAATGGCTCAGTTTCATTGGTCGATAGGGCCCGCATGCGGGGTGCGGTAGTGTTCCATAAGTTCCATAACGCATGCGATTATGAGTTTCACTGGTCGTTATGCCATCTGCGGGAGTCCCCACATGCCGTATGTCGACCGAGTTATCGACTTGTGAGTTTCACTGGTCGTTATACCGCCTGCGGGGAGTCCCCGCATGCGGTATATCGACCGAGTTATCGACCAATGAAACTGAGCCATAAGGCCCTGGAGCGTTTCAACTGCTTGATCCCTCGTGTTACGAAATTTAGACGAATATAATCTTATTTTTGGATTCCGCCACAATTCGCATCAAGCGTTTTGCTATGAGCTCACCAATTAACGCCTTTTTTTTTGCAAAAATAATGTTAATTATTCGTGAAAACGTGACATAAGTCAAGGAGCGTTCAAAACGCTCCCCTGAGCTTTACCCATTTACTCTAAGTTACATATATATTGTTATAGTTCAGGACGAGATATGAATTTCACACCCGTACATTCGTTCTTACTTGTGTAATTTCTAATCCAAATGTATGTATGACTTTTTAAAGGCAAACTGCCCTATTTTCATATTTAAATGAAGTTACCCGAGTATTTTTTTTGAAACAAATGTTGTGTCTTTTTATAAAAGAAATGATTTTACGTATGTTTTTATTTTATGAAACCTTATTTTTGCCGATTAAGAGTGCCGCGGAACACACTTTGTTGACACTGATGTATACGTGTTACAGTTCTTTTTAAAATGAGCGATCCTTCAATGTTAGCTCTACAAGGTTATGAACACATTAGTGGCTACCCTGTAAAGCTATATATGGAAATTTAGCCCTGTCTACTATGTATATAAGTTAGTAAGGTAACCGTTGATATCAGTGTAACTTTTAAACACACACTGACAAATATTGTGCTGATTGAAATGGTTTTAAACACACTTTACATTAAATTATCCTTTTCAGACGTGCAGCAATCCGTGTTTCTCGAAGACTATACTCTTCCGAGCGAGCGACGGGCTCATGGGCGACGCCCTCGTCCGTATAGTGGTGTACGACGTCAAGGAGCGTGTGTCCGAAACAGCAGTGCCTATGGGATACACCTCACTGACGCTCACCACTATACAGGTAGGCTACAGGATTAGAACGACCCACTATTTATTTATTTATTTATTTAATCTTTATTGCACAAAAGAAAGAACTTATCGTACAAAAGGCGGACTTAATGCCATATGGCATTCTCTACCAGTCAACCATTGGGCTAAGCAGATAATTTGTGGGCGGTGCAACTAAATTAAAACAATTTCAAAAGATATATACTTAGATAAATACATATTCCTATAGGATATACACACAATATAAATATATATATATATATACATATAAATAAATACAGATGAACAAAGTAATCAGATAAGCTATGAGTTCACATTTCTGCCAACAAATAGATGACATAAAGCTTTTTTGAAAGCAAACTTGTTCGGGACTTGCTTGATTTTGAGGGGAAGGCGGTTCCAAAGGCGAGACACTTGGACGGTAAAGGATTTGGACATAAAACTAGTTCGGTGATATGGGATTGAGAGAGATAAATTGCCAGAAGAGCGAAATTGACGGTTAAGAGTTACACCATAATAGTGAAAGAAGTTTCTAAGATATTCGGGAGAGTTCGGGTCCTTGAGAATAGAATAAAGAGTGCAAAGCATGCGAATTTCACGTCGTTGACGGATAGGAAACCAGCCAAGCTGAGAACGGTAAGAAGACACGTGGTCATACTTACGTAAACAGAAGATAAAGCGAATGCAATTGTTTAGTAGTCTCTCCAATTTATTCAGAAGCTCCTCGGTTAAGTCCGGATAACACACATCACCGTAGTCAATAACAGGTAAAATTAACGTCTGAACTAGCAGGATCTTGGTCTTAATAGTCTATAGAGTGGTCTACGACGTCAAGGAGCGCGTGTCCGAAACAGCAGTGCCTATGGGATACACCTCACTGACGCTCACCACTATACAGGTAGGCTACAGGATAAGAACGACCCACTATCGTCTGTAGAGTGGTCTACGACGTCAAGCAGCGCGTGTCCGAAACAGCAGTGCCTATGGGATACACCTCACTGACGCTCACCACTATACAGGTAGGCTACAGGATAAGAACGACCCACTATCGCCTGTAGAGTGGTCTACGACGTCAAGGAGCGCGTGTCCGAAACAGCAGTACCTATGGAATTACCTCACTGGCGCTCACTACTATACAGGTAGGCTACAGGATCTCAACGACCCACTATCGTCTGTAGAGTGGTCTACGACGTCAAGGAGCGCATGTCCGAGACAGCAGTACCTATGGGATACACCTCACTGACGCTCACAACTATACAGGTAGGCTACAGCATAAGAACGAGCCACTGTCGTCTGTTGAATGGTCCCTGGAAATGACTATAGGTAATAGAGATAAAGTACGGACGTTAAGCACGAAGAATTTCGTACATTGACCCGCCATTACCTATCTTTATCGCACGCGCATAAATATTATTGCTGTTGTGCTCCTATAGTGGCATTAGCCAGTGAGACGAGAGCGCTCCAGCAATAAAGTGGAGAATTCTTCGTGATAGGCGTCCTTTAAACAGAATAATCAATTACCACCTTTTCCACAGGAAGCCCAACGTCTACGAGTAGCCTTATCAACCAGAGAGAACAAGACAGTCGGCTTCGTCACCATCAACGGCTGGAGCCTCGAGCCATCCTACATAGGCACCAGCCCGAGCCACAACGACAAGAATTGCATAGACATACCCCAGAAAATCCAGTGCCATAGACGCTCTCAGTCTTTACCACCTAGATTGGGATTGAAACTCAAGTTCCCGTCGTATGGGAGCGTTTTGAAGCAGAACTTTGTAAATAGTCATCAAGTGACGTACAGGTTCCACTCGGGCCTGGGCGGGGATATCACGGTACATGAGATTATGGCCGAGGCGAAAGTGTGCTTTCAGCTGCCGACAGAACTACTGTAAGTATGGTGTTTGTGACTTATTATGTTTAAACAATACGCACATGTTACACTCGGCACCGCTTAAGAGGCCTTATACCTTTTTTTTTCATCTTATGACAAACATATTGATAAGTAATTTCAATGAACTTTGTAACTGTGTAAATAATACTTTTCCCTGAGTTGAGTAACATAGCTTCATGTTTTCATTGCGTGCAGTCGAAAATAAGTTGAAAAAAAAAAACAGTTTTCTGCGTCGACAATTTCGAATGGTTTTTGAAACAAAAACTATCACTGAAAAATTCAAACTGTAGGTTTCAAATATATACCAATAAATCTAAATGGTGCTGTTCTAAGTAGTAGCATTGATAATATGTTAGGAAACATGTTTGATCTTAGGGAAAAATGTCTAAAACATCATCATTTTTGAACCGATAAGGATCCTTAAACTCGAGCCGTTCTGCTAGGTTGGCACGGGCTGGTTTTCCGCAACTCGATGTCTTTTTATTCGTCTATTTTGCGGAAAGAGGAGACTATTCTTTGCATGAAACTAAACTGCAAACTGCATAGCCCGCGCGTTGGTCCCGCGCACATGAAGATGGACGCCACGTCCTCATTTCAGCGGTGTTGAATGTTGATCCGCTGCTTGCGTAAGGGTGAAGCCAGACGAGCATAATTTGAGTCGCGTTATTACGGTCGCGCCATACGTAGTGTTCACGTGATTACGTGACATGATGTAAATCTAAAGATGACACAGAGTGGACGAGCCAATGATAGCCGACGCTAGTCCGTCCAGTGCCGAGTTGTTTTGGGTAGCATAACCTTTTTCAAAGCACATTATCGCCAATTGATTAGAACTAAGTGAAAAAGTTACCTTTCACCCCAAATTGCCGAGCCTGTTTTTACATTAGATCTTTTTATAGGGACATATTCATCCAACGCGAGAAAGAGCTTCTAGAACAACTGCTGTCCGTGGGCGAGATCTGTGGGCATTGGCAACGAAAGCAGTTGGAGCTGGTCAGTGCCCATGTGGCGCTATTGAAGCACTACTGCCGCTGCCGCCGCTGCCTCGGCAGTCCCGAGGCACACTTCAAACCTAGCGCCAAGAAAGGTACCCAGAATATTACTGTGCGTGTTCACTCTTAGTGGTAAGGTCACCAGCAACGAAGATGGAGAGCAGTTGGTGCACTACTGCCGGGGCCGGCGCTGCCTCGGCAGTCCCGAGGCACACTTCAAACCTAGCGCCAAGAAAGGTACCCAGAATATTACTGTGTGAGTTAGCTCTTAGTGGTAAGGTCACCAGCAACGAAGATGGAGAGCAGTTGGTGCACTACTGCCGGTGCCGGCGCTGCCTCGGCAGTCCCGAGGCACACTTCAAACCTAGCGCCAAGAAAGGTATCCAGAATATTACTTACTTACTCCGATGCCTTAGCAACCCGAGTACCTGACTTATTTTTTCTTAACTACGTATAGTTAAGTGACTGAAAAAATGACTGACTGTTGAGTTTCTTTTGGCGTGTCTCCTCAACAGTGGTCTCCTCAACTTGTGAAATGCCGGTAGACTCAGAATAAAGTTCATTATTTCATTATTAAAAGCTTTTATTTAACTTGCAATGTATGTATGTATGTATGTATCTAAGTATGTTTGTTCGGGTGAAATCTTGCAACTCAATTTTGAAGCAGATATCGTCAACCGATTGAGCTGAAATTTTGCATACTTACTTAACTTTCATGACAATACAATAATATGGTACCATGGGGCTGATCTGAGGATGGAGGTGGCCATAGGAACTCTATAATAGAAAAAGCAATCCTACCGAGCTTGGGCTCTTTAGAATCGTCTCAGTGAGCATTTGATGGATATCCAAAGAAAAGTACAGTCGGCTATAAAAGCTTGCCACTAAAATGTCATTTTTGACAGAAACTTATTTAGTATAGCTGTGTGTTCACTCCTATTGGAAAGGTAAGCAACAGAGTTGGAGTTGTTCTGTTTCCACGTGAGGCACTACTGCCGCTGCCGACGCTGCCTCGCAGTCCCGAGGTTTACTTCAGACCCATCCCGTACTGTACCTACATATTTAGTATTTTAGTCTTACTGACATCATGCTACTTTTCAATACAGGGATGCTTAGGATATTTGACAGGGAGTCTATTGACTAAATGGCCCATTAGGCAACAGGGGACCAACGCGCGGGCAGTTTTCTCGCGCAAAGGCTTTCCCTAGCCTTACAGCGAGGGAATGCTGCCTGCGTCATGGGCACCCTACCGAAAGGTCTTACTTAGTTTTATAAATATATTTTAATCTTAGGTTAATTTTAAGTTATAATCCCATAAATTTGTTATTTTTATGTTTTGTTTTTGACCCATAATAAATGTAGTATTAGGTATACTCTCTTTATGTTCCAATGTTCCTCCGTTCTCAACATTTAGTTAAAACGGAGTCTCTAAGCTTTTGTTTTGTGGATTACGTATCCGCCATCAACCTCTTCATTATGACGTCCGTCTCTCTCGAACAACTATGCATTATATAACAAATGCTTGAACCTTCTTATCTCGCTTTCGCTATGCTCAGGAAATCATCAACGGGTACGTGATTTGACGAGGTACAATGACAGGCAAAGTATGGTCAACAATTTAGGTCGTCAGTGCCTTTAGTATTTGATTCCACTGTTTGACGTGGCTCTTCCTCCACAGATCTCGCCAGCTTGGAGTTCGCCCCGGTCAATCTGCATCTCCAGCGAATGTGGGTCCACAACGACACCCTGAACAAGACGGGCTTCCATGACGTGGTCACCGCGGGGGCGTTCGCGGTGCACAGTAACAAGAACGAACGTACCGGGGGACTTATCAGGTGAGATCTCTCGTTTTCAATTCGGTTGTATATATTATATATATATAATACTAGCGACCCGCCCCGGTTTTGCACGGGTGCAATGCTGATAAATTATACATGTATTATAAATATAAACCTTCCTCTTGAAACTCTCTATCTATTAAAAAAAAACGCATCAAAATCCGTTGCGTGGTTTTAAAGATTTAAGCATACATAATAGGGACAGACAGAGCTGGAAGCGACTTTGTTTTATACTATGTCGTGATATACACATATATTTTTACAAACTTTTATTTAACTTGCAATGTATGCATGTCTAGCCTCACTAGTGTCGGTCCGGCCCAGGGATAGTGGCGCTTCAAACAGCTTTAATATGGCAATAACGTGCATACGTCATATATTTGCATTAATACACGTCAGTAGCGATTTGTCAAGAATTTGACATCAACCAAATTCAAAACATAGTTTACCGGAATGTAGTTAAATCCTTCGTTCTTCTTGCGAAATAAATACTGAATCCTATTGAAAAAAACTTGACTTTCATTACTGTAGATAGTTTTGGCTTTATTATGCAAAAAATACTTGAAATTTGCGTAATATTAAGTCCTGTTTCCTCTTCGTTTACATCAGTGACATTCACCGACTTTCAACGTCAGTTGCCAAAAATTTGTCTATGCCAGTAAAATTAATTAGTACCACTAAAAATCCGCAATATGGCGTGGGTTGTACAACCCCCTGGGGGCCTATATTTACGCCGCTTTTAACGGCACTTTCTCAGGATCTCATATTAGTTTGACAGGCTTTACATTATATTGTACATTGTTTTGGCTAAGCAAGTCTTCTTACAATGGGCTAATGTTACGTAGGTGTTGATGACACACTTATGTAGACAAAAGATATCTCTTGGCCTGGCGATACAATTTGTCTGCAATACCTATTAACTAGAGAATGCGTTTGAGACGCTAAACTATACGTACACATACTTATTTATCTTATAAAGATCCCTGTGCTAATGCTAACTCAAGATACAGATACTAATTATCTGCTTAGCCCAATGGTTGACTGGTAGAGAATGCCCTATGGCATTAAGTCCGCCTTTTGTACGATAAGTTCTTTCTTTTGTGCAATAAAGATTAAATAAATAAATAAATAAAGTGATGTAGCAAAATATTTTATCGACAAAAAAATATATCGATGTTAAATGTTAAGATCTAAATGTTATTCGACATCTTATCAATATTTTTTTATTCGTCGGTATTAAAGACCGCCGTCTAGATGAAAACATCCACTTTATCAGATATGATATCGAACCTTTTTATAGTAATCGTGAATTTTCAATAAGCACATGTATTAATATTATATCGACACCTTTTTTATCGATACCAAATGCCTAGAACGTGCCCCGAGTTAGCACAGGTATGATTATAAAACGATTACTTATAAAAACATGAGTACTAGTTAATGTCAAAGTAACTGTAATATTTACTTGTTTTTAAAGACGTGGACTCATCCACGAATTATTTTGATGACGCGGTTGGCGCAGTAGGAGTGCAACTGCCATAAGCCGGCGGTCCTGGGTTCGAATCCCGGCAAGGGCAAATATGTGATGAACTCGAATATTTCTTGCGCTTGACTACGATCTGAGTAACTGTTCTGTAATTTGGATAGGTCTTCTAGTCTCACGGTACGTTTCACATTCTCACTTTATTTATTTTTTTAACTTGTATTGTTTGTATGTGTGTGTGTGTCAAATCTTGCAAGGACAATGTAAATTGCTTGCCGGGCACCGATTGGCCTAAAATTTAGTATAAGTGCTACGTAACTTTGACGATAATACAATAATATGGTAAGACGGGGCTGGTCTTAAGATGGAGCCAAATATCGGTGATATGAAATCTATAATGTAAACAAGAAAAGCTACCGAGCTTAGAATCAATAAAGGAATTTTCTCCCGCGAATGCTCAGGCTGTGGAATGAGCTCCCTGCCGAGTTTTTCCGGGGGACTACAGTATGAAGTTCTTCAAAAAAGGAGTGTTCAGATTTTTAATGGGTCGGCAGCTCGCTTGCGAATCCCCTGCAGTTGCAAGCGTCCACCTCCGTGATATAAAAAAGCTTGTCTCAAAATTTACGTTTATAATAGTCATTAATTGTCACTGACCTTATTTTAATGGAATCAGCCATTACAACGAAGTTCCTCTTAACAGGCTACTACAACAAGCAAAGGACGTGAACAGCACGAAGGCAGCTATTGACTCGGCTACGGCCAACAAGATCCAGGCTGAATATGACAACGTCATAGCGACGAGGACTTTAAAGGAAGAGGTCGCGCGGGCCACACAGCGGGTGTGCATGTTGGTGCAAGCGGGGCAGGCGGGCGAGGCCGCCGCTACAGTGGAGGGTGAGTGTAAATATCAGTAGCTTTAGTGCTTGTCGTAGCGACGAGGACTTTAAAGGAGGAGGTCATGTGGGCCACGCAGCGGGTGTGCATGTTGGTGCAAGCGAGGCAGATGGGCGAGGCCGCCGCTACAGTGGAGGGTGAGTGTAAATATCAGTAGCTGTAGTTCTTGTCGTAGCGACGAGGACTTTAAAGGAAGAGGTCGCGTGGGCCACGCAGCGAGTGTGCATGTTGGTGCAAGCGGGGCAGGCGGGCGAGGCCGCCGCTTCAGTGGAGGGTGAGTGTAAATATCAGTCACTGTAGGACTTGTCATAGCGGCGAGGACTTTAAAGGAAGAGGTCGCGCGGGCCACGCAGCGGGTGTGCATGTTGGTGCAAGCGGGGCAGGCGGGCGAGGCCGCCGCTTCAGTGGAGGGTGAGTGTAAATATCTGTCACTGTAGGGTTTGTCATAGCGGCGAGGACCTTAAAGGAAGAGGTCGCGCGGGCCACGCAGCGAGTGTGCATGTTGGTGCAAGCGGGGCAGGCGGACGAGGCCGGCGCTACAGTGGAGGGTGAGTGTAAATATCAGTCACTGTAGGACTTGTCATAGCGGCGAGGACTTTAAAGGAAGAGGTCGCGCGGGCCACGCAGCGGGTGTGCATGTTGGTGCAAGCGGGGCAGGCGGGCGAGGCCGCCGCTACAGTGGAGGGTGAGTGTAAATTTTAGTAGCTGTAGGGCTTGTCGTAGCGACGAGGACTTTAAAGGAGGAGGTCACGTGGGCCACGCAGCGAGTGTGCATGTTGGTGCAAGCGGGGCAGATGGGTGAGGCCGCCGCTACAGTGGAGGGTGAGTGTAAATATCAGTCACTGTAGGGCTTGTCATAGCGGCGAGGACTTTAAAGGAAGAGGTCGCGCGGGCCACGCGGCGGGTATGCATGTTAGTGCAAGCGGGGCAGGCGGGCGAGGCCGCCGCTACAGTGGAGGGTGAGTGTAAATATCTGTCACTGTAGGGCTTGTCATAGCGACGAGGACTTTGAAGGAAGAGGTCGCGCGGGCCACGCAGCGGGTGTGCATGTTGGTGCAAGCGGGTCAGGCGGGCGAGGCCGCCGCTACAGTGGAGGGTGAGTGTAAATATCTGTCACTGTAGGGCTTGTCATAGCGACGAGGACTTTGAAGGAAGAGGTCGCGCGGGCCACGCAGCGGGTGTGCATGTTGGTGCAAGCGGGTCAGGCGGGCGAGGCCGCCGCTACAGTGGAGGGTGAGTGTAAATATCTGTCACTGTAGGGCTTGTCATAGCGACGAGGACTTTGAAGGAAGAGGTCGCGCGGGCCACGCAGCGGGTGTGCATGTTGGTGCAAGCGGGTCAGGCGGGTGAGGCCGCCGCTACAGTGTAGGGTGAGTGTAAATATCTGTCACTGTAGGGCTTGTCATAGCGACGAGGACTTTGAAGGAAGAGGTCGCGCGGGCCACGCAGCGGGTGTGCATGTTGGTGCAAGCGGGTCAGGCGGGCGAGGCCGCCGCTACAGTGGAGGGTGAGTGTAAATATCTGTCACTGTAGGGCTTGTCATAGCGACGAGGAATTTGAAGGAAGAGGTCGCGCGGGCCACGCGGCGGGTGTGCATGTTAGTGCAAGCGGGGCAGGCGGGCGAGGCCGCCGCTACAGTGGAGGGTGAGTGTAAATATCAGTCACTGTAGGACTTGTCATAGTGGCGAGGACTTTAAAGGAAGAGGTCGCGCGGGCCACGCAGCGGGTGTGCATGTTGGTGCAAGCGAGGCAGGCGGGCGAGGCCGCCGCTACAGTGGAGGGTGAGTGTAAGTATCGGTAGATGTAGTACTTGTCGTAGCGACGAGGACTTTAAAGGAGGAAGTCACATGGGCCACGCATCGGGTGTGCATTTTGGTGCAAGCGGGGCAGGTGGGCGAGGCCGCCGCTACAGTGGAGGGTGAGTGTAAATATCAGTAGCTGTAGGGCTTGTCGTAGCGACGAGGACTTTAAAGGAGGAGGTCACGTGGGCCACGCAACGAGTGTGCATGTTGGTACAAGCGGGGCAGGCGGGCGAGGCCGCCGCTACAGTGGAGGGTGAGTGTAAATATCAGTCACTGTAGGACTTGTCATAGTGGCGAGGACTTTATAGGAAGAGGTCGCGCGGGCCACGCAGCGGGTGTGCATGTTGGTGCAAGCGAGGCAGGCGGGCGAGGCCGCCGCTACAGTGGAGGGTGAGTGTAAGTATCGGTAGATGTAGTACTTGTCGTAGCGACGAGGACTTTAAAGGAGGAAGTCACATGGGCCACGCATCGGGTGTGCATGTTGGTGCAAGCGGGGCAGGTGGGCGAGGCCGCCGCTACAGTGGAGGGTGAGTGTAAATATCAGTAGATGTAGTACTTGTCGTAGCGACGAGGACTTTAAAGGAGGAAGTCACATGGGCCACGCATCGGGTGTGCATGTTGGTGCAAGCGGGGCAGGTGGGCGAGGCCGCCGCTACAGTGGAGGGTGAGTGTTAATATCAGTAGCTCTAGGGCTTGTCGTAGCGACGAGGACTTTAAAGGAGGAAGTCATGTGGGCCACGCAGCGGGTGTGCATGTTGGTACAAGCAGGGCAGGCGGGCGAGGCCGCCGCTACAGTGGAGGGTGAGTGTAAATATCAGTCACTGTAGGACTTGTCATAGTGGCGAGGACTTTAAAGGAAGAGGTCGCGCGGGCCACGCAGCGGGTGTGCATGTTGGTGCAAGCGAGGCAGATGGGCGAGGCCGCCGCTACAGTGGAGGGTGAGTGTAAATATCAGTAGCTGTAGTTCTTGTCGTAGCGACGAGGACTTTATAGGAGGAGGTCACGTGGGCCACGCAGCGAGTGTGCATGTTGGTACAAGCAGGGCAGGCGGGCGAGGCCGCCGCTACAGTGGAGGGTGAGTGTAAATGTAAAAAAAGGATGAAAGTTAGGTTAGGGGGCCAAAGTTAGGTTAGGGGGCGAAAGTTAGGTTAGGGGGCGAAAGTAAATTCGTTGACGCGCAACCTCCGAAAATGCACTTATTTATATCTCCAACTAATCTTCTTAGCGGGCGTGAACCATGAAATTCTGCCATTTTGCCTTTCGGAATCACTAGATACTACTGTATATTCCTTGTTATAATCATCGACAGTCTATTTAGTTGTCAATACGAGGTGTCAAGTGATACTAGAAAAGTAATGAAAACTGAAATTTATATGACACCCTCTGGTGACTAGACGTTAACTATTCAAATAGAGTTCTGTTTATATAAACCTACTTAATGGTTATGAGTCCTTATTTCTTTAAAACGTCCATGATCACGAATTCCGTACTCTATATTGACATATCTATTTCAGTGGAACTACGGGTTTTTTTTTCCGAGGAATGACCCGTGGGCCCACGGAAAGTTTCGTATTCAAAAAGATAACTTAAAACTGGAGCAATGGGGTCTACGGGGAAAATACGGGGAAAAAAATTACCCGTGGTCCCCCGTGGTACAAAAGCCGTGGTACCACGGTTTAAATAGGGATTCGGTGATAAGATAAGGAATTCTTTGACATTATTTTTTAATGTGGAAGCACCAGATTATTTAAATGGATCAATCTTTGATTGATTGGACTTTTTCTATGGTTCAATCTTCGTTTTTAGGTAAAATACTCACAAACTAATATTTTTTCAGATATAAAGAGCAAAGTTAAGAGCATAATTTCTCTTTGGGAGCCGAGTGTCGTAGAAGAGTCGCTGTCCGTCATCGGATGGCCGCAGAAGATCAGCAGCGAATCCGAGAATCAGGTAAATTAAATATAAATAAATACTAAACTAAGCAAAGCTTGTACTATGGGTACTAGACGACGATATACATAATAAATTAAACTAGTATTTAAGGCATTTAATGTACTATATGAGATGCAAAAAAAAAATATATATTTTGTCCATCTTTGTCTTGGTCTTCCCCGCTTACGTCTACCTACTTACTTTTCAGACGATATCAACGATAAAACGGCTCATCGAACAACTGAGCACGTACGACACCCACAGTTCCGACTGCGACACCCTTGCCTCATCATCGTCCTCCTCCAAAGACACCTCACCCACAGGAGACCCTCCCACTCTATCCTCCAGCGTCCCTAACATCTCAAAGAAGAAACCCGACTTAGAATTCCACAACGACTACTTTGTGAGTGAAACAAAAGAACAGCGGACGGAACGCAAGCTGTTCAATCATTCGTTCAGATCGGTCCGGTCGCCGGCGAAGCCGCGACTGAACGAGACTCAGAGTCATTCACTCGATTCCAACAAAAGGGGCAGCCTGAACGACTTCCAGAGTACGGCGAGCCTGGAACAAGTTTCATATAAGTGCTTGATGGAGAGTTTGAGCACTGGGAAGAGAATGGTGAGTTTTTTTATACTTTAACGTGTTCCTTAACCCCTCGTATGCTTCTAAACATACGCTGATCAGTGCGGCACATTTGAACTTTCCGTTAAAATATCAGTAAGTTTCAATTAGGTTAGCAAATTGTCATAACATACAAGGGGTTAAAAAAGTCTTTGCTCTTGCTAGAACAGTCTTTAAATATTAAGTACTCTTCACAAACGTATTTTGTTTAGATTAAGAAGCTATTCTTTAACCGAATTTGGACTTATATTGGCCTTAAACAGCCGTTGAAGTAACCCGCAAAAACAACGGTTTCACGTTACCAAGGTTTCGTAACGCGGTTTCAGTACATTACATACCTAGGGAATTTGTGAACATGCCATAAATGCGATCGGGTGCTTTGCGAATTACCGCTCGTGGTTTGTCCAAAGTTTTACATATTGCCTTGGCCAGGAAGTGAGATTTTCTCCGGCCCAGAAGCTACGGCCTAGGGTGACGTAAAACTAATTTTCACTTGCTCGTAAATCAAGGATTTACCTGCTAGAAAACCGGGCGGTAAGTCGTAAATTACGCCCTAGGGCTTAATTTTGGAATTGACTACTATTTATTACTTTTGTTTCATTTCCTCCAAAGTGTGATGAAAAACGTCGTACGTGACTCTGGTGGCAAGGGAATTCCAAATTCGTGTCATTAAAGCCCTCGCCTTCGGCTTCGGGCTTCTAATAGACGCTCGTTTGTAATTCCTCGGTTACCACCCTTGTTACGTAATGTACTATTCACGCTGTCCACTCTTCATGACACTCGCCCTCTGCCCGCCCTTCCGAACGCTCCGCTTGGAGCGCGTATTCTGACTTCTAGACTAACGACAGAGCTGCAAGCGGTGGCCATAGGAGTGAGCGAGACACCGCACTCGGACCTTCTGCTCCCACCTATGGCCACCGCATAAGCTAGTCGCGCGAAGTCGATAATTTATTAATAAATTCGTCCGCATTTTTTTTTTCTTTTCTGTAGCCCAGTAAAGTATCCTATAACCATCTTTGAATATCCAGCTATCCCTGTACTAAAATTGGTTTAAATTCGTCCAGTCGTTTCGGCGTAACGAAAGGACAAAGAAATTGTGACCAACGGATGGCGCCGCGCTCTCGTACACAGCATATTAAGATTTATCTTAAAATCATGGCCCCCTTCCCATAGAAAACTAGTGCATGCTGTGTTTGCCTATAATTGGTTGTGCATCAAACCTATCTCCTTATAAATTGACATTATTGAATGTTGTGATGTAATAACTGTTGGTGAACCTTACATAAAGAAAAAAAAACGAAAAAAAAACTGATTTTCCATAACAAAACGCGATACTAAAAAAAAAAAAAAATTATTGGTTCGAAAGAATACAAATAATGAATACAAGGGTTGAGGACTCCTAGTAGGTGTTATACACCTGTGTCAGGAGGACTCGCTCTTCCAGAATGAACTCCCCATAGAATTTCATAAACAGTTAAACGCACAGGTTTTATTAATTTTGTTTGTGCAAAATGCGATGCGAGTGTTGTGCAGAGCAGTAAAAGAGTTACTTTATTTGTATTCAACTGAACTTTGAATGCCAGGCGAAACTTTTGTATACAGGGTGGAAAGACATGACGATCCTTCTCGCAAAGGGGGGTTAGATTAAGTGATGCAGAATCGATTCGTAATGTTTAGATTTTTGTTACGAACAATTAGTAAAAATATTAAAATTAATTCATGTTTTTCTTAGTGACAACCCTACTTTTACTATGTTGTTTTGATAAAGGTCACTGACCCTTGTGTTATTGTTAAATATTACTGAACCTAATGAGGGTTGTCACTTGCAGTATTTTGCATTAAAAGTTAACTACCTATAACTTCAAAACGCTTACGAATATGAGCCTAGTTTCTTTAGAGGAAATACAGTACTAAATCTAAACAATCCCCCTTTTGCGGAAAGGATCGTCGTGCCTTTCCACCCTGTATAACCCCTGACTGCTATGTACCCTCACGTATCACAAATGTCTAAAGGTAAAAAGTTCGACGTAATTTATTACTATGTGATTTTTAGCATCAAGTCTACTACCCAAAGGATGTCTGGAAGAGATCGCTCTTCAGAGATAAGGCCGCCTGTTGTCTACCGTTTTTTTATTTAATATATTTTGGCGTGCAATAAAGCGTACTTGTATTGTTTATTTTGTTGTGTTGCTGAGCAGTACATTATTTTGTGTACATATTTATTTCCTAACCATTGCTGTTGACATATGTCCGTTGATAACCACAACTCACTAAGTAACATATAGGTACTTATCTACTTAAAATAAACAATGCAAAGATCAACGCACAAAGTGTGAGGAAAAAATAGAGAGGTCTCCTGGCGTTGGGGTGGTGTAGTGGTTGATACGGTAAGCGGTAATCCAGAGATACCGGTTTCGATACCAGGTCTCTTCCACCATTTAAATTTATCTTTGCGATTTGATCTTTGTTTCAATGGCTTTGTTCAAATATTGCAGCTATGCGAAAATGTTTCTTCACTTTCTAGAATCAAAGCAATGAATAAATATGAAAACTCTAATGCTATTTGTGATACATGGCTGCCTTGAGCGCTAACTTGAAAACTAAAATAGCCATGCGACTTGCATCGTACCTTGCATTAAATATCTAAGTAAGTTAACAATAAGTTTGCAGACGGCTTATACACACAATGCTGAGTGCAGGTGCGGAAAATAATGTTTTGTGATCGTTTTGCTATCGGAAAAGTTAGTTTTTGAATTCTTTCTTTAATAAATTCGATCAATGGTTGCGATGGAATATAATAACGAGCTTTCCTGACAGTACGAAAGCAGAAAAAAAGGAAAGGATCTGAGGAATCGTTTGACATGATGCCCACGGCTACTTTCTACCATCGCACTGCTCGCCATCGGCAGGGTTCATCCTCACACACTGGAGCCTAAACTGTGCGGTCTCTGATTAATTTCCTACCGCGAACGCTCCGCATGTGGAATGAGGGATAACCTCGGCTGGGAGGTTTTCCCCGGGGGCTACAGTATGCGGTTCTTTAAGACCGGTAACTGCTTAACATCAGGCGGGCCGCAAGCTTGTTTGACGCCAGCGTAGTATTAAAAAAAACTTTATCACCAGTGGCCCTGCGTGCTGTAAACCTTGCGAATTTGTTTATAAATTGATACAATTTGAAATTTGTCTACGGTTTCTTTATTCTTCATTCAACAACATGTGTTGTGTTTTAAATTAATATACAATGTATACATGGTATCACATTCAATGCTCATATCTCCGGCATTTTCAAAATAGGACTATCGTCGTGTATGTATGCGTAGAAATAACATATGTAAGCGACATATACAGCGTGTATATTTGATATAACCGCAAACTTAACGGGGTCTTAGTATAGGCACTTATTAATATATTGATCCATAAATTATTAAAAAAATCGAACTTTTTTTGTCCATTCAAAATAATTCAGCACGCAATGTATTTTGTTTGTTGTTGTTTGTTGACACTTAACATCGTGATGTCACAGACTGTTACTAGTAACAACTACGCCATACATTGCTACTCAGTTTTTTTTTAATTAATTACGTTATGGCAGTTAATATTAAATTAATAATTGTTATATATATCAAATTATAGTACTAAAATCTACGTTTGGCTACAATTTTCGGTAATATCAAATATACACGCGATATACACTATTTACTTCTTAGAATCTGTGAGTTTTTGGGGTAAAAGACAGTGCCCTTGCTTCGCGAAAAAACAAAGTATGTCTCGACTTTTGATATCTATAGGTTTTATTGTGTTTGGCTTTAGCATATGAATGCGTCGCGTGACTCTTGATTGACACTTATTGACACTGTAAATACTCTGCGTTCTACTGAATGTTGAGTGATTCTAGGATTTTAGCATTTGGCTATTTTTGATTGCTGTTTGAAATACTAGAATTTGCTCAATTCTATCCTCATAAGTGGCATATACCAATTCAAAAATACACGGAACCAAATAAACTACCACCAACTTTTGGATAGGTACTTTACTATTTTTAATTGAACGAAAACTAAAAAGAAAACTTTATTGACTACAAATTTTTATGACGTCACAAAGCCAGTATCTTTATAGAAACTTCATACTAACCAATCGTATTTGACATTTTATAAAGATTAGTTGAAGTGAGCTGTCATCAAATACAGTATTGGTTGCCATTTAAAAAAGTTATCAAATAACGTATTAGATTGTACAATATTAGAAAAGAGAAATCAGTTTTTTGTGTACCAACAGCGAGAGTCTCTGTCAAAGGTCAGGTCAATTTTTCCATTATGTATGTAAAATTGTTAGTGTTCATTTTCTGTCCTTTTGTTATTATCTAACCAAAGTTGTGAACCACCTCTGATCATCATGGTGCACAATCGACTACGTTTAATTTTTTTAACCAGGCCTTTTTCAGATAAACAAACATTATCAAATTAAAGATAAAAATTGAATATTACCACGTTTTTTAATATTCGATAATATTCCAATTTATGATAAATAAATCCATTTGAAAAATGTCCATTCTAAAAGAGCGTAGGCGACAGGTTATTTGGTCACAGCGCAGTAAATCATACAATCGGACTATTACTAAGAGGGATTCAGTATAGAAATTGTGCCACTGTTCTTTTTGTAGGTTGACGTCATTTGAGTGCTGGTTCTTCGACGACGCTGCTTTCACCTTATTTTTTTAATATTTTCAACCCGAAATTGGTTAGTCCGTATAACCAAAAAAAAAAAGAATTGTTTTGCGTTCAGCGATAAAGTAATGGTTTGAAAATTAGGAATGTTGTTAATTAATGTCTACTCTTTAACGTTGTTTTCAGAACTCACACAGCCAAGCGGATGTGACGTCAGACCCGGCTGTGAAGGAGAGCAATCTAGCGCTTTTAAAACGGTTAAGGGAAGACTTGCAAGCAGCTATGGCCGCATATAGTTCTACTGTGACTGACGCCATGCAAGCCAAAGGTGAGTGGTTGGATTAGAGTCGTTTTCAAAATACATGTACGTAGTTAAGGGCTTTAATTAAAACAAAACTTAATTGATTCCATTGTGTTACGATAGTTACCCATATATTATGTATGAGTAACTTTAGTCACACAAAAGAAGCGATCGTAATTTTGTTTTTATTAAGCCTTTAACTATGTACATGTGTTTCGAAAATGACTCATTAATTAACATAGTTGGCGGCGGCAGTAAGTATAAAGGTAATACACGTGATACTGGAGCCCCTGCCAAAGACATGATCCTACACAACGACGATTCTATTCAATGGCTAATGAAATGAGTATAAATCTTAATATATAAGCTGTATTCGACGTACAACCCTGCCATACAATTAAATAAATAAACGTGATATGGCCTCAGTTTGGCATGCTTTTGAAACGGTTAAGCGACGACGTGCAAACGGCAATGGCGGCATATAGTTCTACTGTGACTGACGCCATACAAGCCAAAGGTAAGCCGTATAAATATTTAAGACACGTCTTTGAAACGGTTAAGCGACGACTTGAAATCAGTAATGGAGTTATATCAACTGTATAAAATCCACAGACAACCCCCACTAGACGGAGCATGTAAGGCGACCCGCGCGCACCAACGATATGGTACGGCAGAACATTAAAGTATCAACACGGCGGCCACCGTTTAGTTGCGTCCTTGTTTATGATCCATGCGTACGTCAACGAAAAAAGAAATTAAATAAATAACATGGTAAATTGTAGTACGCGATAGGACGCAACTAAACGGTGGCCGCCGTGTTGATACTTTAATGTTCTGCCGTACCATATCGTTGGTGCGCGCGGGTCGCCTTACATGCTTCGTCTAGTGGGGGTTGTCTGTGATGAAATCATACGCTTTTGGAACGGTTAGGCGATGACTCACAAGCAGCAATGGCTAGATAAAGCATATCTGTGATGAATGGCGCGCCATCCAATGAGAGGACAGTGGGGACAATGGTCTTCGAATTTTTTTAAAATGTTACCGCTGACTTAAAGGTAGAAGTAATTACAGAGGCGACAGTGTATCGTTTTTTAAGAATGGTACGGGTTTGAAACGACTAAGCGACAAGCAATTCAAAATTGTCGAGTTTATTTTCTAGAGTAACATTGTAAAAGTCATAGGTGGGTGGTAAAGGCCTTGTTTTTAGGGCCTCCCACACCCAAGGCCTCCGCTGTCTGTCCGTCTGTCACCGGCCTGTATCTTCTTAACCGTAATAGGTAGAGACTTGAAATGTGCTTAAAGTATGTATTAAGGTGACTCGGGGCTATTGTAGCTATGGGGTTATTGTATCTTATTACCATAATAATGGCCTGTGACCATTATAATGGTCTGCGTATATATAGGATACACAGACCATTGTATTGTCTTGTGTATCCTATATATACACAGACCATTATAATGGTAATAAGATACAATAACCCCATAGCTACAATAGCCCCGAGTCACCTTACTATGCTCATTATAACAACAGATAAAAAAATAAATTAAATAACATTGATGATAGACTCCGACTCGCCCTGGGCTAGTTTTTTTCCCATCATTCATGTGTGTTGACGTCATTAACACTTTAACGACCTACAACCCGCCTGGTGGGCGCTGGAAACTTTTACTCAGTCCCTGATGAGATAGTCGGGGACTGAGTAAAAGTTGGCGGATTGTACTATAAAAGCGCCCACCTGGCAGGCTCTGTCAGCGTCTAGGGTGGACTTGCACCCACCTAGCGGGCGCTGTCGGTTTCGGGGGCAGTTTTAATTTTTGACTTATTCGTGAATGTGTTAATGTTTCTTCCAGCGTCCTTAGATCTGCTCGACTCTCACGCAACCACGCTGACTTCCGCCGCGCACACGCTGGTCTCCTGGCAGAGCGTCGCGCACGCCGCGCTGCGTTTACGCTGCGAGCCCGTGCAGTGGACGCGCGACCACGCCCAGCTGCAGACCAGACGCGACGCGTGCTTTAGTCAGGCGGTCAGTGTAATTTAGTTATTTTCACGACTAAACTGAACTATACATATATAAGTACTTGTTTCCATTTGTACTCGGTCAGTGGCTTTCAGGGTCATGTTTATGACTATCCTCCTCCTTTAGTCGATATCCTCAATGCTGAGGGTAGTGGCCTCTCTGAATAACTTTTTCGTGGACTATTTTTCGCCAGCTCACTCTATCCTGGGCTGCGTGGATGGCATCGTAAATTAAGGGTAGAGCGACCATATGGACATTTAAAAAATATATATATATACTCCTCCGTTTATCGCTTACTTTCCTACCTCTACAACAGGGTTCGCTATCGTTTGCCCGAATTTCATATGATATAATCTATCACTTGCCACAATATTCGTTTGCCAAAAGCAATATTTCTCTGTAAGCTGAAACTTTTTGGGATTGTCATAAAACAAACCTAACCTAACCTAATGATTTCTCCATGAATAATGTTAAAGAAACCCCGAAGAGTTTATGTTTAATGAAATAAAATGTTTATGGCAAAGGGAAGTGATAAGTACATGTATGACAAATGAAATTCGGGTTAGAGAAATGCTCCCCTACAACAGTGTGTACTGTTTGTTATTACAGCTGACAACAGTGACCACCGGCCTCGTGTCCTGGCTGTGCGACGGCAGCAGCCACGAGCTGCTGGCGCGGCGGCTGGACCCGCTGTGCGGGTTCGAGGGGCTGCTCAGCCTGCACGCCGCCGAGCGCGCCATGTGGGGCGACATGGCGGTGGCGGTCGAGGACCTGCACACCGTGCGGTTCCGGCTGGTGCAGCACACCACCAGGTACTGTCCAGCACACCGCCAGGTACTGTCCAGCACACCGCCAGGTACTGTCCAGCACACCGCCAGGTACTGTCCAGCACACCACCAGGTACTGTCCAGCACACCGCCAGGTACTGTCCAGCACACCACCAGGTACTGTCCAGCACACCGCCAGGTACTGTCCAGCACACCGCCAGGTACTGTCCAGCACACCGCCAGGTACTGTCCAGCACACCGCCAGGTACTGTCCAGCACACCACCAGGTACTGTCCAGCACACCGCCAGGTACTGTCCAGCACACCGCCAGGTACTGTCCAGCACACCACCAGGTACTGTCCAGCACACCGCCAGGTACTGTGCAGCACACCACCAGGTACTGTCCAGCACACCGCCAGGTACTGTCCAGCACACCGCCAGGTACTGTCCAGCACACCGCCAGGTACTGTCCAGCACACCACCAGGTACTGTCCAGCACACCACCAGGTACTGTCCAGCACACCGCCAGGTACTGTCCAGCACACCGCCAGGTACTGTCCAGCACACCGCCAGGTACTGTCCAGCACACCGCCAGGTACTGTCCAGCACACCACCAGGTACTGTCCAGCACACCGCCAGGTACTGTCCAGCACACCGCCAGGTACTGTGCAGCACACCACCAGGTACTGTCCAGCACACCACCAGGTACTGTCCAGCACACCGCCAGGTACTGTCCAGCACACCGCCAGGTACTGTCCAGCACACCGCCAGGTACTGTCCAGCACACCGCCAAGTACTGTCCAGCACACCACCAGGTACTGTCCAGCACACCGCCAGGTACTGTCCAGCACACCGCCAGGTACTGTCCAGCACACCGCCAAGTACTGTCCAGCACACCACCAGGTACTGTCCAGCACACCACCAGGTACTGTCCAGCACACCGCCAAGTACTGTCCAGCACACCACCAGGTACTGTCCAGCACACCGCCAGGTACTGTCCAGCACACCGCCAGGTACTGTCCAGCACACCACCAGGTACTGTCCAGCACACCGCCAGGTACTGTCCAGCACACCACCAGGTACTGTCCAGCACACCGCCAGGTACTGTCCAGCACACCGCCAGGTACTGTCCAGCACACCACCAG
Source organism: Apotomis betuletana (assembly GCA_932273695.1). NCBI lineage: Eukaryota > Metazoa > Arthropoda > Insecta > Lepidoptera > Tortricidae > Apotomis > Apotomis betuletana. Next base: position 4,852,446 of record OW026298.1, on the reverse strand, counting down.
GTACTGTCCAGCACAGCACCGGGTACTGTCCAGCACACCGCCAGGTACTGTCCAGCACACCGCCAGGTACTGTCCAGCACACCACCAGGTACTGTCCAGCACACCGCCAGGTACTGTCCAGCACACCGCCAGGTACTGTCCAGCACACCACCAGGTACTGTCCAGCACACCGCCAGGTACTGTCCAGCACACCGCCAGGTACTGTCCAGCACACCGCCAGGTACTGTCCAGCACACCGCCAGGTACTGTCCAGCACACCACCAGGTACTGTCCAGCACACCGCCAGGTACTGTCCAGCACACCGCCAGGTACTGTCCAGCACACCGCCAGGTACTGTCCAGCACACCACCAGGTACTGTCCAGCACACCGCCAGGTACTGTCCAGCACACCACCAGGTACTGTCCAGCACACCGCCAGGTACTGTCCAGCACACCACCAGGTACTGTCCAGCACACCGCCAGGTACTGTCCAGCACACCACCAGGTACTGTCCAGCACACCGCCAGGTACTGTCCAGCACACCGCCAGGTACTGTCCAGCACACCGCCAGGTACTGTCCAGGGGGATTATAGTACACTAGCTTTTGCCCGCGACTACGTCCGCGTGGAACTTGGAAGTATGGAAGGAACCTCGTACAACACGATAGATATCCGCCTAATCACCGTAATTAATAAAAGGGATTATTAAGAGCGCCTAAGCAAATGTACAGTCGCCATCAGATATAACGCAGCATATAAGGCGTTCATAAATATGTGAACATGTACTGTAACGCCCAGTCAATAAGAGTCGTGTTCAGATATGTATGAATACATTACATGCTACGATATGTCTGATGGCGACTGTAAGAGCAATTGTGCTTTTGGTCTAATAATTACATTTTCGACAGGGTCATCAATGTCATCATGAATTACTTACTCACTTTAAAATCTTTTAGGGATAATTTCCAGGATGAAAACTATCCTATGTCCTTCCTCGGATCTTAAACTATCTCCATGCCAAATTTCATCAAAATCGATTCAGCGTTATAAGCGTGAAGAGGTAACAGACAGACAGACAGACACACTTTCGCATTTATAATATTAGTATGGATTACGTAACAATGGTGGTAAACTAGGAATTACAAACGAGTGTCTATAGGCTTCGGGCTTGAATGACACGAGTTTGTAATTCCTTTACCACCAGAGTCACGTACGACGTTTTTCATCACACTTTTGAGGAAATAAAACAAAAGTAGTAAATAGTAGTCAATACCAAAGTTACTTACCGCCCTAGGGCGTAATATACGATTTACCGCCCGGTTTTCTAGCATGTAAACCCTTAGTGTGATAAAAATTACTTACCGCCCTAGGGTGTAATTCACGACTTCTTTTCTAGCATGTAAACCCTTGTTTACCAGCAAGTGTGATGAAAATATAATTATGTATTTTAGGGGTGCGTAACGGTCTTTATAATAACTTATGATATAATATTGGTCAATATAACGATCAGGGGATATAATAAACGATCTACGAACGAATGATATGATTGCAAATGGTTTAATGATAATTTGATATAATACGCTTAAAGGCTCATTACACACTGAAACTGCTCAAACAAAAAAGTTAAACTGTAATAGAGCCATGGTTAGGTACGACGATGACCGAAGCGAGAAGCGAGGAGGAGCGTTAGATTATCTTGCGAATTTAAACGTTATATCAAATGTCTTTTATAGTAATTGATATTAAACCCAATGAAATTATGCTAATTGTTCTTATAACAAATGAAACATATTAAATGTTGCTATATCGAGTGAAATTATATGAAAAGTTATTATACAAAAAATACAAAATAATTTATTTGCATACCAATACACAAGTACATAAAGTATGATATGTCTAGCGGATCCCAAACTAGGCTGAGCCTGTATCTTGGGGTCCTGGAGTGCAATATGTAAAACAGTTAGGTATAAGTTCATAAACAGACAATATAGATTTTAATTACAACTAATTTAAACTAATTACTTTTAACCAAATAGATAGACACGATGTGTGTGTGTGTGTGTTTATGTGTGTGTGCATAGCTAGAATTAACTTGCAAGAAATAAAGCCTCGGTGTCGTCATATGATAGTGACAGTAGCCACTTCTTAATAATCACTTTCATTTTGCCAAGTGTGCCTGCATTTTGCAGAGGTTATTATATATACGCAGATGCATATAGTCTGGTGAGCGCTTAGCAAAGCCTGTTCTGTAACCAGGCAGGGGAACTCTTAACAAACGTTTGGCCAGGAGTTGCGAGAAGATAGGTAAGTTAAGGACAACCACTTGCTATTATATCCATCACACACCCATATTTTTGTTACAGCAACAACATCCCACGCGCGACCGGCACCCGCGGGTCTCTCATCGTCCACATCCCAATCTCTGACTCCTTATATGCGAAGTTCACCAATAAGGAGGTGAGGATTCCCAAGTCAATTTATTGTCATTTTTAGGGTTCCGTACCCAAAGGGTAAAAACGGGACCCTATTAACGGTGATAGCTAGACACTTGAAATTTTCACAGATGATGTATTTCTATTGCCGCTATAACAACAAATACTAAAAATGAAATAAAATAAATATTTAAGGGGGGCTCCCATACAACAAACTTGTTATACCTATATATACATATATATAGGTACGGAACCCTTCATGCGCGAGTCGGACTCGCACTTGCTCAATTTTTTAATTTATTAAGATTAAGACTCTGATAGTGCTGCACTGTTTGTCCGGATCCGGCATTCGTTTTTTTTTTTTCAAAGAAAGGATACTGACTGAAGATCAGCGATGCGTTCTTCGCAGTATTATGCTGAATCAGCGCCTAGTTCATACCACACACATTCTCGATTTTAGATGTTACAAAAACAAATGTACCTATGTACTTAGTTTTAGTGCTATTTTCTTTAATGTTTGTTTTTCTTTTTGCTGATTATAAAAACTGTTTAGCTTATAGTTTTCATTTAATGTTACTGTTGGTGTCGGTGATGAAATAAAGCTTTTATCTATCTATCTATGCTACATAAGATCTTACACAGCCCTTATACCGCTAATTTAAGAGCCTATCAGTGCATCCCGGCTAGAGCCATTTGGTTGTAAGCTGAAGGCGCGCTAAATCTCTTGTTTCTTTCAAACCTTACTTGAAAGAGCATCTATCCTTCTCATAATTTATAATGCAAATCTTTTTTATTAGCTTTAAACATTTACTATCGTACAACACAACTACCAAAAATCATTGGTAAGGATGGTATAATCCTAGTCTTAGAGATCGAACCTAAAACATAAATAAAGGATTAGGTTTACTGTATTCACTTTTAACAGCATAAAGAATAACAGTTTAAATTTAATATTTCGATATAACATGTTGTTATTTCAGCAGTTAGAGCCCATTCTCATCGCTTGAAAATACAAATATTATAAACTAGCTGTGCCCCGCGGTGTTACCCGCTCATCCCACGGGAACACTAAATTTATTCGGGATGAAAAGTATCCTATGTCCTTTCCCGGGTCTCAAACTATCTCCATACCAAATTTCATCGAAGTCGGTTCAGCGGTTTAAGCGTGAAGAGGTAACAGACAGACAGACACACTTTCGCATTTATAATATTAAGTATGGATTATCAACACTTTTCTAAGAAGTTCAATCACCATCGTCTCCCGTGTGACGAGACAGAATAGCAACAAGAAAATTGATCCACCCATTATCATTATTCCTTCCATTCAGGACCTGACATTCACTATAACCGGGGTGTTCTTCAACATCGGCGTGAACGAGAAGGCGACACTCGCCGAGGCTCTGGGCGAGACCACGCCCCAGTACCACTCCAACTGCGACAACTTCGACCGCCTGCACAAATACTACCTCAAGTACTGCAAGGCGTACCCGCAGGACCATGCGGCGGCTAACAGGGGTGAGCGGAATTTTCTGTTATTTATTTATTTATTTATTTATTCATTCATTCATTCATTCATTCATTCATTCATTCATTCATTCATTCATTCAATCATTCATTCATTCATTCATTCATTCATTCATTCATTCATTCATTCATTCAATCATTCATTCATTCATTCATTCATTCATTCATTCATTCATTCATTTATTTATTTATTTATTCGGCAAGGTTACAACATGTAAATTGTCATTAACATAATAGGATGTAGTTATAGTTAGACTGTACTAAATTTACATTTCTATGACTACCATGCACAACTTTCATTTAATGGGTACATACTAAATTTAAATGTTAAACTTAGCTAAGAGGAATACATAATACTAAGATTAAAATTTATAATAAATAAATAACAAAAAACATGTGTATTATCTAACTTAAATTGTAATTGAGATCTTCGTTTTGACTGAACTAATGAGATATAGGTATAGTAGAAACTAGCTGTGCCCCGCGGTGTTACCCGCTCATCCCACGGGAACACTAAATTTATTCGGGATGAAAAGTATCCTATGTCCTTCCCCGGGACTGAAACTATCTATATACCAAATTTCATCTAAATCGGTTCAGCGGTTTAAGCGTGAAGAGGTAACAGACAGACAGACAGACAGACACACTTTCGCATTTATAATAGCCTGCACAAATACTACCTCAAGTACTGCAGGGCGTACCCTCAGGACCATGCGGCGGCGACCAGGGGTGAGCGGAATTGTCTTGTCTTGGACTAAAATAATAATATTGCATTGCTAATCCGCGATATAATAACGTGCCAGTTGATTGGTGTTAACCCGTTATAGTTATTTTTTCATGCATACATGCATTTAATGGTCCCATCCTCCCATCACGATAAGAAAAGTAAATGCGCAAATAAATATATCAAACCAGCACCAAAATGACAGAACGTACTCGACACGTGTTTCGCCTCTATGAGGCATCATCAGGAGATGTTCACGGTCTGGAGGCCGACAGCCGAATGAGTTGCCCTTTTTTTTAAGACATGCCTTGAACTGTATCAGGGCTAGTTAGCCCTCACTACCAGTAGCCGGACTTTGTGTGGGAGTATATCCCGCTAATGGGATTATCTCCGCGCCACAGGGTAGGTATTTATAACCTGGCCACCCCTATTGCAAGTGAGAGTGAGATGCAAAAATTCGTAGTAACGGTGATACATTCAATTGTTCGTTACGAATCACACCCTTATTGTTGTACCTAACTAGAGATGGGTCGACTAGTCGGGAAAGCAGACTATTCGGCATCATTTCTAGTCGGTTAATTAGTCGGCTTTATTACCTACTGGAAAATGAGAACATATTAAATTTTATTACCATTATTTTATGAAACATGTACTCATCTTTTTAATGTGGGTTTAAATATTGTACCAATGGTACAAAGAGTAAAGCACAAAGAAAAATTGTAATGCGTAACCTGGCGGAAGAGAAAGGGAATCGAATCCGGTACCTCTATATTACCAAAACGACGACGATGCGTTTGGCTCGGTTTGTAGACACCTGCCTACTGAGTCGGTGGTCCCGGGTTCGAATCCCGACCGGGGCAAATATATTATTCTTGGGTCATGGATGTTATCTATATATGTATTTATATATTATCAAGGAAGATAAAAGGTAAGGAAGTATGATGTTCATAGTATGGAGCGTACGCCGATAAAGATTTTATCGTCGGGGAACTAGATGCCTCCGTATGTATCAAAATGAATTAAAACGGCGTTTCAGTAGCGACATAAACGAAATAGAACGGTGTTCATAATTAACAACTTTTGCAGAGTTTTGTAAGTATCGTAATGTTATACCTTGTTGACAATAGATGGCGTTTCCACGTTGTGCTTTTACAATTTTTGATATGTTGAGAAGTTTTTTCACTGAGGGTAATTTTTCGCTTTTAAGGCTTTTATGGTTGATTAAGTATTTATTATGGATGAAATATTTCAAGTCAAGCCTTTGAAGTAAGCCTGGCCATTTACTGGCCATAGTGCTATAGGTAAGTGTGATATACTGTCGAATGATGTTTTGTCTCTTTCAGTTTGAATGTAACGTCATGAAAATGTCATTAGTTGATGATTGATTGATTTATTGTAATATAGTTTTGCTATTTTCGATTTACGTTCCGCTTAAGGGAGGTTTATTATCAAAATTTATGACTGGTTAATAAATAGTTTTCAAATGACAATCCTAAACCTTCATTGTAAGAACATCATTTTATTCTGACAAGGTTAGCATCACAAGATTGCTTAGTTTAAACAGTTTAAGAAAAGGCTTAAATAGCGTGCTGCCATGCTACTACATTAAATTCATATAGGTTCTATATTTTTTAGGTAATGAATGACATGTTATGCCAAAGCAAATACTAATTTTAGAAAGTATTGAAGTTTTGCATCTAAAGCGCTGAATTTTTATGATTAAATTATGGGCGCAATGCGAATTTGAATTTTCCGTTGAAATCATCTGTAATGCAATGAACCAGAATTAAAATCTCACTGGTATGGTAGTAGAGGCATAACGCCAAAAGAAAGACGGAAGCGAAAGCTTTTAGAAATATATGCTGAAGAAAAAAATAGGTTTAAAGAAGACTCTATTCGTAGAGAAAACTCTATTCTTGGCGTGTTTAAAGTGTTGATTAAAGATTCCTAAAGTTTCTTTCAGTACGGAACACATGAGGGGGCATTTAACGGTACAGAAAATTGAAATTGACAAGTCGTATTATGGCTACCTATATAAGTATGGCTTACGTCAAATTAAAGCAGAAATAATCGCGATTCAGCGATTTTTGTATATGATAAAGTGAGATATTTTGACCAAAGACCAATTGGAATAAAATGGGCTTAACTAGTATTTATAATTACTTCTTCATATGGAACTTTATAGTGTGCCGTATGTTGTTAAAGTGTGTTAAAATGTTGGTGTGCTTTCGTTGATCATTGTTCATAATAAAGATATACAATAAAAATAACTAGCAGAATGTATTATTTACTATTTAAGCCAGTATTAGTACTCGTAGTATTAATATACTCGGGTACTTATGTAATACCTACTTAAAATAGTTTAATGCAAAGGGTAATAATTATAAATATAGGTATACCTAATCTCTCGTACAAATTAGTCGTGTCAAACTCATTGCATAGTAGTCATTACTGCGCAATGAGTTTGCCATCTCTCTTTTTCCGTGAGATCAGGTAAACTTTTGATTACCTACTTATTTCAATGTAATAAGACGAACATAAATGGCCACGAATTTCTGAACGGGTTGTCGTATAGGTAGTTCTGGCTAATGTATGATATAGATATGATATCATTGGAGCGCTAGGAAAGTACGGACGTACGTTTATGACTTATGACGTTGGCATAACGATCACGGCTAGCATAACTTTGACACGCGACTCTTTCTCGCGCAAGATATATACTACCTGTCTCTATCTGTACAGTACTATGAGATAGTGACGGATGATGCTATCTCGCGCGACATAAGTCGCGTGTCAAAGTTAATGCTAGACGTGCAGTCTGCTTGATTATTCGTGATTAAGAAATCAACACGAGTAGTTTCAGCGCCATCTAGTTAAGAACTATACAGATACCACGCTGTCTCTTTTTGGTATAACGCTTAGCGACAATGACATCTATTATGTGTTTTAATAAAACATTGCGCATCTACGTCTTATAATCAGCGCCATCTAGAAATAAGACGGTATTTGAGCTTTCTTCTGGAGTACGTTTTTTTGTATGAGGTTGTCAATCCATATGTATAATCCTTGATATTATGTATATCGTCGTCTAGTACCCATAGTACAAATTGTGCTTAGTTTGGGACTAGGTCGATTTGTGTATGATTGTCCCTTAATATTTATTTATTTATAAAAAAAAAAAAGACGCGAATGTTTATATTGCTTTATATATTTAGTAATCGCGTTTACCTGACTACCTGAGGTTCTCTTCCTCCAGTAAACTGCTAACTCTTGGCAAAGGCTTTAGAGTCGATGATAATGATAATCCAACAGGATGACACCTTCTCTATGAAACTCGCTTCTCTTTTAAGACTGACGATAATGAGATACAAAACCACACAATAGTACTGTTTTACTTAATCAGATCGTACACAAAGCCAACCGAAAGCTATATCTGACCTATTTATATTATGTAATTTCGTTTCCGTTAATAATAGTCGTGTAATTTTTCAGCTTCGTCAAGAACGAAACCTCTGGAAGAAGTTATGGAGAACCTTAGGATAGCTGTCCACAAGAAACTGCCGAAAAACGTCGAGGTGCTACACCTCGCCGCGCTGGCGACTCGACTCATGAACGGTAATCTGAACATGACGCAAACTTAGACATTAAGGACAAGGAGAATAGATGAAATTAGGACTACTAGGCTACGAAATACATTCTGCAATGATGTTCTATAAGAAAATACGTTTTATTCACTAACTTTACAGTTGCAATATTTACTGTCCAGGTCACTGTCGATGAGATAAGCTTATCTCTCTTTAAGGCGGCGTCATGATGATGTCAAAATGGCGTTAGCGTTTGACAACGCGGTTGGCGCAGTTAGCAGACACCCGCCTACTGAGGCGGCGGTCCCGGGTTCGAATCCCGACCGGGGCAAATATTTGTGTGATGAACTCGAATATTTGTTCTTGGGTCATGGATGTTATCTATATAAGTATTTATATATTATGTATATCGTCGTCTAGTATAGCCATAGTAACAAGCTTTGCTTAGTTTGGTACTAGGTCGATTTGTGTATGATTGTCCCATAATATTTATTATTATTATTTTATATTTCAAAAATTAAATGTTAAAACAGAAAATCAAATAATTTCAGCGTATTCACTTGTGGCATGAGATTCCGTTTAATTTTTTTACGTTCTTTTGCTTAATTTGTGCACTTACGCATCACGCAAGACGGCATTTTGGGGCCAGAATCACATCGTTACTGAGAACTTGACACATACGCATCTGTCACTTTCCGGAGATCAACAAAACTGTTGCAATAGCATAAGCACCATTTGATGCCATTTTTACTTATATTAAGTGCTTCACTATTGTAGCGCTAGTAACCTATCTACTTATAATATATAGCTTTTGCCCGCGACTACGTACGCGTGGAACTTGATAAAAGGGATTATTAAAAGCGCCTAAGCAAATGTAAGAGCAATTGTGCCTTTGGTCTAGTAATTATATTTCCTACAGGGTCACCGCACCCCAACAGAAATGTTCACTCACTTTTTAATCTTTTTAGGTATAATTTCCAGGATGAAAACTATCCTATGTCCTTTCCCGGGTCTCAAACTATCTACATACCAAATTTCATCTGAGTCGGTTCAGCGGTTTAAGCTTTAAGAGGTAACAGACAGACGGACACACTTTCGCATTTATAATATGAGTATGGATAATTGACATTCTGGTGGTATTAAAGTTCAAAAGTAACTAATATTTTATGGCTATATCTTTTGCGCAGCGATTTATAGTAACACTTGAAGGTGTCCAAAACTTAGTCTAGGTAAAGAGTATTTTTAAATGTATAACCATCTTTAAATGTCCAGCTATTTCTGTACCAAAATTGGGTAAAATCCGTCCAGCTAATTCGGGGTAATGACGGACTAATATTTTTAAGAAAAATTGAAAACAATCGGCATTTTTGAAAGGATAGGTGTGAGAATACTCTGATTTATGCTAGTTACTAAGACAACTATCCATACTAATATTATAAATGCGAAAGTGTGTCTGTCTGTCTGTCTGTTACCTCTTCACGCTTAAATCGCTGAATCGATTTTGATGAAATTTGGCATGGAGATAGTTTGAGACCCGGGAAAGGACATAGGATAGTTTTCATCCTGGAAATTATACCTAAAAAGATTAAAAAGTGAGTGAACATTTCTGTTGGGGTGCGGTGACCCTGTAGGAAATATAATTATTAGACCAAAAGCACAATTGCTCTTACATTTGCTTAGGGGCTTTTAATAATCCCAGGATACTTTTCATCCCGAATAAATTTAGTGTTTCCGTGGGATGAGCGGGTAACACCGCGGGGCACAGCTAGTCACATATAAACCATTGTTGTGTTTGTTCAGGGATCCGGTTCACATCGTGTAAAAGTGCCAAAGACCGAACGGGGATGTCCGTCACGCTGGAGCAGTGCTCGATCCTCGCTTCTGAGTATCATCTCGCAGAACACGAGATGAAAAAGGCTTTGAGCATCATGAGGAGGTAAGTGCGATCCCTTAGTTTCGGAATTTTCCCCTCGTATCTACTCGATTGAATAGAAGAATAGAATAGAATTTTCTTTTTTGCACACCTCACGGGAAATCGGTACAAACAAATATAGATTACACGTAACATTCAATAGAGGTAAACAACAGACGGTCTTATCGCTAAAGAGCTGTCTCTTCCAGACAACATTTGGGTAGCGAAATTAAAGGCGATTGCTGCCGGTACTCTTTTTATGACATAGGAGGATGTTTATATTTATGTATCTACTTACTAGCAACTTGCGTTTTTTTTTTACAATAGTCGGGTAAATACCAATGCAGTTCAAAGCAAATGGTATATAATCAAAGCTAACAGTACCTGGGATCATTTTTTACCATACATTTTCTAGAAGACATTTCGTATTTGAAAGGATTGTTGGAAAAGGTGGTAATACCCAGGCTGGTACGGGACACTGCGGTCGTAATTTCACCGTATTTAATCGGCGGTGTGGGAAAATTGCGAGCTGTCTCGGTGGCGATAGGCTTAGGCTGGTTTCCTGAAAACAATACAAATTAATCGACACTAAAAACTAAATATAACTTTTGAAAATACATTTACACAAAAAAAATATTTTACAATAAGTTTCGCTTATTCATTTAGAAAAATTGGGCAAGTGCGAGTCCGACTCGCGCATGAAGGGTTCCGTATCATAATCTATAACAAGTTTGTTGTATGGGAGCCCCCCTTAAATATTTATTTTCTTTTATTTTTAGTATTTTTTGTTATAGCGGCAATAGAAATACATCATCTGTGAAAATTTCAACTGTCTAGCTATCACCGTTCTTGAGATACAGCCTGGTGACAGACGGACGGACGGACAGCGAAGTCTCAGTAATAGGGTCCCGTTTTTACCCTTTGGGTACGGAACCCTAAAAATTAGCAAAAAATAAAAGGTGGTGATGTGACTGTTAAACAGCAAGAAAACGGCGCGTCATTAGCGTTTCTTTTATAGAATTCATAAAAAGTAGCTGATTAGATCTATCAGAACATTAGCCTATTCTCAATTCACTATATCCTTAGTTCTGTATACTTACTTTAACAGTGCGATTTCTGTTTTTCAGCGAGGGCTGTCGCAGAGAAAACACCTACAAAAACATAGGCGTAAGAAAATATGCTTTTACCAAGAAACAGGTGGCGGCTCTGCCCGAAGACTACCGACCGCCTGCCGGCACGTTCAGTTCCTCACAAACTTAATCTTTTATACTTAATACTGAGGAGATCACTAAGAACCCACGAAATCGAGGATAAAACCAAGCTAATCATGACCTTATGGATTTGTATGTAGGTGAGTTTAACGCACCTACTTATGTAGGTATTAAGGTTTTAATATGGTTTTCTCGACATCGTATCAATAGGGTAACTTACTACCGTAAGTGGCTGGTACGTTGCGTAGTCGGTAGGGTGAACCGCATTTCGTATATACCCTTTCGTTGACGGAAATTTGGACTTTGCACTAGACACACGATGACAAAATCTGTTAGATCAGTAACTTGTTATACAAAACAACCATTCTCATTTACACTTTCGTAAATTTTTAGAGTATGATAGATTATTATTTTCTTTTTAGGTCTTTTAAAGTAGGTTCATACCTCGCAGACCGCTTTTCTATATATTTTCACTAAAATACAATTTAGACTGGTTTTAGCGCATAATTTTGTAGGATTTTATTATTAACGTAGATAATTTAGGTTATAACGACTTGAAAATAGTCGACCTCACTCGCGGTTGTGCCCGATTTCGAGGTAACCCTATTCAATGGGTACCCGTAGTGATTTCTCTGCCCATAGTACGAACACTACTCAAGACAACACGGTGTAATCGGTACTAAACTTGCTTTAGTTTTATTCTGGCAATATACATAGTTTCCTGAAGACAGTATACATTTTTAGACACCAAACATTATTAAGATTTTAAACAATATACCAGAAATAAGTCCGTAATTTTTGCTAACTCAAATACTTTTATAATAACAAAATTCAAGTAAAAGTTGACCGTGCCTCACAGTCACTTCATAGGTTCGTTTGAAATTTTAATTTAGGTAGTTTACTTATCTCTCTCTTGGTTGTAAGTGTATCATGTTGAAATTGATCTATCAGGAAATTGGCATTTTTTTACTCATTTCAATTAAGGTGACTCGGGGCTATTGTAGCTATGGGGTTATTGTATCTAATTACCATTATAACGGCCTGTGACCATTATAATGGTCTGTGTATATATAGGATACACAAGACAATACAATGGTCTGTGTATCCTATATATACGCAGACCATTATAATGGTCACAGGCCATTATAATGGTAATAAGATACAATAACCCCATAGCTACAATAGCCCCGAGTCACCTTACCTGCAAATCTACTCTTTTTCTGGTTAACTCCATACAAATGCTTAAGAATTTCAAACTTTCAGTAATATGTCTGTTCCGTGATACACAATTACACACACTTAATACGTTTAAACAATATTCTAAATAAAAAAGTAAAATAGATAACGAATATAAATTAAGTATATTTTTTATTCCACTAGGACTTTTCATTTCATTCATTTGATTTACTTCTTTTGTATCAATTCATTAAAATATTCTCTTATCTCATTTAAAATAAAACATAATGATGATCTTTTTTTATTGCAACAGTTGCAGAATTAGCTATATTTTTGGTACCATGAATACCATTGACTGGGCAGATAGACGAACGGGTACCCGTGGTCGATCCACTGTTGAACTGGTGTACACGTATTATAAGACCGCTTTGTGTTTGGGTCTCACCTAGCCAATTTGTTTTTATCTTAGTCTCCGTCGATACATGAAACCGGGTAACATCGACCTCCCCGACCGATTTACCCAAGTTGGGTACTTACATTAATAATATCGTATGTATATAAATCGTCGAAGATATAGAATGTTAAATTTGTCTTTGATAAATTTATTTTCATGTATTTATTCCTGGTTTTTAATCCATATGCCCTTCGAAGAAATATTACAGGGTGATTCTGGAGACGTGATTAAACTGAGTATGTCATAAATTACCTGGGTGCGGTTTTTAACGTGTACATTTCGTTTCGATTGAGTTTAGTTTTAATAGGCACCCCGCTTCTTCCGGGAGTATTGCAATGGGTTAAGTTAATATATGTATTAGTTCCTGTAGAACCTGAAGGTGGTAAAACGTACCAGCATCTATTTTAAGAAGATATTGACCGAACCGTCATATCTATTGTAAATAATTTCACCGTGTACATAATATACTCAGCACAAATATAGGATATAGATCACCTTTTTTGCATTTACTATTATTCTATACAACTTGTGTTTATTTACTGCTTTGGGTAACCCCTTTAGATGGGTAATTTTTATTTTATACAATGTGCCTATATCAAACGTTTGTGCCAAAACAAGGGTATTCAAAAAAATATTCTATAAATGTGCCATAACATTAAAATTGAATAAAAAAACGCATAAATTAAACTTATACATAAAACAATTCTCAAAATAACAAATTCAAAAACTTAGAGATACTCTAATTTAAAAATGAAGGCGCCATCATTGTTATTCCCAACAAAATTTGATTTCGACGTAATAAATAATATAATGTAAAGAATCTTCAGTAATCATGACAAAATTGAGTTTTCTCAAACATGCAATGAAATATTGTCTTTGCGTTCCTTATAATAGGCTCGGAAGTATCGGTTTTTGGGCGCAACAACTCGAGAGGACTGTAAAGGGATTTCATACTGCTTTTCAGGCCTAGGCCTGCAAAGTAACTTTTTTTTTGTTTCAACAACAAGGTCATTCACACAGCTGGCTGGTTTGACAAAAAGCAGGTTTTGTTTTTAAAGGTTGGTTGTTAGACACTTGTGGAAAAAAAATTCAAGATGGCGACTTTTTTTTTTTCAAAATTTCAAATTGGTGCTAGGCGGCTAAAACTCGGTATCGGGGGGCTCTCGGGGCTCAAAAATATGAATCTGAAATCTTGTCCGAAAATTCGGTCAAATTCGGAAAATGTCGAAAAAAAACGATTTGTATGGAGAAAATTTCAAATTGGTCCTAGGAGGCTGAAATTCGGTATCCGGGGGTTTTTGGGGCTCCTGAGTCAGAATCTGAAATCGGATTTTTTAAATTCAGTCAAATTCGGTATCGGGGGGCTCTCGGGGCTCAAAAATATGAATCTGAAATCTTGTCCGAAAATTCGGTCAAATTCGGAAAATATAAAAAAAAAAAAACGATTTGTATGGAGAAAATTTCAAATTGGTCCTAGGAGGCTGAAATTCGGTATCCGGGGGTTTTTGGGGCTCCTGAGTCAGAATCTGAAATCGGATTTTTAAAATTCGGTCAAATTCGGAAAATGTCGGACAAACAATATTAAGTGTTATTCTTTGAAGTATATTTTTTATTTCATTGTATGTTTGAGAAAAGCACTATACATGCCTCGTCGTGAAAACGGATTCCCGGCCTCGTATCACTATCCGGTATATACCTACTTGGCCGGAAATCCTCATTTTCCCGGCCTCTGATGTAATGTACTATTTGTTTAATTTTATGCGCTCGAGGCGCATCATTTTCAAATAGGTCTATCTCATTCTTTTATTGGTTATTTTATGTAAAAAGCCATATTATTATATTATTAGGAAAAAGCACAATTTTGACACGTAATCCTATTTAACTTGTATTTAATCCCTCGAGATACTGTACTTGTCGTTTTTTGTGTATAACTATTGTAAATATTACAGATGTTTATATCATTCACAACTTTAGTATTCGTATACTAGTATGAATCATTTGACATTTCGATGCCACCTTGTGTTCATATTCCCAATAATGAGCATTGTACATATTAAACGATATACCGTAATCAAAATCAGTTCTTCCATATATTAATCATATATATTATCTAAAATGCGGAATTCAATTGTACATATAGCAAATTCCAAGGTAACCGGCATAATAAATAATACATTATGAAATTATAGCCTAGCAAGTGGCGGGTTTGGCCTGGGATGGTGGCGCTACAAACAGTTGTCATATGGCAGTAATGTGCATATGTATGCATTTAAAAAAAACAATAGCGGTATGCCATCAACCAAATTCAAAACAAGGCTTACCGGAATGCAGCTCAATCCTTCGTTCTTCTTCTGAAGTCAATATTGAATAGTATTGAAAATAACTTTCCTTTTATCGCTGTGGATAGTTTTCGCTTTATTATAAAATTGTATGTAATAACCGGATTATTTAGTCCTGTTTCCTCTTAGTTGATATCATTCACTGATGTTCTACGTCAGTTACCAAAAATTTGTCGTTGCCAGTAATATAAATTAGTACCATTAAAAATCCGCAACATGGCGCGGGCTAAAAACCTACTTGTTGGGCTCTATATATCTTTGAAAATATAGAAACGGAAGTCGATGTATGATTTGATTCGATTTACTATTCCTTTACTTTATTTCTGAATACTTTTGGAGTAATCAACTCATAATTTAATATCTTATAAGTACAATATTTTGTAACTTTTGAGCGAGTTTCTTCTCAAGTTTATCCGGAACGATTTCCTTTATAGAATAGAGGCAAGTGCGTCTTTCAATTATATCAAAATAACACGACAGTTTTAAGCGACACTTAAAAATGTGCGGTTTTTTCATCCACAAGTGCCAAATGTTTACCCGGAAGGATATTGTTATTTGACTGTATTTCGTCAAAATGCGCACTTGCCTCTATTATTGGCACCACTGTCGTGTGGTCGGTAAAACTGATCAAAGCTGCACAATTCATGCATGCATCACACAAAAATAATTGCTTTTTTGAAAACTAAATGTGTTAACATCTAAATTTATTTATTTAATTAAATAACTGCGGATTTTACCCCACGTTTCTTAATTCTTCTGCATTTATTTTTATAAATCCCTAGACACAACACAAGACCAGCACAATATTTACGATTATCATGCGTAATTTAGTAAGACGCGATAAAATCTATAAATATCAGTAGTTTGTACGCATTTGACAGTTCT
The DNA here is from genome assembly GCA_932273695.1 of Apotomis betuletana. NCBI lineage: Eukaryota > Metazoa > Arthropoda > Insecta > Lepidoptera > Tortricidae > Apotomis > Apotomis betuletana. The sequence continues at coordinate 4,836,227 of OW026298.1, read as the reverse complement.
TATGACCTCACTCGACACTAGCGCCCTCTATAGAAGAATTCAAGCGCGGTCGCACTCATTGTCCCTATCGACCTTGCCTCTTTCTGAAAAAGTGCTTATAGATAAAGTTGTAACATTTGACGTCGGTTCTGTTCAGTGATTGGTTCTGCATCGCACTTTCTAAACGTTTTATTTGGCATTGGCTTCCAAATGGAAGATGTAGGTAAATATGTTGATCTCAAGTCAAGCAAGCTATATAAGAGTATGCAGCCATTGTAACTCTAATTTAAGCTGTATAATGGCAGTATAAGTGCTTATCGTCGGGGCTAGTGCAATACCGCGTAAATAACAGCTGTCGATAAATTTCTCATTTCAATTAAATACTTAGCATTTGTTTGAATATTGATTCGTATCTACACTTGTTAATTACGCAGTATTGCACTATCTCCGACGTCTACTTGGGATGTTAGTATTTAAGTAAATTATATTTTTTTAAATAGTGTTAATGTAATTATAAGCAGCTCGTAGTCCAGACCGACTGGGAATAAAATTAACAACCGTCGGTATTATATAATTATTTATGCACCGTTTTTTATGCATTACGTCCGAATCATACCCGAAGGATTATAGCTTAGTTGGACCATTAAATATATAAAAAAAAGTTAATTACACACTCACTCATTTAAATTATTAAAAAGTCTTATAAAAAAAGGCGGTCCAGCCATCTTTGAGTAAAAATTTATGGTCATACATAACAAAAATATTCCCCGACGAATTGAGAACACTCTTCTCTTTTGAATTCGGGTAAGAACAATTCGTTTTTGTGTAAACATTTACAAAAAATTACAGATTATTTATGTTGGCTTCGAAACCCCAGGTTTTTAAGTTGGCATTATTTACTTGTCATTTGTTAGCATATTTTCCTCCCGAAATGTTGCAATCCTTCGGGTACTACGGAATGTCGGAATGACAGAAACGCGTTACATTTTTAAACAACTTTTTTGTATGGTGCATCAATTGTAATTATTTGTTGCACATTTTTTGATGATTTACGGCATTAAACATATCTTTTTCGAAAATATATTATATATTTTCTATATATAAACTTGTATATATCTATGTAAAGTATACTAACAAAATTTCTTTAAATGCATTATTAAAACAATAGTGTATAAATTAAAGAATTACTTTAGTTGTAGTTTGTAGTCTTGAATAATACTGGTATATATTTATTTCTGTATATAAATCCATATGTATATAATTAAGTTTGCTTTCATGGTTTCTAGATGTCGTTATGTCAAGTCAAGAATATTATATTTATAATAAAGAAACAGAATTAATAATAATACCAAATCTTGATTGAGTTATAACGTATTGCTTGCAAATTAAATTTCCATTACATTTATAACAGTATATTAATTTTTGTTATGAGTTAATTATTATACATTGATATTCTGTTACAAGTAAACAAGAGCATAAGAAGTTTTCTCTACAACCACAAATACAATTTATATGACATACACTTATGTCAAACATACATCAATTTGATTTGTTAATTTTGTAACAGAAATCTCCGCATATTTACGCTATTTGAAAGTACAGCAATCCAAAAAACGGCATCGAGGAACTATTGATATTCATCGTACCAATGTTAAGGGTATTTCTAGTCGAGCTCGTCTAGAAGCGACTTATACTGGTGCATAAAACATGTGTTGGTATAAGTCAACTATACAACCTACCACCACGATATTTTAAAAGAAGTCTTAGTAAATTAGCAATAAGATGGCCTTGTAGGCTTGGGAGCTTCCTGTTATTATTAAATGGCGTTAAAAGTAGCGCACTGGCTCCATTAGCGCTTATACAACCACTATACAGCAACATTATGCTGTATAAGGGATGTATGACTAGTTATACAGCAAAGTTAGGTTGTATATAGGTCTTCGCACATTATAACAACTCAACGGCGACTCGATTCTATGCCAAATATTGAAATTTAAGCCCTATGTCATATTCACTAGGTTTAATTTCAAAAAATTATATTAGTAGTGGACGACGAGTGGACGACGCGTCGGTGCATCGTCGAAATTAAACCTAGTTAATATGACATAGGGCTTAAATTTCAATATTTGGCATAGAGTCGAGTCGCCGTTGAGTTGTTATAGTGTGCGAAGACCTTAAGTGATCATGTAACCTGTGTGCTATTTGTGACAGACGACAACACACTCGCATACTACTATTACTCAGTTTGTACTATACTGTAATAACAAAATTGCTTTAGGAGTTGAAATGGCGTCTCCAACGGTTCTCCGTATTTTTAAACAATACAATATTTGACAAGTAAATGAATTAAGTTTTGTTATCATTTGAACAGGCGTTCGAAAATTCATAAAATATAATAAACCGTCATATACTTCGTTTTTCATAAACAATTTTTATTACAAGAAATAAAATGAATGTCACCCGACCATTGGATTGGCATTAACTTCACAAAAAGTTATTATACAACAAAATTATCTCCATATCAAATATTACTTGTCTTTTTACCTTCACAATATTATTCTTCAAATATAAGTACATTCCCAATGTTAGTCAGTAATTTAAATATATAGATGATTATTTGTTATTTACAAAATTATTAATAACCAATTTATTTACCATTTGAGAGTAGTTCATTTGGGTGCAATATTTATTAATCCAACACGTATTAAATAGTTATGTTTATTTGAACAGTGCATTAATATTTTGTCTGTAAAATTACTAAATTATAAAGATTCCGCGTAGCTTTTCTCCAGGAGATATACTTTAAATAAAATGTAAATTTTTAATGGCAACACAGTTGTAGATTTGATGGAATTTAATTGTGTTAATAATTATAGTGTGAAGTGTATCTAAATACCTGCACAAAGATAACGCTCATCTAATGAAATGGGAAGCCTCTGTTGTTGATTTCGGTGCACTCACTCTTATACTTCTATGGGATGTTCAGGGATTCACGTGAATGTTTCCATTTCGCCAAATTAAAGTACTTTTCTCTATTCTACTTACAAAAGTTTATACATACAATTTGTTTTTCCTAAATATTCCAGACTCTTTGCCGGAAATGTACCAATTGCGAATACGCATAGCTATATGTGGATACGCATAGAATAATATCTGTTTTATGAATCTATAACTAAACATATCACGGGCTTAGTTATTTCTTCGATTGAGACAAGCAAGAGAACACACTTTATATTTTTCCAAATGTAGATAAAGCCGTTGGCACAAACTGCTTGTTTCCTGATTCGAATATAAATTAAAAGTCACTAACCAATAAAAACTTTACTTTTAAAATAATTTCCGCATATTTCAATATTACGAAATTGCTAAACACCAAATAAAATTAGCTAATTTGACCGCACAGGGCCGCGAAGTCATAGTTTGCGCTTCTATTATAAATTCTATTCTATTCTATGATTTTTTTAAATGGCAACCGGTCACAGTTAAGCGACCATTACTGCCAATGCCTCGTTGCCAATCGCACACGGTGACTAGATAGAGGATTGATACCACGTTGTACGGTGAGTAGAGAAAATCGTGCTTTTTGTAAAGTGATAGCGATTTACAAAAAACCACACGGACAATCGGGCCTTGACCCAGGAAGGGCAATGTACGCTTCAAGTTGAATTCTTCATTAGCTATTCACTCACTGGATAGATCACTGCACAATACGCTATCACTACACATTGAACAACAAAAATGAATAAATAACGAACAACGAAACTTAAACGCATGCGGCCATCTTGAGTCACGGACCGGAAGCCCTATTATAAATTTCATACGATTCCAGCGTTTTGATGTTTCATAAAAAGTTCGATCTGCCAGTGTCAGGAAACTAGCCCATTCAGTCTGCGGTGCATCCTATTGCCACTAAAAGCCTTCTTACTTTTTTAAACTCGGGTAACCACTCTGATACCATAGCAGTTAAAGAATGGGGGCATCGAATTTTAGATATAGTCAATGGGTGAGCTGCCGAATGCATTTCTGTGACAATTTTATTTTAGGTACAAAATAAACAGTGTACGTCTATTTTCTTACCTAGTAGTAAGCATAAAATTATACAGTTTTCATCCTAAATCCCATTAATGATATTTTTATAAATTTCTATTGAACTATATATTCGTATATGCAAACTGCTCAAAAAAATATAGCCACTTGAATTATTACGTTATTTCAAATCCAAAATTATTCTATTTTCCTTTCTGTCTTGATAATATGTATTTTGACCGGCTTCAATTTTGTGTGCCTTGTATTTTTTTTGGCCGTCCTCATAAATTCATATCTTCAAAATGCATCCGGCAGCCGCCATTTAGAATAGTAAATTGTTACAAGAGAGTTGGGGAGCGTATAAAGACTATGTGACTTCATTCTTGCTTCCTCCTAACCATGCGGTTCACCAAACCATTGCAAAATTATTTTTTGCAAAATGTTTTATTTCGCTGAAGTGTCATTGCGTAGAAAGCATTTTTCTCTGGTTCCGTCAACTATTTGGGATTGTTATAGAACAAACCTAACCTAATCTTACCTCATCAATAGGATGAATATTTGCAAGAATTATGAAAAATGTATGACTACAGGGGGAAAAAAATCTGCGAAGTGAAAATTCGGCGGAAACATACATTCGAACAAAAATAATTCTGTGAAAAGCCCTATTTTATAATGATGTTTTACCTGGTGGTCAAAGAAGTAATAGGGCAATCTAAATAGCTTATTTTTATATATGTAATATAATCTATTTTCCACTGTGTCGTAACAATCGTACATACATAATATACATATGCTTTTTTTGACGTATTAATGTTTTATTGGTAAGCTCGTTTTTTATGTTAATGGCTTGAAAGGTCTCTTGGAATCATAATACCTATTCGCTAACTGACCCGTTAATAAATTCCACAGTTGTCATAATCATAACAGTTTTTTTGTTTGAAGTCACGAACAGTCTCTATACGATCGTCCTAATATATATATATATATATATATTTATTAATATAGTAGCAAGCAAGATAGACACATAGAGAGATTATGTAATATAGTTAGTTAGGTAATATTTTATATTATTTTATTATCCGCTAACATCCGAAGCCCAAGGCAGACGGAACCCTCGTTTTTTACCAAACTAGTGCCAAATTTACAACAGTATTAAATGTATTCGGTTTATACCTACAAAACTGAACTAACATTTATAACTTCGTCGTTACATAGTTATTCCTAGCCAAACGTACACGGTTCAGAACGAAACCGGAAATTAAACTATCTTAAGTTCACTAAACAACTCAAATAAAAATCACGCAATAATAACATTCACATTAGATTTTGAGATATTAACGTGCTTCCAATATATCTCTACCTACACAAACCTCCAAGAAAACAGCTTACTCCCTTCTGAAATGCCGGCAACGCATCTGTAACTCCCCTGTACAACACAACTATGTCACGCGACGCGACTCTTTCTCGCGCGAGAAGTGTTACCAGTCTCTTTCTTCACAGTACTGTGGGAGAGTGACGGGCGACAAGAGTCGCGAAGCCATGTTTTGCAGACGTGTTGATGTTACAAGTGTTTATGGGCGGCAGTAATCACTTATCATCAGGCGATCCCTTTGCGCGTTTGCCGCTAATATACAAAAAAAGCTATGTAGTGACTGTTCTTCCATTTAGTCTTCCTATATTACCACCCTATTGGCGTTACCTTATGTTATACCACCAGTATGGAGTACCGGTTCTTGATGATGGAATATGATTCCAAGTTAAAGAGTCCCATAGCAGGTGTAAAGTTCCTTCGAAACGGTAGATTTAAACGCTTAACTATTGCGGTACAGCTGTCGTACTTAATTGCATTGATTAGCATAGGTTATATAGGTATAGATAGTGTAAAATATGTATATATAATTAGATTTGCACCGAGAGACTGTTGAGCATGTGGTGTCCGTAATTTAGAGATGTCATGCAATAGGAATGCATTCATTTAGAAAGCACAAGTAAAATTACGATTTAATTTATGTATCATTTCGTGAACGCCTATTTATAAAGGATAAAAAACTTACTTCAATAAAATTGTATCTTAAATTTCAAAATTAATATTTTAACCGCTTAAGTATTCATTCTTGAACGCCAATATTCTAAAAACTTACTTAAAGAAATTACATCATATATAATAAACTTTTATTTGTAGGTAAGGAAAATTTGATTCTCATAAAAATCTAATTTAAATGGCATATTTTTGTTACGTAATCTATCTCTATTCGAGCTTTATCTCGTTCGAATATGTGAATTGTATCCTCCCTATAATTATCACGCATAAGGCGCGAAGACATTCCCGTAGGTTTGTACTCCCACACAGAGTCCGACCTCAGGGTAAAAGTCATGGTTTAGTACATAACATACCCAGGGCAGTGAATTCGTGAATGTCCCAGAAGTGTTCACGAACGACCTACACTGTCTAAAGATTTACATCTTGCCTCGGACAGCTTACACGCTTACGGCTGGGTTGACGTAAATAATAATATACCCTCTGCCTCCCTACGATGTATGATGCGCCTAAATTACGGAGAACGGCAAGTTCAACAATCTATCTGTAAGGATAGTCGGTATTAGCGCGCCACACGGGGTAACCGCGAACATAAATATATCGAAAAGTGCATACGTAATACAGCTAACGTCTTACAACCACGCAACTAAGTTAGTTGTGTAACTTAGTAGCAGTATATACGACATAAAAAAGTAGAAATTAAAGTGGCTATACTGTAGTGTCGTCCCTTTGTAATCAATCTAAGAAAAAAGGGACGACAGTAGTGTTACTTTTAACTTCTACGCTTTCTTGTCACACTGTACTTACTTTTCGATATTTCTTATATATATATGTATATATCCCACGTGGCGGGCTTGGTCCAACAGACCTTACTAGTATAAGAAACTGAGTATATGTAGTTTTTCTTTTGACATAATAATCTATCGTTACTATCGAATTATTCTTTTTTTTCTGTTACGTCGGCTACTTGTAAATATAATCGAGTCGATCAGTTTCTTTGGACAGTTCAGAAAAGAGCACATCGTTATAGTGAATCCTACACGTAGAGGTAGTTTAAATCGCCTTGCAGGCAACGACTATTTAAACCGCGTTTTTTAAATACGGTTAATAAATTGTGTATTATAGTCGCTGACTATAGATTGTTTAGATTGGTACATTTAAAGGGTTTAAATATAGGTCTTTTAATATCTTAACTTTTAAGGTGAAGGGTAATAATAATTGACATATTCTGTAGCAAGGAAATATTGTAAATTAATATTGTTTACACCAATATTAGCAAGTAATTATCAAGTCTACCAGTACTATGATTTACTTACGAATGACCAATTCGTTTTATTTAATAATATTAGGTATATACTGAAAGTATATAATGTAGCAACCAGAATTATTAGGTTGATATCTACATATGACATGATCACGTCGGCCAAAAATATCTGACTTACATTAAATAGGCAGTTTTTATTATACTTATACGTACAAGTGACGGTAAACTAAATAGTAATCGTTTGATTTAGAGAAATAATTCGGTTTGCGTCTTATTTTTTTGTTAATTTAGTGGGCGGTGTTCGCTTAAATATAGGGTATTTTATGATCGACAATCCTCCTTTGACAAGATGAACCTTCTGAACCCTAAGAACATTTTAAAGATAGACATTTTTAATTTTAGTGGAGCGAGTGGGTCTCCTGTACCTTCAGACGTGTAGTGCGTCTAGCATAACAGTGTCACGCAAGAGTTATGAAGAGTTTTGTATTTTTTTGTTCTGAATGCTATCATGTGCGAAATTAAATGTTCTCAGGGTTCAGAAGGTTCATCCTGCCAAACGATAACGCCCGATCATCAAATACCGCGTATTACACATTTATGTCGTGAACACCGTCCACTAATTGGTTTTATTACTTAAGAATATCTAGAATAAAATGGATATCTTTTCTGTCGGCTGTAGATTAAGTAATTACATATAACATAAATATCTTTAAAATGTAGCTACATATTGTTAGATAACTATACAGGTAGTTTCTTTAGGTTAGGTTTGTTCCTTTTCCCTTTTGTTATTTTATAAATTATAATTATTCTAATAATTATAGAAAAAAGCCTTGCTAAGTAAATTGATTTGAATTTAGTATTAATGTTGCGTTGTATCGTTTAACCTTTAAAATTGTTGAAGGCAGTATCAACTAGTTTAAGTTTGGATTTGTATACGTCATGCTAGTAGTTGAGTTAGTTATAAAATATGTATATTTATTATGTTATGTTTATAACCATCTGTCTTATGATATGAACATAATTCTATTGCTGAAGTCTGTTTTTTGTTGCTCAAGATAATAGAAAAAAACCACCAACAGAGCTACACCTAGTGACGCTAAGGAACTCCCCACATTAATGACTAGCGATTTTTGAGCAACAAAGCGCGTCTTTTCAGCGCCCGCGATGCGCCGACGCGTCACACAAGGTTCGCGTAGTGTCGACGATAGATTGTCACGCCAGTGGCGTTTTTCGAACACCAGTGTTTCCCCAGCGCCCTCAAAAGGACAACGCGTTATAAACATTAATGACCAGGCATCAGATTTTTGATAGTAGGTAGGTATGAGTATGAATTAAATTTTAATGTTAATATCAGCTCCATAGCTCTCTTAAGTCTGACCGTGCTATTAGAAGTCCGATGCATATCAATGACAGCCGCGTGTCCGCCAGTGAAATGCTGACGCTCGATAACGACGTCAATGTTTTTGTTGACGATGCGCAAACGTTGCGTCTCCGCTGCGCTAGCGGTCGCATGACGCTGACGCTCAAAATTCGCTTGTGGAGTCTCTCTAAGTAATCCATAGCTGCATAGTTTGCTTTAGTGGATTTCCATATTCCTTGTCACGATATACTATGGAATTTTGTTTTTATTCTTACAGGCGTTTGGAGTTTTGTTATAAATTTAACCATTATTAATTACCTCAATAAGTTACATTTTTATTTGTTACATTAAGTCGCGGCTGCGTGGCTAAAACGGTCAAGGGAATGTACTTAGTTGAAAAACAATGTCGCAGTGTCATCTGTGTTTAGGGTCTTTGCACACGAAGTTTTTAGACGCAGCGCAGTGAACGGCCATTCCAGCTTGTATAAAATAACTTGTGGAATGGATCCTTATTGGTGTTTGAACATTATGTTATCTTTTAAGGAGCGACCACACCGCTCAAATGCGGTTTTTTACGCATACTGCCCCCATCGAGGCTTGATGTTGATGATGATGATGAGTTGTGACGCGTATAGTTGAAATTTTGTAAGATGTCCGAATCGTCATCAGGCTGCGTTTCCACCAGAGTTGTGTGAGGATGCGTAGCGGGGGATGTGTTTTTGTTAACCAACTGATTTTATTGGTTAACAAAAACACATCCCTCGCTCTCGCTACGCATCCTTGCACTGGTGGAAACGCAGCCTAAATAGCGTATGTAAACATGACCCTAGAAAGCCGTTATCTTATACGTAAATGTAAAGAAGCACACTTTAGGAACAATGGCAGCAAGGAACAAAAATACGCAAACAAATTTATATCATCTTTTCTTAATCTAAGGTTGAAATTGAGCATAGTTCTTGGAAAGCGGAACTCGGGGAAACTTTCGACTTTTGTGCTCCAGTATATCATATTTCAATGAATTAGGATATTGCAATTCCAACCTTGTAACTTACAAAAGACATTTGAAACAAGAAGGCATTAGCTTGCGTATTTTTTTGTTAGGTATTTGCTTCCATTTGTTCCAAAGTGAGTTTCTATACAGGAGTAAAACAATGACTTTGTATGGTCATGTTTACAAGATAAGCTCTCAAGTGGAATTCAAGTTGGCAAAGTTTCAACTCAAATTGTGCCGTCATCACTGTCCGTCGCTTTGTTGTATTGTTGTTAACGAGTACCTTATTTCGCCAAAGTTAACGGAATATGTTAGGGTAATTTTTTTTATTACGGTTGTATGACATTATCATTATCGGTATTCGGTTTTTACGGCGGTTCCATAAAATAAGTTTTTTTTGGGATTTGTTTTATTTTTTATTAGCTATGGTCTCTTACGAACCAAAATAAAGTTAATTTAAATAATTATTATGTTAACTTTTGATTTGAGTTGCCATTTTAACAGGCCATTTTATAACAACATTGTTGATCTATCTCTACTATTGTTCACTTCTGAAATATATTTTTTATATAATTCGTTTACTATAATAATAATATACTATAATAATTAATAATAATAGAGTATGATTTTGTATTATTATTTTTGAATCTTTTATTTACATTAATTGGTCTAGTATTTATATTTAAACTAGAAGGCATTTAAATGCAAAATGGGGTAAAATTATTATTTTGATAAACGTCGACTTTACCAAAAACGGTAACATACTTAATAGTGTTAAATTATTTTCGACCAATCATTCCTATTAATGCACTGTAGACTTAAATAGCGTAGTTATAAGCAATTGACTATTTTAGATTAAAATTTACTGTAATGTAATGAGAGTGTAGATAGTTGTCAATGATTCACCGCCCGAGTCATTTTCAGAACACTTTCCTCCCAAGGGCTGTGCTACAATGCGGAAAGCAACCAATACAAACAAGTTAATTCCTAAAACCAGGAAGTTCCCTCTTAAGAACCTTGGCGTACGTTTTTTCAACGAACAGACGACATGCGTGTTATCTGTGCGTTTACAAAAACGTCTCGTGCAAAGGACCAAATGTACCAAATTTTAACGGAAAGTGAGGTCGGAAGAAAATTTAAACCAGTTTCTTATTCGAAGTGAAAGCTTGTCTAAGTCTAATACCAACGTGCAACGCTGTTGGGCTCGCCAGCGTTGTCAATCCTGAATCCTGATCACTCCTGTCAGTCAATCCTAATGATTTAAGGTTATGAATTGTGATACATACATGTTTATCAATCTAAGCAATGTAAGTATTTGGAATCTGTACCATCTCGGAGGTTAGTTACACGTTACACTACAATAAAATAACTCAACTAGTTTAACTACTTGAGAAATAGCCAAATTGTGCTAAGTAGCCAAAATTATGCAAATTTTACGTAACTTATTTTAGTTACTAGTCCTCAGTTTGACTGTCCTCCGATTTATGTAACTAGCATTTGGTCTACTTCATTTGGGAACTAATCTTTTTTCAGTGATGATTATGAGAAAGGTTCAATTTGGACAATTGGATGTTAAGACTTAAGAGATTAATCATTGTAGCAGAGCTCTTGTTTGTATTGTAGTTAGAGGTTACCAGCTAGACGCGGCACTGGTACTTAATGGTAATATCATGGACCTAAGAACTATTACATAATACCTTATTTACATGTGCGTTCCACCATCATGTTGTAAACGGCGCCATCTTGGAGTGGTCTCAGTCCCACTAAATTCAAGAAAAAAGCTGCGTTATTCTTGAGTTCTATTGGTCCATTGTAATATCAAAATGTATTGCTATATCTTTCAAAATGTACCATTTGATGCCATGTTGAGCTGGAAAGACCAATTACTTAGTTTCGTGGTGGAAAGAATTTCATGACGTCAGACGAAGTGGTTGCCCTTTTATTTCATTTTATAATTAAATTGCTTTCCGAAATTTGGGTTATTTAGCAAATATATATTTTATTATTATAAATATTGTAAGTTAAGATGATGTTTTAAGTGTTTAATCTACAACGTTATAAAGGTGATATTTATTTGATAAATAAACACTTGTGCCAAAAACTGTTGCCTTCGAAAGAATTCGTGTCAAATTTAGTACCTACACCAAATTTAATAAAAATCTGTATACATATACCTATTTGAGTTAAAAAAAATTTTTTGCAGTATTTTTATTGTGGCTTTATTTATGATTATTTTTTATATTGTCAAGAAATCAGCGGCGGCATCATTTGTCTCTGGGCGTCATTTCGAAATTAGGCTGTGAGCTCTTAAATCAGTATGTTGTAATAAAGTTTGGCTTTACGAAACGTGTATTTGATTTCACCCCAAATCCCCCACCCCTTTAGGGTGTGTCTCCACTGAAGCGAAGCGGAGCTGACGCGTGCGCAATCATCTAATGTACGATTCACATTGACCGGGCCGGGCCGGGTCGGCTGCCGCCGCGCCGCGTCGCAACGGGCGCTCTGGAAGTCGGCAGGGGCCGACCGCGTCCACTGACCAGGTCGGGCGGGTTCGGCTGCCGCCACGTTCCAGCGGACGCTGGAGCGCCCGGCGGCAGCCGACTGCGTCCGTACGCGCGATTCAATTCTAGGGCGAACGGAGCCGGTAGCGCGCGGCGGTAACCGAACGGAGCTGATGGCGCGCGGGGGTGACCGAACGGAGCCGCCTACGCGCGACGACAGCCGAGCACCTCCGTCCGCGTCCGCAAGCGCCCGATCGGCCGGCAGCGGCGCCAATAACATTCGAATACGGGATCTAACTATTGCACAGAAGCTCCACATTCCTTTGGCAACTATTTAGATGCGCTTGAGCGTGCGCCGACTCCGCCCGGTCAGTGGGAATCGTACATAAGTAGAGATCTGTATTTCAGCTTCACTTCACTTTTGTGATTGGTCGATTCCACACGTCTCCGCTCCACTCCGCTTGAGTGGAGACGCACCCTTGGGCTGCTTGTCCACAAAAGCACAAAACAGATAAGTACAGAAATCAATCTACATACAAGCGCGCTCGAGCAAACGCACACATAGACATTGCTCACGGACACGTCAAGCGGATGGCACTAGCGCTCGCACTGGTCTGAACTGGTCCGAGATATCGTGTCCGTGAGCAATGTCTTTGTGTGGGTTTGCTCGAGCGCGCTTGTATGTAGATTGATTTCTGTACCTATCTGTTTTGTGACAGAAGCCTTGTTTAATATGGACCAAACACATTCTTCAGATTTAAATGCACTTCTTTTGAGTTTCACAGAGACAGGGTTGGTCCATTTTATCCGCTCCGTTTATGTGGACAGGCTTCTGCAAGCTGTTAAAATGGTCTTAGGGCTTATATTTACGTGTCTGGTTGGTTCTTGAACATTTTGAACGCCTCAGTCGGTTGTGGCCGACAACTAAAAGGGTACGTTCAGATGAGCATTTCTCAAAAAGTTTGTACACAATTAAGACAGAAAATGAAAGTCAATATAATTTTCCAATTTTGTACCAATAATTTTAGTAATTTTATATCAATGTTATGGCTATGATCGTGATTAATGTTTTGTCATGCTAAAGGATAAAAGGGTGCAAATTTTCTGCCTTAATTGTGTACACAAACTTTTTGAGAAATGCTCACGTACTCTTAAGCGTACTCCGCGCGATTACAACTATAAAAATTGGGCAAGTGCGAGTCCGACTCGCGCATGAAGGGTTCCGTACCATAATCTATAACAAGTTTGTTGTATGGGAACCCCACTTAAATATTCATTTTATTCTATTTTTAGTATTTGTTGTTATAGCGGCAATAGAAATAGGTATATCGTCTGCGAAAATTTCAACTGTCTAGCTATCACCGTTCTTGAGATACAGCCTGGTGACAGACGGACGGACGGACAGCGAAGTCTCAGTAATAGGGTCCCGTTTTTACCCTTTGGGTACGGAACCCTAAAAACAGGCGTTAAAAATCAAGTGGTGTAAGTAATCGCTCGTTAGAAAAACGCGCATCAAGCGCCCATCATCTGAAAGTATTTACCCTAACGGCCGGTTCACACCGGAATGGCAGCGGCCGGCAGCGACGCGGCGAGCACATCTAATGTGAAATAATTAAACTTTATCTACATAATTAAAAAGACCAATATCACTTTAATAACTCGAACAGGCCGCGGCGGCGAAACTAGCGGCGCCGCGCGGCTGCTCGCGTCGCCGCGGGCGGCCGCGCGCTCTCCGCGCTGCTCGCCCCCGCCCCGCCCATCAGTTCTCTGTATTCTAGAAGTCGAGGGGGGCGGCGCGCGGCCGCCGGCGGCGACGAGTCCGCCGGTGCCGGCCGCTACCCTTCCGGTTTGAATCGGCCCTTAATCAGTTACAATATCTAGGTAGTCCGCAAGCGCAGATTGGGATTCGGGTAATGAAATCAGAGAGGTCTTATATCGATCGCATAAGAGCGAGTGAGTGAGGCTGGTATACACCTCATGAATCACATTCTGTTAGCTCGCGTAACTACTTACTTAAATATAAAATAAAACCGTGAAGTCCGAAAAAAAACACGCCGAAATTTATTTAAAACAGATCAAAAATCCAGTATGTGCACACATGAACAATAAAATTACATCTATATTTTAGACCTACGAGAACCAAAAACGTCCTAATATAAATTCTAAAATACAATTTTTCCTAATATTCTTCGCCACCTTCACCCTCGCCCTCTCCGGAGTCCATTCCGACCTCCTCGTAGTCCTTCTCGAGCGCCGCGAGATCCTCCCTGGCCTCGGAGAATTCTCCCTCCTCCATCCCCTCACCGACGTACCAGTGGACAAAGGCTCGTTTCGCATACATGAGATCGAACTTGTGGTTGAGTCGCGACCACGCTTCTGCAATGGCCGTGGTGTTTGACAGCATGCAAACAGCTCGCTGCACCTTGGCCAAGTCTCCACCAGGCACTACAGTAGGCGGCTGATAGTTAATGCCCACTTTGAAGCCGGTAGGGCACCAGTCCACGAACTGGATCGTACGCTTGGTCTTGATCGTCCCAATGGCGGCGTTGACATCTTTCGGCACTACGTCTCCTCTGTATAACATGCAGCACGCCATGTACTTTCCATGCCTCGGATCACATTTCACCATCTGATTGGCCGGCTCGAAGCAAGCGTTAGTGATCTCTGCGACTGACAACTGCTCGTGATATGCCTTTTCAGCGGAGATCACAGGAGCGTACGTGACTAGAGGGAAGTGGATGCGCGGGTATGGCACCAAATTGGTCTGGAACTCTGTAAGATCTACGTTCAGCGCGCCGTCGAAACGAAGAGAAGCCGTGATCGAAGATACGATCTGTCCGATCAACCGGTTCAAATTTGTGTACGTCGGTCGCTCGATGTCCAGGTTCCTTCTACAAATATCGTAGATCGCCTCATTGTCTACCATGAAGGCGGCATCTGAGTGCTCCAGAGTCGTGTGCGTAGTCAGAATGGAATTGTACGGTTCCACGACAGCTGTGGAAATTTGTGGTGCGGGATATATTGCGAACTCCAGTTTAGACTTCTTGCCGTAGTCGACAGAGAGTCGCTCCATGAGCAGAGATGCAAAACCGGAGCCGGTGCCGCCGCCGAACGAGTGAAAGATGAGGAAGCCTTGCAGGCCCGTGCATTGATCGGCTAGTTTGCGTACCCTGTCCAATACCAGGTCAACGATTTCTTTACCGATGGTGTAGTGGCCTCTCGCGTAGTTGTTGGCTGCATCCTCTTTGCCGGTTATGAGTTGTTCGGGGTGGAACAGCTGGCGATAGGTTCCGGTGCGCACCTCGTCGACCACCGTGGGTTCCAGGTCTATGAATACGGCCCGAGGAACGTGCTTACCCGCGCCCGTCTCACTGAAGAATGTATTAAACGAGTCGTCGCCTCCACCCACGGTCTTATCCGAGGGCATCTGCCCATCCGGTTGAATCCCATGCTCTAGGCAATACAACTCCCAGCAAGCGTTACCAATTTGCACACCAGCTTGTCCGCCGTGAATAGATATACACTCACGCATTGTTGATTATTTGTGATTACTAGTTAATAACTTAAAATTAAAAAAAACTTAATCTTTGGCTATTGGTTCCTTCTGGATTTACTCCAAAATTCGAACTAAACAAATGGCACAAATACTACTAAATTCAATTTTGAAATGAGCATCTGAGATTTGAAATTTAGTTTTAACCACAGTTTTTTATGCCAGTATTTTCGATCTAGTTTGGTGCTTTCAATGAGGATTTATTATGAAACATGCAACCTTAGCCGAAGCGCAAATTATTAGTGTTATTTTCTCATTTTCATTTACCGTCACATTTCAAACATGACAATGAGACTGATCTACTATCACGATACTATCACGGTATAGTCAAGGTGGAAAAAAGTCATCCATCCGCACGTCCCCAGGCAAACTCATTGACCTCATTGTAGAAACACGGAAGTGACTACGTGTTTTAAAGTAGTTTCTATAAGTAGTAAAACTACTGAATCACAGCAATATTTTTCTTCAGGCAACACTTATCTAGAGTAACGTTGTCTTTGGTCATACGTCATACGTCATTTTATTTTATGTGCACAACTCAACTGTCAGATTTTCATCAACAAAGTTTTATAGCCTTTTCTTTTGTAATACTTGTAATTATATTTTAAAAACTAGATTCCGAGAGAATGTCGGACGAAGATATCGAAAAATGGATGAAAGACGGTCGCAACAAAGGTCAGTTTATATACTTACACAATGTATTTTAGTGTTGTTATTGTTAAACAGCAATGGCTTAATCAGCTATCCACATAACAATTTTTAGTATTAATTTACATTACGAACAGAGAAACTCAGGTTCTTTTCACGCGGTTGTGGCTTAATATTATTTTATCAATTAAAAATGGGACGCGTCTGCATCACAACCTCAATAAATCAAAGGTCTTGATTTGGTTTTTTCATCTTGTTACTCGTTAATTAAGTATGTTTTATCGCCCTACCTATCAAGGTGTAATGCAGCATCACTGGTATTGTACGAATTATCATATCCTGCTTATTTAATTTTGGGCTCTACTCATCAATCTCTCTCATCAAGGCCTCTGATGCCTGCTTTAACTGAACAACACTTGATCTTAAACGTTAATTTACTGGACCAGCGATTTGCTCACAACTATGGTAGTTCTTAGCCCTGAAAATAAAGTAAGTAAGAAGCTATGCCTTTAGTCATAGTTGGTTATGATCATACCCCAGAGTATTCAGTGCACAAATGATTCAACGCCTACTGTTGGCCTAGTGACGTGAATAAATGTCGACGCGGCTGGCTTGGTTTGTAAAGACCTGCCTACTGAGCCGGCGGTTCCGGGTTCGAATCCCGGCCAGGGCAAATATTTAAGTGTGAACTCGAATATTTGTGCTTGGGTCATGGTTGTTCTATGTATTTGAGTATATATTTATCTATATAAGTATGTATGTCGTTGTCTAGTACTCATAACCATACCACGGATAAACGGGGGCAAAAATGTACCGGTGCTAGTAATTGATTAAATGTAGATTAAATTTATCGACATCGATAAAATGCAATTTTGAATCACCATTATCATAACTAATGGCTAAGTTGGAATACCTTTTAATTATGTGCAAACCTCATTTATTTATAATTATGGCAACTATAAACAACTGATATCTGACATTGAGACTGGACTAGAATCACTTTTGACAACTTTAAAGTCTGAAAATGTAGAAAAAAATGTTGATTGAATATTACGAAAACTACATAAAATATCAAATAAGATCATTCATCAAATTTTTTTTTGTTTATATGATTATATAAAATCCTAGTACTACACAACAGTTGTAAGTCATCTTTATCGATATCAAGTAATAAAATTTATTTAATATGTCCTCGCACTATTAAACGTCAGTTCAGATTTGCCCCCGTCAATCCGGTGTTTGCTCATATCACAAGCCTGCTTGAGCTTAATTTGGGACTAGATTGATTTGTGTGAGGTTGTCTGATATGTATTATTATTTATATTATTTTATTATCAGTAAAACCTCAGGTATGGGTATGATTCACTTTTTCAGTGGTATAGTTAGTAGCGGATAGATGGTGCCAAGCCCTGCCTTTAGAATGTCAGGCCCTGAGACACTGAGTCTGCAATTTCTATATTTGTAGAGTCGCCATCAGATCTATCGCAGCGTATAAGGTGTCCATAAATATCTAAACACGACTCTTATTGAATGGGCGTTACAGTACATGGCCAGATATTTATGAACGCCTTATAAGCTGCAATATATCTGATGGCGACTGTACCTGGGTACACTGACTATGGATATTGTAAGACAATGAATACCAGAATACCAGCCATCAAAAATCTATCTATAAAGCCTAGTAGTAAAGGGTTAAAATGGCAATAAAATAGGATTGTGGACCAAGTCTTCCTGAGTTGTCGGCACTAGGTATTTTCACAGAATATTGTAGTAAAACAATAGATTTTTTTTTACCAGAAAACCTGATTTCTATTTAGTTTTAATGTTCAGGAAACCTTTAATTAATTATTATAATTTATTTTGGGTATAGATTTGCAGGTGTCAACCAGCTGTTCCAGCTTCGAGGTGCTGGACCCGCACGACCCGGTGCTCAGCCGGCTCGCTACGCAGCTGTTTAAGCGCACCAATGACTACCTTCAGGGCGAGATGTCTGCAGGACAGGTACATATACAAGGAGGACCTTAAAATTTACCCACTGTAAAGGCAGTGAAAAGTTAGTGAATATTTATTGCCACATCAATGCCCGGCCTGTCCTAACCTAGCCTTTTGTGTTCTATGCTCTACATTTTCCTCACTCTTCATTGTCTTGATTATTTTAAGCTACACAGTTCTAACAAGAACACATATATCGAATATACATAAATTGTGATAACTGAAATAGTTAAGAATGCTTTCTGAAAAAAATGACTAACAGTTGATTTACTTTCGGTGTTTCTTCTCAACAGTGGTCACCTCTTGTGAAATGCCAGTAGACTCAGACATGTAAAAGTTTTATTTAATTTTAATGTTTTATATTGTTTGTGTCATCATCATCACCAAAATGTTATTTTGGTCAATCAACTATTTTCTGCCGTGACGTCCCCTGGGTCACTTTTTAATACTACGTTTTTCCGTGATTATATTTAGGAAAATCTTTGTAATTTTAGCAGTTATAAGCCCATTCTTAACTATCTCCTGACAATACCAGTAATATAAATTATCAACACTTTTCTTAGAAGTTTATTCAGTGTTGTCCCCTGGGTCACGGGAGAATAACAGCAAGAACAAGTTGATGCACCCATTTAGTAATTGAGAATTAATTGTAATTCCCAGGATCACTACAACCTGCTAGAGCAGATCAACCGACTGACCATAACGAAGTACGCTGACCTCCGCAACTTGGCCGTCAACTTGAGCAAAACGCTCAATGAGTACAATGAGATGTGTAAGTACCCTGGTATCACTAACGTATGCGGTTCAAACGGTCGTGGCGTCACCGATAGGTTTCTCCGGAAGACCAGCGCCGGTTCCCGGCATTTATGCTGAGGTGTGACCTTTTCGTGGCATACACAACAACGGTTTTATTGTATTTTTAATATTTGTCGCCACTTTGTGTATGTTAACGAATAAATTTTCATTCTATTCTATTCTATTCTAAAGAGCTAACATACTTAGGTACCTGTCGAGCAATACGGTATTTGATTGTAGTGAAAATAAATTGTATCCTCGAAACCAGTAAACACACATCCAAAAATACACGGAACCAAATAAACTACCACTTTTGGGCATTATACTATTTTTAATTTAACGAATACTTATAAGGAGACTGATTTTGACTACTGATTTTTATGACGTCACAAGCCAGTATCTTCATAGAGAATTCATACTAACACATTTTGACATAACATAAAGTTTATAAAGTGTAACCGATTTGAGGCTCAAATTTTGAGCTGTCAACAAATACCGTATCGGGAAATTAGCACAGGAAAAATAGGTACATCAATGAAACTTTGTTTTATAACTTTATCTTGGCACTAGAAATGATGATCTGCCGAGTCCTGCCAAAATTATGGGGGTAGGCCCACTGGGGGAAGTAAGGGCAGGGGGCATATTTTAAAAGATGAACATTTTACAAACTTGGCGAGTGAAGTGTCATTTTGTATGTCATTTCTCGTGCTGAATCGAATGAAACCATGCACATACATATTAGGATCAATATTTTGCGAGATATAAGAGTAGAGGGATTAATTACCTGACAACTTAGAGTGAAATTATATATAAAAAAAAAACTATTTATTTTCAGAGATGCATTAAAATTACACCCGCACAGAAATTAACCTTAAATCTCTATTCTCATCCAATCGAGTCTTTCACTCATCCTTCATCTCGCTCGCACAAACGTTCCGTTTCCCTCATATGATCTATTTTTTCAGACAACACCCAAATCCGGCCGTTGTTGCAGCAAATAGATGCCATAGACGCACAGGTATCTCGATTCGAAGCCAACGCCTACCGTCTAGACGCGTACACCAAACAGCTCAAAGCTCGCTTCAAGGAACTAGAGGACAAATAGAGGCAGTTTGTCTGAATACCCTTTTTTTTACTACGACAGTGGCAACAAGCGGCACGCCCGATGTTAAGCAGTTACCGCCGCCTATGGACGATTGCGCGGTGCCGACCCTTTAAGAGGCCTTATTCCTTCCAAATTTAATTTTTTTCACATTATGACAAATATATTGATAATTTCAACCAACTTTTTGCAGTGAATAATTCTTTTTCCCGAGTTTTAGGTAGTAACATAGCTATTTCATGCTTTCATTGCGTGCAGTCGAAAATAAGTTGAAAAAACTAATTTTCCGCGTGAATTTTGTCAATTTCGAGTAGGTTTTGAAACAAAAATTATCAATGAAAAATTAAAACTGTAGGTTTCAAATATATACTAATAAATCCCAATAGCCCTGTTCTAGGTAGTAACATCAATAATATGTTAAGAAACGTGTTTTATAATAGAGAAAAATGACTAAAATAATCAGCATATTAAAAGGAATAAGGCCTCTTAAGATGAACCGCATACTGTAGCGCCCGGGGAAAACCTCAGTAGCTCATTCCACCAGTTCTCCACCATTTAGGCTCCAGTGTGTGAGGATGAACCCTGCCGATGGCGAGCAGTGCGATGGTAGAAAGTAGCCGTGGGCATCATGTCAAACAACTCCTCAGAACACATCGCATTATTACAGACGGTAGAACACACAAGGAGGCAAAGTCTCTTCAGACTTAGAGGCTCGATTCCATCTTCTTCTCGAGAACGAATCAAACATACATATTTCAACCGCGAGTATTTTGTTCGCAGACTTATTCGAGCCAACGAACTTTCTTTGTGATGCTATTTCGCGAAATCGTATTCGAGATTGACATACAGCCGCTGAAAAGTAAAAAAATAATAGTCGATTACTTTAAGATTTAATTAAGCTTTGGCGAAATATTTATATGTATAAAATAATTAGAATGAAAGTAGTTTTTAGTTTTCTATGCTTAGGTACAATGGATGGTATTCGTATGTACCAAAGAGGTGTGTAATGTTAACATTAAAAGTACAACTGTGTATGGAAGATTTTTGTGAGCAGCATTTTGGCTTCGCCTATATCGGATGAAGCTGAAATGCTGTACAATCTAGCCGATTTAGCGTTAGTTGGTCCTAAGTAGTGATTTATAAATTGATTTTACAAGGCGATGTGGTGTGGCCGATCAGAGACAAAGCCCTTTTCAATAAAAAATATTTAATACACATGTCTGTCCTATTCGGAGTTGTTGTTTTGTATGTATGAATATCAGGGAAAATGGAGACAAAAGGAACAAAATTATGGGCGTGAAGAAAAACGGCACACGATACAAAACCAACCATTATGTGTGAACAGTTGGCGTTACCAAAGTTAGCCTCACTCCATACATTCGTTATACTTCGTACATATGTCGCATAATATCTTTTAGTTTTTGTTTATAGGTAATAATTACCCCACCCCTATTATTGATAGGAAAAAGTTTTTCTGTAGCTTAAAAGTAAATGAAATGTTTTGTCTCGCCCATATACAGGCCTGCGCCTCTAGCACAGCTGTGACACGCGACTCTCGCGCGAGACATATTACCTATCTCTTTCTTCGCTGTACTGTGAGAGGGTGACGGGCTATGCATGTCGCGCGACATTAGTCGCGAAGTGTAGTTGTGCTAGACGGGCTGGTACAGTCGCCATCAGATATATCGCAGCATATAAGGCGTTCATAAATATCTGAACACGACTCTTATTGACTGGGCGTTACGGTACATGTTCAGATATTTATGAACGCCTTATATGCTGCGATATATTCTTTATAACTTTTATAAGTGACGTGAAGTAATTGGTTATATAGCATAAGTTTCACTTGCGGCCGAAGAGATACACACCGGTGTTTCTACTGATTTATTTTTCCATTATTTCCATACTTTCTGATGTCACGCCTTTAACTTATTTAGCTATTCAATTCTCAAATTTTGAGACTGGTTACATACTTTTTGCTATTAGTTTAATACTTTTTCATGTTATTCAGTCAACGTTTTTTTTTTATCAGGGCTTGTAGTCTGACTAAATACACGAACCTTTTGTACGCCAAGGTCAAGATATACTTATCGTATCCACCAATTTTCCGTGACTAAACAGTGAAACAAGCGAGAGAGAAGTTAAGAATAAAGAACAAGTTTGTGCTTAATTGACTGTTTTCATTTTCATGGCTTTCAAAAGGTTGGTAATTATAAAATGCTGTAACTTTGGTCGGACTGATTTTCGTGGCAATAATTGATTATATTTAAAGTAATATATACATTCGTAATTTTATTTGTGTTTTATTTCATAACTCGTCGTTAGGGATATATAATTAGCACATTCATTGCCAGCAACGCATGTATGTATGCGTTCACCTTCATAAAAGTTTTGTTTCTGGGCCCGATAGTTTCCAATTTGTATGGGCAATGTTCTCAAGAACATCTCTATTCCTGATTAACGTATTTATTACGTGTTGTATGGCTGTTTCATTGGTCGATAACTCGGTCGATATAAGGCATGCGGGACTCCCCGCAGACGGCATAACGACCAATAGGTACAACTCATAATATTATTTCCATAACGAATGAAAAAAGGCATGCCTTTTTTCATTCGTTATGGAAAATACCGCACCCCGCATGCGGAACCTATCGACCAATGAAAACAATTCCCCGCATGCGGGCGCCCTATGGCATGCGTTTTGGAAATCTACCGCACCCCGCATGCGGGCCCTATCGACCAATGAAACTGAGCCAGTATAGTTAGTAACAGTCAAAGTGGCCATGGCCAAATATGTCGTAACTAGGACGCGCCCGCAACACTGCGTATTTTTTTCTTTACCGTAGACAGCTAAAAAGTATCTTATAACCATCTTTGGATGTCCGCCTAGCCCTGTACAAAAAATGGTTAAAATTTTGCCGGCCGTTTCGGCGTGATGCGAGGACAAAGGAAATTAGGAAAACAGATGGCGCCAGACTGGTGGTGGCGTGGCGCCCGCGCTCATACTAAACAAATGACGATCCTGCATCACGCTGACAAGATTTTCCTGAAATCATGACCACTCTCCATAGAAAACGAAGTTTCAATACAAATATAAAATGTTATGATAGTATGGATATATTTCATGCTGACTGTACTATATATAATATAGAATATCCAATAAAACGCAAATATCACAAACTAGTTCCTTTATTATCCAATAAAATAACTACAGTAATATTTCGATTGAAAAGGACCACAACACAATCTGCTGATAAACATTTACTTTGACACCGATCTTATTCTATTGTATATTAATAGACACAAGGAAGGAGCAAATATATGCTATGACCACACTACTGGACACCGGTACTAGGTGACAGTTTAGAAAACTTATGTCAGTTTCACTCACAGACAACCCCCACTAGACGGAGCATGTAAGGCGACCCGCGCGCACCAACGATATGGTACGGCAAAACATTAAAGTATCAACACGGCGGCCACCGTTTAGTTGCGTCCTTGTTTATGATCCATGCGTACGTCAACGAAAAAATAAATTAAAAAAATAACATGTTAAATTGTAGTGTTAAGTGGTGTAGAGAGACCTCATAAACATGGACGCAACTAAACGGTGGCCGCCGTGTTGATACTTTAATGTTCTGCCGTACCATATCGTTGGTGCGCGCGGGTCGCCTTAAGGTCGCCTTACATGCTCCGTCTAGTGGGGGTTGTCTGTGGTTTCACTCGAGGGCAGAACAGTGTGGAGGGACAGTCATCATCACATCAGCCGATAGAACTCCACTGGTGGACAAAGGCCTCCCCAAAGTTCTCCACAACGATCGGTCTTGCACCACCGTATAATTTTTTCCCGCGGTCCTAACCAAGTCGTCGGTCTACCTTGTTCCTTCCCACGTTGCGTTTTCCGGTCCGCGGACGCCACTCAAGTACACTTTCTGTCACAACGACCATCGATTCTACGAGCAATGTGCCCACTGCCGCTTAAGTTTGGAGACTGTCTGAGCTATATCTACAACCTTGGTTCTCTTGCGGATTCGATCCCGCAAGGAAACTCCGAGCATAGCTCGCTCCATTGCCCTTTGAGTAACTTTGAGCCTTATGAGGCCCATTGTGAGCGACCACGTTTCAGTGAATTATGTCATCAATGGCAACACACATGATTGGAAGTAGTATTTAAAAATAGGACAGTCAGGTTCGCGTAAAACAAGTCTGGACGTGCGCGCACACTGTCCTGCTCTTTGCGCTGCCCTCGCCTTCACACGAGTCCAGGCACACGACAGACGAGCGAGAAAGGTTGTGGGAGCAAACTGCTCCGAAAAATAGACCAGGGAACTATCAACTGATCTGTCTTGGTTACTGTCAAGACAGTAACTGCTCTGTGCGTTCAAACATTAGCAGTACTTAACCATTGATACTAAGATCAAAGGTGGAATAGACCGGGAATCGAACACAGTACCTCTGGATTGCTGGTCCAGCGCGTTAACCTTTCCGCCACCCTAACTCCCCGGATCGAATTTTTCCTTATGCTTTGTGTGTCGATGTTTGCATCGTTTATTTGAAAGGCGTTACATCTGTTCTGCCGTCGTATGAAACCGGCATTAGGTAGAAAGAAGTGGAAATAAGGTGGTGTCTAGTAATATGGGGTCATGTAAAACAATTGACAGGCAATTAAAGCATTTCAATACCTTCTTCCGTTTCCTTCCATCGCGACGTAAATATGCGATTCAGCCTAATACGGCCCAAAGCTTTGTTCATAGATTACGATTATAATAAACTGAGCTTTTTGGTTCATTGAAGAAATTATCTCAGTACCCGGATTAGAGTAAGGGACAGTAAATACAAAGGAACCTTGACCATACACAATAGACCAGTTTCCTGACGATATTATAAATTAATCGACATAAACCACTAATATTTTTTATAAACCAATTAAGGTAATTCGGTCTTACATGATGTCATAGTTTGCGTTATTCCAGTGTTTCGAATTTGGAATGTCAGGAAATTAGCCTGTTTCATAGACTAAAATGTGAATTCAAAATGGCATACGAAAATAAAAAGTTATACCTAAGTTATGGTCCTTGAATCAAACAGTGTACTAAACCAAACATTTTTGTCATAGTAACTGCTTCAAACAGTTCTATGCCAAACTGTTTACTAAGTAAAAATTTACTAACAAAAAATAATAAATACAATTTGTACATAAATTCGTTTCACAAACAAATCAACTTACAATAATACTACAGAGACAACTAATTCAGATTTTGTGAATGCTTTGGCATTGTATGAGCAAGTGGGACAGGGCTCAATGTTTTATTATTGTAAGTAAAAAAAAAAAACTAGTGCCGTTACTTAATGTATGGCAAAAGTGAGTTAAATCTGAATATTTTTTGTTAACTATTTCTGTTCATTTTAAATGTTATTGCGCATAAAAAGCCGGGTTTTACTATTCATAATTGTTTTGTTGTTAATAAAATATAACTAATATTAAATATTTAATAATTTTTCAATATGCCTAACTAGATTAAAGTTAAAAATACATTTATTTTGATACATATAAAGTAACTGCCAGTAGGCCAGTAATTACTGGCCAAAGGAACCGTTAAGAAATGTGTTGAATAGAAAAAAATATAGATTATTTCTATATAATAAACATGCCTTGAAACAACCCAAGTATATAATATAATAATATATATTTTCACGAGTTCACATGTCAAAGTGTAGTGTAACTTTTTGAGACAAGTGCAGTTAACAATTCCTATATACCAAATGTATCACACTTTATTCCAAATGGATGGAATAAAGTTATAACACAATAATGATAAATAAAGTTATCACAACTTTTCTCCAAAAATGGTCCTTTTGGAATAAAGTTGCGATATACACATTCCAAATTGTCACATATCTATAAATATGTATAGATTTGGCATTTCGTATACTATTTGAATAATGAACTATGAAAATCATATTGTCGGATGTAAATAGTCGATTTTGCAAAATAAAACAAGTATAGTTACATAGAAGCTCCTGCCAAAGATGAACTTTTTTTAAACCGCGAATGCTTGAGCAGGTATTTTTCTAAATAATAATAAAAATGTCGCCATCAAAGTCACGAAGAACATTATTGTCATACTAATGCAACTTTTCATGTCTAAGTGGCGACTAATTTATATACATATGTATATATATTTTAATCTTACCATGATTATTTAAATTTAAATATGTATTTAAGATCCTGTGACATCACAGACACCGACTTCGGCATCCATTTTGTGACGTCACCAAACAAAATTACCTTATGTTACTAATATTAAAGTTTTTATATGATAATAATTTCCTATTAAAATAATGGAATACATTTTCATCGGATACATAAATGCTGTTACACATGGCTCGGTAAGAAAACCTATACAATTCCGTGTTAGGAACATTTAGGCCATATGAATATAGTTTCATAATATTAACTAACAATTTGTTTAAAGCGACAATTGAAGTCGCTGCATGGGCTGACACGCCTCGCTTCTCTCGTCGTCGCGCGTCCTTGAGCACGAACTAACTACCAGCGGCCTATGATAGTCGTATATCACGACACATAAATGACTAAGCAGTCGTCTCTTTCTAACAAGTGCCGTGAATGAATGACAGATTAATAAACCTTTATTGATCACGACATAAGAGACTATTATAAGACCGTAGCAAAGATCAGTCATCTGAGCCAAATACATGTAACATGCTGCTGAAACCTTCATACATGTACTGGTCTAAGCCACATTTCTTTACCCATTTTCGCCTTTACATATAAATAGATTAATAGAATTAGAACATATTAAACAATTGAAATTAGTTCATATAAAAATACATTTGCTAAATAAATAATAGTAGTAAGCTAAAATATAGGTTATTATGCTTATTACTCTTATTACCTAACACCAATTTAAAATATTTTCAAGTAACATCAATAATAATTCAAAGTATACAAAGACGATCTCGTACACAAACACTAAAGTACATTTTATTTTAAAATGAATATTTAAACTTGCATTTCAATAATACTATAAAGATATACTATGTTTTCTGAAAGTATAAATATAAAGTTAATCATTGCTGAAATAAAATTCCAAAAGAAAAATTAAAATTTTGAGCTTTACGTAGAAATCACAAAAATACGTAACAGTCTGAAGTAGAGACTGATAATATATATTAAAATACGTATATTATATACTTTAAAACGGCTTTTAATCGAAAATTTAACAAACAGCGAGCCTAACATCTAAGTTACTACTAGTTTTTCAGTTTCTTAGAGAATTGGCACTAAAAATACAAAAACAAAATACAAATGATATTACTTTAAAATATATATACCTAACCAGAATCTTTTCAATAAAAATAAATTAAAATCTTTTGGCTATGCAACGTAGTCCAACGGTATTAAGAATAGATGCTATAAAATATAAAGCAGTTTTATTTTAATATATCGTTCCTTATAATATAATTTTGATAATAACTTGAATTTATAATTATAAACATCAACATTTGAAAGCATGCACCATAAAGAAATGGACAGATTTGTCTTACACATAAGATACATCGCTTTAGCAACTAAGAAGATTCTATGTCCATTATCAAATCATTTTTCACGGTTCGTCGTGTACAATGGGTATGTTCGTGTAAGATCTTACTATAGGACACTGTTGTGGGGAAATAATGTTCAAGGTTACCATGGAAAATGACTCGCGGACGGCTCTACACAATAACCTACTTGGTTGGTTATATTATACAGAACTACTTGTATCGGTGTGCAATTATAGAAGAAAACTAAGTCAGCGATATATAGCTTCATGAAATGTCTTCGGGTCCGGTGGGGGTCGCTCTGTGAAAGAAACATGTTTATCATTAGGTGTATTTCACACGGGAAGGTGCCTGCAACTTACAAGCAATCTCCGTTTCGGCGTGACGATAGGACAAAGACAATTTTACGTACAAATGTCACTGTTAAGCTGTTTCTTGTAGTAATGACCCATCTCCATACAAGACTGATTTTAAATAAATCTGATTTTTATTTTGTTGTCGATTTTGTTTTTTTCTCAGAAATCAATAAAATTTGGTCAGTTGGTAAAGTTGCTTATGCTGAACAAGGTAGGCCCAATTTCACGATCACTCCTACAAAATTTTCCATTGAGTTACAAAAAATGTATGGTTTTTTTTTGTAATTTCGTATTTTGTACTGAAATTTAGTTGAAAATGAGGAGCTCGAATTACAAAATAAATAATTCGACACCAAAATAAAAATGGTCCCATAAGTCAATTTCTGTCATACATTTTGCGTAACTCAATGGAGAAAAAATTGCAGGACATATCGTGAGATTGGGCTTACCATGATATTAGAAGAAGCAATTTTACCAACTCACCAAATTTTATTGATCTCTGAGATAATAAAGAAATCGACAACCAAATAAAAATTTGCCCATTTCTAATAGGCGGAAATAAATATAGAAATCGAGAACACTTTTCGTTGCGTAGTTTTTTTTCTGTGTTGAATAAAATATATGGAAATATATAAAATAACAGAAATCTACGACAACCATGCCTGCATAGAGTTGTAGTCTTCTACCTATCCGCAAAAAAATCACAATCTGTCAACAATATCAAGGTCATAGTTATTCGTTTTTTTTATTAGACACCAGACTAAAGTAACCTTTCAATTGAGTCATAGTTTGGAGTTACTACATTTTAGAATGAGTAAATTTTCATTAATAAATAATAAAATAATTAGTAATATTAAAATAACTTTAAGCGGAATACAGAACGTAATAAAATTGTAGTCTTAAAAATATGAATTATTGTCAATTTCATAAAGTGAGTATTATTTAATTATTTGTTTACTTATTAAGTGACATTCAAGTTAAAATAAATAAACTGAACTTTGTAAATTTGTGCAAGTCTGTAACTTATTGCTCAATCTTATAAAGCAATATTTAATTAGTTTGTTTACCAATCTGACTTCAAACATTAATCAATATTACAAGTTTCAATTACATGACAAATTGAAATTTGTTTGCGTAGGCGGACGACAACAAAGGAAAGTTTTACAAGCTCTTTTTAGCTTCATTTTTAGGGTTCCGTACCCAAAGGGTAAAAACGGGGCCCTATAACTGAGACTTCGCTGTCCGTCCTTCTGTCACCAGGCTGTATCTCAAGAACGGTGATAGCTAGACAGTTGAAATTTTCACAGATGATGTAGTTCTATTGCCGCTATAACAACAAATACTAAAAATAAAATAAAATAAATATTTAAGGGGGGCTCTCATACAACAAACTTGTTATAGATTATGGTACGGAACCCTTCATACGCGAGTCAGACTCGCACTTGCTCAATTTTTGCTTCCAGCGGAGCTAACTTGCCGTGGCTTTGCTTGTCACAGCGTCACCTGTCTTCCTCGCTCGGTATTGAAAGGAAAGTGACAGGTAGTATCTCTCTAGCGACAAAAGTCGCGAGTCAAAGTTACGCTAGATTATTGCGGGCCAGCATATTTTGACGCAACTTCGCTAGTCGCGCGACTTAAAGTCTAAAGGATTGACAGGAAAGTGACAGATAGTGTTTGTCATTTGACGTCACTTGTCTGGCTCGCACAGGATTGACAGGAAAGTGACAGATAGTATTTGTCATTTGACGTCACTTGTCTGGATCGCACAGGATTGACAGGAAAGTGACAGATAGTGTTTGTCACTTGACGTCACTTGTCTGGCTCGCACAGGGTTGACAGGAAAGTGACAGATAGTGTTTGTCACTTGACGTCACTTGTCTGGCTCGCACAGAATTGACAGGAAAGTGACAGATAGTATTTGTCATTTGACGTCACTTGTCTGGATCTGAAAATTTCAGCTCAATCGGTTGACGATATCTGCTTCAAAATTGAGTTGCAAGATTTCACCCGAACAAACATTCTTTAAACATACCATGCAAGTTAAATAAAAGCTTTAAATAAACTTAAATCTAGTTGGATTTAGTAGACTCATAAGCCCCCAAATCGTCGGTCTACCTTGTTGGGGACCTACCCACGCTGCGTCTTCCGGTCCGCGGTCGCCGGTCACCTTTCTGCCCCAACGGTCAACGCTCCTGCGGGCAAGCTATTGACGGCGACACGGGATTGGAGTAGTAGGGCCTCGTGCAGGGTCCGTCCGGATTGTTACTACCGTCTTGCCTGCTAACCCACCGCCAAACAGCAATGTTCGCATTGTTGTGTTCCGGTGTGGGGGTAAGATAGCCGGTGAGATTACTAGCATAGAGGCATTCTATCTTCGTCCTCCGGGTAGGCAAGCACTTGTGACTCCTCTGGTGTTGCAGGTGTTTATGGGCGACGGTAATCACTTTTCATCAGGCGATACGTTTGCTCGTTTGCCCCCTATGACATAAAAAAAAAAAAAAAAACTTACATCGTTTAGTTGTTCAGCCAGTCCCAGTTGTCTTCTTGCTGCTCCTTCTTGGTGCGGATGGTGAGGCTCTTGATGTCCGGCGGCGGGCTGGACACGCCCACCTTGGACAGGTCGCGGGCGTCCTATAAACTTAAATCTAGTTGGATTTAGGCGACTCATAAGCCCCCAGACAACACTTGACATTGGCTAATCACTGTAAAGCCAGAAAACAAGAAAAAAAAAAGCCCCCAGCTCGTCAGTCTACCTTGTTGGGGACCTACCCACGCTGCGTCTTCCGGTCCGCGGTCGCCGGTCACCTGCCCCAACGGTCAATGCTTCTGCGAGCAAGCTATTGAAGGCGACACTTACATCGTTTAGTTGTTGAGCCAGTCCCAGTTGTCTTCTTGCTGCTCCTTCTTCGTCCGGATGGTCAGGCTCTTGATGTCCGGCGGCGGGCTGGACACGCCCACCTTGGACAGGTCGCGGGCGTCCTATAAACTTAAATCTAGTTGGATTTAGGCGACTCATAAGCCCCCAGACAACACTTGACATTGGCTAATCACTGTAAAACCAGAAAAAAAGAAAAAAAAGACCCCAGATCGTCAGTCTTCCTTGTTGGGGACCTACCCACGCTGCGTCTTCCGGTCCGCGGTCGCCTTTCTGCCCCAACGGTCAACGCTACTGCGGGCAAGCTATTGACGGCGACACTTACGTGGTTTAGTTGTTGAGCCAGTCCCAGTTGTCTTCTTGCTGCTCCTTCTTGGTGCGGATGGTGAGGCTCTTGATGTCCGGCGGCGGGCTGGACACGCCCACCTTGGACAGGTCGCGGGCGTCCTGGTTGTTCCGGGCCGCGATAGACGGCTGGACTTGTTCATTCCTGTCGTGAGGAAATAACGGTCATTTTTGGGATTCGTGATTAGGGTTGCCACACGTACGATAATTTAACCTCCGGTACGGTGTAGGATACAATGAGTACTAACGTACGCAAAAGTACGATACTTTTCAGGGTCGGGTTAAATTCTAGGATTTTTAAAAACATTATATGAAAAACGCATTCATGGAGCGGTCTTGAATCGGGATAAACGTAAAAATTAGGTTAGAAATTAGCGCCAACCTGATCAGATCAGATTTTAGAGTGTTTGGTATGTGGATACTGTCAATCTTGTTACCATTAGCAGGGACTCAATAATAACTCAATTTCGATTTTCTGCCGCTTTGACCGTTGTACAGTTGCCTTCAGATATATCACAGCATATAAGGCGTTCATAAATATCTGAACATGTACTTTACCGCCCAGTCAATAAGAGTCCTGTTCAGATATTTATGAACGCCTTATATGCTGCGATATATCTGATGGCGACTGTACGATAATTTAATCGCTTAGTACGATAATTTTAGTACGTCGGCACGATATTCTGGTTGCACCCGTCTGGCAACCCTGTTCGTGAGCCGTTCTAAAAATCCAGACCGTTCAGCACGTGTAATTGAGATCTGTAGCTCCGTGTTACACGAAGATGCGTTTCTAAGTTTCTTAATTACACGTGAATCCGATCCGTCCCTGACGTTTAGTGAAGATTCTATGTGTGTCGACGACGAATTTAATGCGAGAGTCGTATTTTTTATTTCAATTTCTTTGCTTTTGTTAAATAGAAACATCTGGAATCAATTCAAAAGTAAAACTCAAGTTTCATTCAAATATAAATAAACCACAAATATATAATAAGGGTCGGTTCGACAAGCTTTCATTAAATACTCGAGCAGAGATCCGCCGATCTGTCCCTGATACCTGATCCACAAAACAGATAGGTACAGAAATCAATCTACATACAAGCCCGCTCGAGCAAACGCACACATAGACATTGCTCACGGACACGATATCTCGGACCAGTTCGGACCAGTGCGAGCGCGAGTGCCATCCGCTTGACGTGTCCTGGAGCAATGTCTATGTGTGCGTTAGCTCGAGGGCGCTTGTATGTAGATTGATTTCTGTACCTATCTGTTTTGTGCCTGATCGTTGTTTCAAAGTTGATTTCTGTACCTATCTGTTTTGTGCCTGATCGTTGTTTCAAAGTTGATTTCTGTACCTATCTGTTTTGTGCCTGATCGTTGTTTCAAAGTTGATTTCTGTACCTATCTGTTTTGTGCCTGATCGTTGTTTCAAAGTTGATTTCTGTACCTATCTGTTTTGTGCCTGATCGTTGTTTCAAAGTTGATTTCTGTACCTATCTGTTTTGTGCCTGATCGTTGTTTCAAAGGTTGAACAGGCTTACCACTGGGAATAGGGCTCCGAGGCAGAGTTGCGCATGGCGCCGTAGCTCTGCGACTGATACAGCTGCGCCGAGGTGCTGCCGCGGCGGTCGTCGGTGCCGCCGAGGGAGCTCCAGCCACCGCGGCTATTCACCTGAAATCGTTAGGAACATTTAAAACAGGGTCTCACAAACCTTCGGTCTCTTAAGTTCAGTTCCTAAAAAAGTGCATTTCCGAAAAGCCAAAACAGAATGAGCAATTCTCTTCACTACATAGTATAAAACAAAGTCGCTTTCTCTGTCCCTATGTCCCTTTGTATACTTAAATCTTTAAAACTACGCAACGGATTTTGATGCGGTTTTTTTAATAGATAGAGTAATTCAAGAGGAAGGTTTATATGTATAATACATGCACCCGTGCGAAGCCGGGGCGGGTCGCTAGTTAAACATAAAATGAATAGAAACATCTCTGAAAGATATATAATGTAAGCAACAACTGGATTAAAAACTTTGCCGCGCGGTACTAAATCCCACTCGTGTATAATGTGTAGAGAAGGGATTACAACATATGCAAGTGTTTGCAACAAAAGTGCTCGGCGACATACGCGACTAATCTTAACAATCTATGCTAATGTAGCCATCGGAGTCTGTTGACCGTGATTAGCGAGGGACGATTAGCGAGAGCACTCAGAGAATGGGGTTTCGAATGCTACTCTAAAGGTTATAGACTTAACCCCTCGTATGGCATGTCAAAAATTTGCTAATGTGGACAGCCTTACGCGGATGAATTCGCGGGGATCTTCCAGTCCTGTAAACCATTTCAGTAGTAGGTATCTCTACTCTTTACAGTGGTAGAGATCTCAGACACCTATGTGGTCACGAACAGACCATCCCTGTCGCACGGACACCAGTCGCGACCTATTTAACATGATAGTTGGTTTAAATTATCTGTGACGGTAGTAGCCATTTCAGACACCTTCTGTGTGGTCACAAACAGACCACTATCGCACGGACACCAGTCGCGACCTGTATGACATGATAGTTGGCTCACCTTATCTGTGACGGTGGTAGCCATCTCTGACACCTTCTGCGTGGCCATGCCGCCGTAGCGCACGGCAGACTCGGTGGCGGTGCGAGCGGCCTTCGACATGGTGTTAGCGAACAGTGACCATCCCTGTCAGATGCGAACGAAATATATAGTAGTCGGCATGAAATAGCGACCAAAGTAGCCAAATATACAGACTTAACTATCAGTTAAGTATCAATTATCTCTTAATTCGAGATTCTTTTTCGAAATTTCGTGGTTGTCCCCATATTGAAAGTTGCTCAGCGTCACCCTCCTCATCACCTACTGGCACTACCGTTCACGACTAAAAAGTCATCCTGTATATACAATATGCTACTGCTATTGCTACTAATAATTGCGTGTAGAAAAGGCAAATGAGTTTTTTGAATATATCATAGAAACAACACTTTATAACTATAACTGTTTTTTTATATATAAATAGTGCCAAACATTAAGCAGTAAAAATATATATGTGTGACAACTCTGTGATACCAAAAGACGCATTTGCCTCTATGGATGCAAGTACCCTGTGATTTTAATTATAGTTACGATGCCGACAGGATACGGAGATGAAGCATTCGTCAGATTGAAACAAAATGTGATACTCTTCTATGTTTGAATAGTCCTGCTTGGAAGGTGTACCGTACTTATGTTAGATCTTGTGTTCTAATGTATGCAATGACCACAATTCTAGCAAATAAATGACATCGTCAACAATCATTGGTTATTAGGAAACCCCAGTATTCGACTCGGGATTTGAGCAACTTATACATAGAGCCTAAATGGTCGAGAACTGTGCGGTTCTAGAGGAATTTCCTACCGAGAACGCTCCGCATATGGAATGAGCTCCCTGAGTTTTTCCTCGAAGCAATAGTATGGGGTTCTTCAAGAGGGGAGTAAATAGGTTCTTAACTCGGCAACGCGCGTGTGATGCTCCTGGCGTTGCAAGCGTCCATAGGCCGCGGTAACTGCTTAACATAAGGCGGGCCGCATGCTAGTTTGCCACCATCGTAGTATATAAAATATAGGTATATATATAAAGAATACTTACTGAAGCAAGAGACGCTAGAGTATTTTCAATGGCTTCGTTGCCGCTGTGTGTGGGCGACATCGGGGTCGACATCGACTGCTTTTGGCTGCCGAAGCCGGTGTACCGGCTGCTCCCGTACTCGTTGCTGGTCAAATAAAATAATGGCCAAATCAGACTTACACAATTATAATTCGATAGATCTATGTCCCAGAATACTTAATAAGGTAGGTGGACCATGGAAGGCCACTCTAACGAGTAAACACTTTTTATTCGTTTATTTACTGGATAAATTAAGGAAACAAATTATTAAGTAATATTTTGTTTTATTGCGCACCATATAATTGACTTTCTTTTTACCTAACTTTAACCACTATTTATTAAATTTAAGTTTTATAAAGCTCTTCCAAATGGCCTTGCAAGGAACACGGCTCCAAACAAGGCCAATATTATACATCAGTCGTTAAACTTAAAAATAGAGTGGTAACAATATATATATCTGCTTTTACAAAAACTACATAATAAGCTCCATCATTTAAGCGAAAAATTAAATGCTCAATGTATTTTAATCATCTATAAAAAACTTAATGAACATCACTTGAACACCATCGTGTAACTAAGAATATATTAATGGAAGTTATTTAAAAATAGTATTATTAAGTATCATATTAGCAACAAAGAACTTGCCAACGTGTTTTATAATAAAATTAAAAACTTTTATTTTTATCCAAAATGGCCTTCTTATGGGTCCGTTCTTTGTAAGGCCACAATGTTCCCAAGTTGAAAAAGTTATAAACGCTTAAAAGTAAAAATGATATAATATAAAACACTGTTTAACTGTAACGGTACGTACTTATTTATAACTAAAAAGTAAATGTTCATATGTTCATGGTTTGTGAATGGTTCTTGTAAGGCCCATGTACCATAGCAAGTCCAACGGTCAAATTTTCGATTGGCCTTATAAGGAACCACTGGCCATCCTAGGAACACTGCCAATATTTAAACTTAAATCGAGTTAAAACCATGTTTTTATTCTTTAGAAACCATAAACATAACCTTATACAACAATATACAGTAAAAAATATGAGATAATAATAGGTTATTGACTAAAA
The DNA here is from genome assembly GCA_932273695.1 of Apotomis betuletana. Taxonomy (NCBI): domain Eukaryota; kingdom Metazoa; phylum Arthropoda; class Insecta; order Lepidoptera; family Tortricidae; genus Apotomis; species Apotomis betuletana. The sequence continues at coordinate 4,800,120 of OW026298.1, read as the reverse complement.
AATTACGTTTTGCTAAGCGCGCGAATAACAACTGCAACGTCGACGACCGAAGTCTACGAAACGTGAGCTCGCACTGCCACAATAATGGCGCGGTCGTCAAGCCGCCGCGTTTGTGGTCTTGAGTTTGATGGAGCTAGTATTTAGTTAAAGGGATGTGTCTTTACATGTCGATAATTAACGACTTTTTAATAGTTGGCCTTTAAAGGAGCGTGGCCTTCCATGGTCCACCTACCTTAGTACTAGGTACATACAGAATGGACACGCACACCCCCGCATCGAATCGAGTTACCTCACCCCGCAGGGGCTGCGAGTTGAAATCGTGTTGGCTGCGTAGATAGTTTTGAAATGGTTGTGTACTGGTGGGCATTAACTCGGGAAAGAGTGATGGTGTTGGTGATGGTAATGATGATGGTCGTGATGATATTGGCGATGATGATAATGGTGGTGATGGTGTTGGTGATGATGATGGTGGTGACTCGTGGTGATGAATGATGATGATTACCATGATGGTAATTAGGTATGATGATGACGATGATGGTGATTAGGTATGATGAAGACGGTGTTTATTCTGATAGTGATGGTCATCGTGGTGATGAATGATGATGATAAGGATGATTGTGACATTTGTGATGACAATGCTGGTGGTGATGATGATGACCACAAAATCACCATCATCACCACAATCATCAGCACCACTGAAAAGTAATAGGAGTTAGTACTTAATATTAGTAGTTCACTCACTGGTAGCTGAGGTTGTTGTCAGAGCCGCTGTTAAGGAAACCATCAGGGTTGCCAGCAGGCTTGCCGTTGCTACTGCTGCTGCCCTTTTCACCGGCGTTGCTGCTCCCGCTGCTGTGGTTGTTGCTGCTGTCGCCAGAGGAGTACGCGTCGCGCGACTGCGTGTACTCCTTCGACTTAGAGGGCGCGCATTCGGGCTGGTAGTCCGAGGAGAGTGGTGATGATATTGGTGATGGTGATGATGGTGGTGACTGGTGGTGATGATGGTGATGAATGATGATGGTAATTAGGTATGATGAAGACGGTGTTGATTCTGATGGTGATTATCATGGTGATGATGATAAGGATGATTGTGATATTTGTGATGACGATGCTGGTCGTGATGATGATGACCATAAAATCACCATCATCAGCACCACCATGAAGAGTAAGGGACTTTTTATTTAATATTAGTAAAGAGTTCACTCACTGGTAGCTGAGGTTGTTGTCAGAGCCGCTGTTAAGGAAACCATCAGGGTTGCCAGCAGGCTTGCCGTTGCTACTGCTGCTGCCCTTTTCACCGGCGTTGCTGCTCCCGCTGCTGTGGTTGTTGCTGCTGTCGCCGGAGGAGTACGCGTCGCGCGACTGCGTGTACTCCTTCGACTTAGAGGGCGCGCATTCGGGCTGGTAGTCCGAGGAGAGTGGTGATGATATTGGTGATGGTGATGATGGTGGTGACTGGTGGTGATGATGGTGATGAATGATGATGGTAATTAGGTATGATGAAGACGGTGTTGATTCTGATGGTGATTATCATGGTGATGATGATAAGGATGATTGTGATATTTGTGATGACGATGCTGGTCGTGATGATGATGACCATAAAATCACCATCATCAGCACCACCATGAAGAGTAAGGGACTTTTAATTTAATATTAGTAAAGAGTTCACTCACTGGTAGCTGAGGTTGTTGTCAGAGCCGCTGTTAAGGAAACCATCAGGGTTGCCAGCAGGCTTGCCGTTGCTACTGCTGCTGCCCTTTTCACCGGCGTTGCTGCTCCCGCTGCTGTGGTTGTTGCTGCTGTCGCCGGAGGAGTACGCGTCGCGCGACTGCGTGTACTCCTTCGACTTAGAGGGCGCGCATTCGGGCTGGTAGTCCGAGGGGCTCCAAGGACGGCCTTCGGCTAGAGCCGTGATCTGTTGAAGAAAAATAAATCCTATCATCACTACTTACATAGTATAAGACAAAGTCGCTTCCTGTCTGTCTGTCGCTATGTATGCTTAGATCTTTAAAACTACGCAACGGATTTTGATGCGTTTATTTTTAATAGAGTGATTCAAGAGGCATATTTATATGTGTTATACATGCATAATATATCAGCATTGCACCCGTGCGAAGCCGGGCGGGTCACTAGTCATAATTATAAGTGACTAGTGAGTACTCATTAACACCAATATAAAATAGAAGAAACTAGAGTAAATACATATATCAAGGAACCTAAGTGCCTAAAAAATGGCGTCTCGTGAAAGCCTCACTACGCTTAGGAATCTATCTTTGATAACAGTCAGGAAAAGAGTGCATTCCATTAAATGATATTACGAGGTTAACATCGTACTTAAACTAATGTCATTATAGTGGGTTGCGATTTGTTGCAAAATAGTTGCCATATAAATCTTATACATAGCGCCCTCTTGACAATCCTCGTATATTTCTGGTCAGGCTTAAATTGGTAAAAACAAAAAAAAATGTTTTGAAATACTGGTCTTTATGACGTCACAAGCCAGTATCTTCATAGAAACTTCATACTAACAGATCGGTATTGACATTAATAAAGAGTAGCTGATTTGAGCTGTCATCAAATATCGTATTGATGTATTTTTTCTACAATCCTCGACATTAATTGTTCGTAGTATTTGCTTTCTCTCATTCGTGTCTTATCTAGTATTCTGAGATCGAAATCTTGGCGTCATTGCTCGTAATTATGGGATCATGACTTCCAAGATTTTAACTAAATAATTTCTTCGTTCGTTTCTTCTTTGTTTGATCGCTTCTAATTATGGCACTCCTGAGGATGAATCGCGAAGCGACTCGTAACATGTCGAGCTATATTCGAATTCGACGTAAGTAAACCCGTTTCATATTCGTATTTAACTTTTTATTTGGAATCAGACTTCTAACAAGACAGTGCACAAATAATACAAAAGCTTGTTATTTCATTTTTATTTCTATACATAAATGTATTTATGACAACTGCTTATCTTTCGCCATTATTTCGAAAACATATCAGCGTAAAAATAGGCCAAGTGCGAGTTGGATTCGCGCACCGAGGGTTCCGTACAAACACTTATCCCATCTTAACTGTTTTTTTAGTATTTGCTATTATAGCGGCAACAGACAAACAGACAGACGGACAGTGCAGCGGGGTCTTAGTCCCGTTTTAGTGTTAAGTTTAACACATTCGCTGCCAAGGATTTCGTAGCGCTACGCGCGTAGCCGATGACATGGGGAAATGCGTATGTAGCGAAAAGTCGCTACGAGCACTGCGACCGGGAAGCGGGTTCCCGGTGTTCAAAGTGTTAAACTAATTTCATTACTTTATTATCACTGAATCGAAAACTATTATTTAAGGCTTTTATTTAACTTGCATGGTACATATGTGTAAAGTATGTTTGTTCGGGTGAAATCTTGCAACTCAATTTTGAAGCAGATATCGTCAACCGATTGAGCTGAAATTTTGCATACTTACTTAACTTTGATGACAATACCTACAATAATATGGTACCATGGGGCTGATCTGATGATGGAGCCGGAAGGTGGCCATAGGAACTCTATAATAGAAAAAGCAATCCTACCGAGCTTGGGCTCTTTAGAATCGTCTTAGTGAGCATTTGATGGATATCCAAAGAAAAGTACAGTCGGCTATAAAAGCTTGCGACTAAAATGTCATTTTTGACAGAAACTTATTTTTATTTGATTATACAGATTAGATTTGAAAATATAAAAAAAGGTGAAAGCAGCGTCGTCCAAGAATCAGCACTCAAATGACACCACCTTGTGGAAAAATTGACAATCGCAACCTCCAAAAACAACAAAGGTACACAAACAAACACACACACACACACACACACACACACACACACATTTTGCGACTTTAGGTCAATATGCGATTAGGTCATTATGCGTTTAGGTCAATTTGCGTTTAGGACATTTTGCGTTCGTAAATTAGGGCATTATGCGTCTAAGGCCAATTTTCATACTCAATACTTATACTAAATCCGCCTTAGTATAGTCGGACTGTATGATTTTCTGCGCTGTGACCAATTACTCGCCTACGCTCTTTAAGAATAAGGAACATTTCAAATGAATTTTTTAATATAAATTGGGATATATTCGATAATGTAAAAATGTGGTTATATTTAATATTTATCCTTTATTTTATTATATTGGAAAAAGGCCTGGTTAAAAAATAAAATGTTCTCATTTGACACACTTCATATTTTTAATACAACAATTTTATTACTTTTCTGTATTCCGCTTAAAAAGAGGACTTAATCACTGTTTTTATATTTTTCCTGAGGTAACAAATGATTTTATTAAAATTTAGTGAATTCTAAAAAGTTGTATCTCCAAAACTACGAAGTAATGTATAAGGTTACTTTAGTCTGATGTCTAATTAAAAAAACTAAAGACGTTGAGCTTGACATTATGGACAGCTTATTTTTTTTACGGATAGGTCAACGACTACAGCTCTATGCAGGCATAGTTGTCGTAGATTTCGGTTATTTTATGTATTTTCTTATATTTCTCTTACATACGGAAAAACAAATTCAACAATTTTCTTAAGGTGAACACGACGCTCTCTCAATCTCTATATTAATTTCCACCTGGTAGTAATTGAAATGTTGTCAATTGTCGGACATCGCGTCTGCTTACAAAGCCTGGAATACCTGGAATACATGTGTTGCGCGTGTAACCTTACACCTCCCGGGCGGGGCGGAGGGATGGGGCGAATGTGCAGTGTGGGGGCTGCATGATGTGTTGAGGTACAGGGGGCTGTATGCGTGTATGATGTACTTCCTTGCGAGTACTTCGATATTTTGCAGAAAATTCTGGAACGTTCCACTTCCACGTCTACACAAGTACTCTTGATGTTCGCGAGACCAACCCGCCCGCCGAACTGTATTGTATTGGTTGTTTGTGTTAAATGCGACGCAATTGACAACATTATTTGTGTAACTAGGCACTTTTCCGATAGTGTCACATATAAGTATGATAAAATAATAAATATTATCAATTATCACAAATGATTCAGGGCGCAGCTTTTTAAAAGATATGGATCTTTTCAAAACTAGTAGGTATAACAAAATAAAAGGGTTTAGGTTTTGGGTTCCAAGGTAATCAATCAATTAAATTAGAGTGAATTTAACAATTTTTGAAATTTTTTAATGTTGTCTACTGAGCCAACGGTTCCGGGTTCGAATCGCGGCAAGGGCAAATATTTGTGTGATGAACTCGAATATTTGTGTCTGGGTCATGGATGTTGTTTGTATTTAAGTATGTATTTATCTATATAAGTATGTTTATCGTCGTCTAGTGCCTACTAGAGCTTACTATGGGACTAGATTGATTTGTGTGGGGTTGTCCGATATTTATTTATTTGCGCTCCAGAATCATCGATCGGGTCACGGCCAATGTCAGCTGGGTCAGCATATACACTAACATCGACGTGTTTACAATTCCTGCACCTCACAGGGTTGCCAGACGGGTGCAATCAGAATATTGTGCCGACATACTAAAATTATCGTACTAAGCGATTAAATTATCGTACAGTCGCCATCAGATATATCGCAGCATATAAGGCGTTCATAAACTGAACACGACTCTTATTGACTGGGTGTTACAGTACATGTTCAGATATTTATGAACGCCTTATATGCTGCGATATATCTGAAGGCGACTGTACAATGGTCAAAGCGGCAGAAAATAGAAAATAAGTTTAAAAAACAGCTCCAAAAACGCGTTTTTACACGGACAATGAGCTTTTATGCGAAATTAACTTCTATTTGATGATTTTTGCTCGGGTATTTTGGGGAATTTAGACATCAAACATTGGCATCCCTGCTAATGGTTCAAATTTATTTTAAAAACAATTGAAAAGATTTAATGTATATAGATTTAAGTATCTCTCTTGTAAACTTCAGTTCTTTATTTTATAAATAAGATTGATTGTATTTTTATGACTTCGACTGAAGGTCTTGTAACCATGGTCATGAATAAATAAATAAAATAACAAGATTGACAGTATCCACACACCAAACAGTCGAACATTTTGACGATCTGATCAGGTTGGCGGTAATTTCTACCCATTTTACGTTTATCCCGATTCAAGACCGTCCTCCCTGAATGCGTTTTTCATATAATGTTATTAAAAATCCTAGAATTTAACCCGACCCGTATATTTTATATTGACAAGTTGACTGTTCGCAATATTCTTGTCTGAAAGCATCTTTGTGTTCGAATCACAATTAAAATTTCAATTTGTCAATGTCAAATTAAATTTTGACATGGGTCAACAACCATCGACTAGTTTTGCTTCATTGTAGTTATAAGGAACAAATCCCTTCAGCGAAGAATTAAGCGAACTGTCAAAACGTCAAATTAACTTAAAAATATTTTTTTAACAAATAAGGAACCGAATTAAAAAAACCTGAAAAGCCAGAAATAACCCGACCATTTATGTACAGCTGACAGTTGATTCACCTTTTGAAGTCATAACACTTATATGATTTACCCATGGATGTCTTTGTCAGAACTGGACCATTTCAATGGGACGGGGAAAGGAAAGCACCAGCTTTTTAAATGAAAAAAAAAAAATGAATCGTCAAAATCGGTTCACCCAGTCGAAAGTTCTAAGGTAACAAACATAAAAAAACATACTCTTCCTTTTTTGAAGTCGGTTAAAAATATATTTTGGAAATGAAAATCATAAAGAAAAAATTAAGAGGAAGTTTGTATATTTTTACAGCAAAGATTATCAAAAAAATATAACTACATGGACATTCAAGAATAAAATTATACTTACTCTATTATGGACTCAGCTAGCTGCCTATGTCTAGCAAGGCCGAATCTACTTTTAAATATTCTCTTGCATGTGTGCCACTGCCAGTGCAGTTGGCAAAGCATAGTGGTACGTGTGAGAGCATTTAGGTCTTTCTTTGTGTCATTGTCGACTTGTCTTAAGAGCGGCGGTTTCTTCAAATGGTTGTGTTACTTCGTATAGTCATGTAGGAAAGGAAATAAGCTGTTACGGAGTAATTTTCATCTGAGAATCATCAAAAGAATTGCACATTATGAGAACGTCACGTTATATCAACATTAATATAGTAGTGTATGCAACTGTTGCATAATAACAGGCAGTAAAACACAAGTGTGCTTTTAAGGCCGTTCCCTGAGCCAGAACCCCGAGCCCCTCCTCAGGCCACCCGTCCCTGTCACATCACAGTCACATTTCAAAAGAGTGACGGAGACAGAGCTTGCGGGTCGTAAGGCGATATCTTTTTTCGTAAGAATTTGTCGATGATTATTTATTTTAAAAATATTGGCTTCAATTATTGAAATTCGGAAGCTGTAAAATTACTATTTTAGTTATGATTGATTTTTCTCCTTTTTTTGTTTCATAGTGTCACGTAGAAAAAAAACAAGTAAAGTTGGAGTAAAAATTCGAATTGGAGGTTACTTTGGGAATTAATTGTATCGAGCGAAGTGTTATGAATCGTGTATCGAATGCTGTGTTATTAAAGATAATATAATCAAGAATGATATATATTTTTCCCTCGTTTACTAATATCAACGTTTCGTAGAAAAATAGGATAATTTTTGGGGTATTTTTGCAAATCTGGCTCAGGGAACGGCCTTAAGAAACGAGCTGAAGGTGAGTTTCTATAAGATCACACGAGTGTTTTAAGGCTTGATTATGTACAGTTGCATAAACTACTCACACATATTCATCACATGTAGACATGAAGTACTCAGTAGTGCCAATAAGCTCCGCGGAGCGGAGGAATAAATGAGAAATATATATTATGATGATCTTGACACGGCACGGCGCCGAAATATAGTGATGTAGTGAAATAATAACTTTGATTTTAGTCATCCAATCACCGCCGCGCCGTCGCTTCCAAGTAATGTCTGTCTAGAATATCTGAACTTGTTATAGTAATTTAACAATATGGGTGTGGATAAAATTATAACGCAGTCTATTTTGTATCGAAGTAATTATATTTATACTACAAGTAGTTGTACAACGCGGCTACATTTCCATGTTACAACGAAACACGATTAATTTTGACCCGAAAACCCGATCGAAAATTAATAACAGTGTCTGCAGGTCGTCACCTGCTCCTTTATGCCAGGTGAGAGCCGATGCAGTCACCGTACAGGTTATACCGGCCAGGTTATGCATTGTTGTGGACATATCTGTGCCGGATTGGAAGCCTATTGTCCTGTCCTGTCGGTGAACTGTGAAGATTATTTTCATATATTCTTTGCATATGTATACCTGTTTTTAACAGTTATCTGTAAGGAAAATCCTTTCCTCGGGGATAACATGGTTTTAACTTTTTTTTTATACAATAGAAATTTGGAAATAGTTTTAAGACTCCTCATATTTTATCAAAACGATAATTGTAGGATAGTCATGATCATGAACTTAAACGCAATTTATCACAGAGAAAATGGCAGATCACTTATTTTCTCCTTACAATTATTGGTACCCACCCCCAAATGACGTCACATGTAGGTCATTCGTATGGAGCGTTTTTAGCGCTCCGTATTAGGAATGTTGAACTTTGACGATCATTTCAGACTTTTAGATCAGCGTAGTTAGTCCCATATAAACATTTTATCCCAATAAAAACTAGAATCGATAGAAATCCTCAAACAAAATTGTCTTAACGCCTATTATAATATGATCTAATTTCTTTGTGCATGCACTACAAAAGTAGGTAGGTACACAAACTTAGTCCTCACACGTCCCATGCACGCTCGCCGCCAGACAGGTTGTGTATGGAAGCCTGTTGATTCTAAAGACGGCTGCACACCAGTATTGTAAATTATAATGATATACAAACGTAAACGAATTACTTTAAACACTTAATATAAAAAAAAAAACTGCAAAGTAAAAAGCACTAGTGAGACAAAACAGTACTTTAGGCACCGTTTGGCTGCTTAGAAAATGCTCTTTTCGAGCGTTGTAAAATTATTACCATCTAGGAAATTATTGGTTCATGGCCTAACTTTGTGTGTCCACAATGAAGAGTATTGCCATTTACAGTGAAACATAGAACCTCTTCCTTTTTTGTAAGTCGGTTAAAAAGTACCTCTAACCTCAGTGCCTAATATTTAGCTCTAAGATATAATAAATATATATCGGGCATTCACACAAATCGATCTAGTCCCAAATTGGTTATGGTTTACTGGTAGAGAATGCCTTATGGCATGAAGTCCGCCATTTGTACTATTTACTATTTTGTAATAAATAAATGAATATTCGAGTTCATCAAACAAATATTTGCACTCGCGATGGTTTGCGAGTGGTACAAAGTGTTGTTTTTATCAATACGGTCGATATTATCATCAGACAGAGGCATTTTAACAAAGTAACAAAGAAAGCGCATCAAACTTCGAGAGTGTGAGTTCGTCACGACATGCCTTGCTAAAAAAAATGCACGGCGGGACATCATAGGCATTGGATAATCCTTATGGTCTGTGGGATAATCGGATGCTTTTATACCTAAACTTCGGCGGCAGCTTCGTTGTTCAGTTGTAGGACCAGCTTCTTATGTCGGAGTGTATTAATTTTTTTTTAAATTATTGTTTGACTGACCAAAAAAAATGTGTTCCTATAATTGTTTGATATTCTAACGGCCGGATTTATTATAATAACAATTTGTTTACCAAGGAATCTACCCGATTCCTGGGTACTGTTTACCACCGATGCACAGGCGCGACAGCGGCCTATCGGTGTAACTCGGGCGTCGGTGACCTTGTAATGCCGAATCCTTCGACAAGGCATTCACGTGAATGCCCTTCACCACCGCGCGCGTCCCGCACTCGCCCCTCGACACGCACACATAGCCGCGAGTTTTGTTACTGCACACAAGTGTCGCTGTCGTTTCTTTTTACGTTAGTATATATTCTTTGACCGATGTGAAATACCTAGCCTTAATAGAGTTACTACGCAGCGAACAGCGACCACAACAGGCAGCACTCGAGTTACGAACTAATTGGTTTGTTTGAGTCAAGGTATAACAAAATAAGGTATGGCACTCCGGAATGACAGGCCAGACTTTTGACGTCATTAATCTATATTTTAATGTTAATATAGCTTCATAGCTCTCTAAAGTCTTACCGTGCTATAGTAAGTCCTACAATTTACTCTTCGTCATTGTTTACTGTTTACAATGCAGTCTACAGTCTACAATGAAATAAAATGAAATCAAATACCGCTAAGATAGAAGAATCCTTTTAAAGACTCGGAATCTTTTACGAAATACTACTAAATCAAACAACAGACAAAGGCTATTCGAAAAGGTGCACAGTAATAAACCTCGTTGCTTTGACATTGCTTCGTAAATTGAACATTGCATAGGACTTTTGCTATGCTTTTATTCGGTACATCTAGGGTTGCCATCTGTCCGGGTGTCCCCGGATTTGTCCTATTTTAGAGCGCGTCCAGGAGCTACGGGCGGGGTTTTATTTGTAGTCCGGGTTTAACATTTTCATGCACTGTACGTCGAGAGACATAAATTAGGTCGCTCGTGACACGGACCACGTTTGTGGACGGCGACTTCTATCCTCATCAGCCAAAAAAAAAATTCAAGACTTTATTTTATTTATTTTTATAAGATGATGAAAGACTTTCCTTCCTTACTTGTATGAAATTTTACGCAGTAAGTACAAAAAAATTATGGACATGTCCGCCCTTCCGGGTTCTGAGCTCCAAAATCCGGGGTTTTTACTTTTCTTGTCCTGGTAGCCAGGTTTTAGAGATGGCAACCCTAGGTGCATCGGACAATAAGAAAACAAGATGGCAGCCAAGTTCAATAACATTATAGTAACTAATGACTCAGCGCTCGAGTTGTATGGGATACCGATAAAAATATTTCATAAAACGAATCAAGTTCATGTTGGAGCTTGTTAGAAAGGGCATGTATTTAAATCGATATCTGTATATTCCCTTTTTTCGATCACACACTAATTGTGCACACTAAATAATGCGAATTCAATGTACTATTTAAAGGTATTTGCAAAACTGTTTACTGGATATAAAAAAAAACTAACCTAACCTAACCCGGCCGAGTCGGATCTTAGTGTGCAGTGCGAGAATAATTAGTGTGAAAGTCAGTATTTTTGGTACGATCCGATGTACGAACCATATTTTTGGTGTGAATTCGGTTAAAAAGGTCATCTCGTTTTGTATGATGTTTAAGTTTTTTTTGTAGTAAGTACATGTTCAATTAATCAATTGTTTTTTTTTTGCACAGCATTAGTTTTTCTGGTATGCATTCAGTTAATTAGTGGAGTTACGTAGTTTGCTGAAAAATTATACAGATGTGCATTTAATAATATCCCGTAAGAAAGTTGGAGATAAGGGTGTGTCTCCACTGGAGCGGAGCGGACACGTGCGGAATCTACCCGAGTTGAAATCTGTATCTCAGCTACGCTTAACTTTTGTGATTGGTCGATGCCGTACGTCCCTTATCTTATCTTATTATGGGCGTCCTCACGGGGACACTTCGACCCAATGGGATCTTTTGTGTAGTTACCCCTTGTTGCACCTACTCAAAGGATTGTTCCACCACCTCCATATATCGGATGTTGGAACCAGTTGGTAGTGCCTGGAATTCCTTCGGTTCTGGGTAACCAATACCGAATTCCTTCATTCTAAGTCTGGCGAGGGCATGACATCCACACAGTACGTGCTTCATTGTCTCTGCCTCCTCGCCACACATTCTACAATCTGTATTGTCAGACAGTCCCAACTTGGCCAATAGTCCTTTGACCCCAAAGTGGCCAGTAAACACCCCCGTTATGATTCGGAGCTGTCTTTTGCTGTATTTCCAAAATTTCATGGAACAGAGCAATCACCTGAGTTGAAATCTGTATCTCAGCTACGTGTTGTGATTGGTCGATTCCGCACGTGTCCGCTCCGCTCCAGTGGAGTCTCACCCTAACATTGCATGTACGGAAAATAGAGATGACGACGGAAATCAAATTCTACAGGAAGCACTAAAATTAGCTCAATATGACATGAAAAATATAAATCCAAATAATATTATATATATTTTTTAAATATGTGACTTAAAAAGTACGCTGTTTTAATTTTTTTATCTAAAAGATCTTTGAAGTGAAAACTTCTTTAGCGGCGCTTGGCACTTTTTAAATGGGTAAAAAATGTTAAACTCGCGTCAGATCCTGATCGAAAAAGCGTAGGACGTTGTAGAGTCTGGCCAGCCAAATAATGTTGACAGATATTTCCTTGTGGTATAACCCAATAAATAATTTTGATACTTTAATGTGCCAGTTCTAATATTCCGATTGAGTTAAAATTTGACATGGTACTTATATGTAATTTTTTTGGTGATGTATTAATATTATGGTATTAAAAAACTAGGTGTTATTTACACTACATTTAAGTTTTCGCCTTGTATATGGTTAGAAAGTGCAAACGTTTGTCGTTGACTGTACTGTACATAGTGGTAGAAATTATGTAAGCTGACTATGAGTGCACGTCAACATATATTTAACTTCTTTCCTTACTCCTTAGGTACCTTACGTGTGCATAGAAAATCAAAAATATTTTCTAGTATCAAAACTATAATTCCTAATACACAAAGTGTGACCAGCCATAGATTTTTCAAATTTCCCGCCAAAACTTTGAGTAATACTTCATTAGCCAGACTGTATAAACAATTGGTAACCTAGTTTTGTATTTCTAATGCAGTTGCGCTTCATCTTTCGCAAATCTGTTGTAAGAAGACTCTCGGTCCAAGCGTATTTTGGTCTGTTGACAAAACTCACTAAATAACGAATACCTACTTAAAAAAGCTCGTATCTCAGTATCAATCTACAAACTAGATACGAGGTTTATAAGAGCACTGACAGAAATGATTGTGAATTTAGGTTGTCACTAAGCGATTTATTTATTACCTTTAAAGGTTCGCCCTTATAGCGCCTACAATCTCGTACAATCTGACAAAAAAGAGTAAAAATTAAAAAGTGTCAATACTGTAGTGTCTGTCCCCGTTTTCTTAGATTCATAATTCATAATCATTTATTTACAAGAATACGGTACATTTGGTTAGTATAAAGTGTCTTGTCTTAGTCCTACATACTCGGCCAGTACCTATTGGCGTAGAAATGTTTATTATAGTATTGCTAGTAAACATGTCAGTCATATATTATTAAATTAAATTAAAGCTAAGCACTTGTCAATTATTCGATTCCGAAACTTATATCAATTACTATTAATTAAAGACTTATTGCGATAAATATCTCAATTAATATTAAAAATTATTACAATTAAGTACCTTACAAAATAACATGAACTTATTAAACATATACATCTCAAATTCATTTGGCATAGTTAGAGTTGTCAAGATTTTTTAGAAAGGGACGTCACTACAGGTTTGCCAATTTTTTATTTCTACTCTTTTTTTCCCGGCTATACTGTAACCTTGCTGTACTGTAACTTGTACTATGACCTATTCCTGGTGGTCGGGGAAACGGCTACACGTGTAAGCGTCGGCGTAAATACAATTTCGCACCCGGCAACCAAATATGGGTAGGTCTTACTCGTGGAAGTCTATTATGTGACGATAGATAGCGAATTTTTATTTGTTGTCGATTTCGTTTTTCTCTCAGATTTCAATAAAATTTTGTGAGTTGGTAAGGTTGCTTATTCTAAACAAGGTAAGCCCAATTTCACGATATATCCTAAAAAAAAATCCATTGAGTTACAAAAAAATGTATGGATATTTTTTAACCAAATTTCCTATTTTGTACTAAAATTTAGTACAACATGAGGAGCTCGAAATGAAAAATAAATAATTCGACAATAAAATAAAAATTGGCTCATGGGCCAATTTCTGTAATACATTTTGTGTAACTCAATGGAGAAAAATTTGTAGGTCATATCGTGAAATTGGGCTTACTATGGTCAGAAGAAGCAACTTTACCAAGTCACCAAATTTTATTGAAAACTGAGAAAAAAAAGAAATCGACAACAAAAAAAAAAATTGCCCAGTTAATAAAATCGTTACCGACGGTATGGTGTGACGATTAAAAATAATGCTATTATCAACCAGTACCTCAATTTGTTGACACCTATCCGAAATTTGGTGATATTCGCTTAGTATTATTATTAATCCGTTTATGGCGGCTCGAAGCTTGTGCCAGTATCAGTTTTTTGGTTTATAACCAGTGCATGACTTCCGTGTTAAATGTAAATAAAACTATTCAAAAAATAAAAAAATAAAACATGAGATGAAATGAACATGAACAAAGATCGTGATATTCGCTATTCTCCCGTTAGAAAAGTGTCATTATTTCTCCCATAGAGATGACAGATGACAGTAGTCTATTTTGATAGCCATAAAATTCTAAATGAGCATTTCTCAAAAAGTTTGTACAAAATTAAGACGTCTATTAAAGTTCAATATATTTTTCCTATTTTGTTATCAATTATTTTATATCACTGTTATGGCTGTGTTTCATAATTAAGGTTCTGTTATGCTTATATTTTTTTGATTATATATAATCTAAAATAAATGTATAGGAAATCACAAAGGAAATTGATAACAAAATAGGAAAAATACACTGAACTTTGACGTATTTAATTGATGTCTTAATATTGTACAAACTTTAGGAGAAATACTTACTCAAATTGACAATCGTTAACATACTTTGCAAATTTGACCATTATTTATCTCCCTTAAAATGCCAAATTGTTAATGCAGTTATCTCGGATAACAAAGATGCATATATCTCCGATGTAACGCCTTGTTAAACCGTTATTGCCAAATTATAGTAACGGTAAATTTATTACATAACAGGAACACATACTCTTTCAGACAATAAGATAATCAAGAGACCAATTCTTTAACCACAAATTCGGATATTTTCGAAAATGTAAAAACGTGGTAATATTTCGTAGTATCGGAAAAAATCGTCTATTATTTGATAATATAGAAAAAAAACCCGCCAAGTGCGAGTCGGACTCGCGCACGAAGGGTTCCGTACCAATATTGAACAAAACACACGTTCTTTGTATGGGGTCCTCCTTTAATTTTTACTTATTTTTTATTTTTATTATTTGTTGTTATAGCGGTAACAAAAATATACATTTTTTTCAACTGTCTACCTATAACGGTTCATGAGAAAATGCCCGTTAACGAAATATCATGCAAAAAGCCCTATTTTTGTATGGGAGCCCCCCTTAATTATTATTGTTTTATCATCAATAGTATTTGTTGCTATACCGGCATCAGAAAAACATCATCTGTGAAAATTTCAACTATCACCGTTCTTGAGATACAGCCTGGTGACAGACGGACGGACGGACGGACAGCGAAGTCTCAGTAATAGGGTCCCGTTTTTACCCTTTGGGTACGGAACCCTAAAAAACGGTCAAAAATTATCAATGTTGTCTGTTGTCAATAAACTTGAACAATGAACATATCCCCTAAGCTCTGTCATGCACATACAGGGTGTAATTGTTAAGTGTAGCCAGGCGATAATTCCGTAAATATAGCAGACTAGAGGCCCGTTGCGGCGTCGAACCGCCGCTAGAATATGGAAATCCGGTAGTGTTACAGAAAATAACTACTTTATCGATAAGAAGTTTTTGGCGAACGAAGAATTAAAATGACGTTTTAAAAACGGTAAAACATGCCAGGCTAGAGCTAGGCCTGGTAGCCAACTGCCAGCTTCATCGTACCAACTTTTTCAACTCTTGTAAAAATAAGTTGTGCATTAATGACATGTGATCTGCTGATCTGTTTCACAAATAAAATGAATGTTATTCGATTTATGGAAAAATTTAACCCATAAAAATAATTCCATATCTTAAAAAAATAATTGACATATTTTCATAGGACCGAACATAAGATTGGTAGAATTTAATTTGTTGTTCTTTCTTCAGGACATAAATTTATCGATTTGATCGATTTCTATCAATTTCAAGAAATAG
Source organism: Apotomis betuletana (assembly GCA_932273695.1). Classification (NCBI taxonomy): domain Eukaryota; kingdom Metazoa; phylum Arthropoda; class Insecta; order Lepidoptera; family Tortricidae; genus Apotomis; species Apotomis betuletana. The sequence goes on along the minus strand of OW026298.1, from coordinate 4,784,151 downwards.
CACATGAATCGAAATGACAGATTTGGGCACTCACTACGCAGGTTTTAAAAAGGAAATCATGTAGTGCGTAACTGTTTATGTATTCATTTATAATCGTAAATACTTAAAAATAGTGATAATAAAAAATGTTAAATAAACTCAATTGTATGAAATAGAGAGTATAAAACGTTTATAGATACACGAAAAACCACTATTATCAATGCTTGTTTTTTTAATGAAATTCAATAGATCGTCCAAATTTTCTTAATATGGGTGCTGCCATGTCATCATCATCAATCATTTATGAATTATGAGTCAAAATCCATGTGTCAAATCTGCTATTCGTCATGGCTCCTATTCGTCAAGCTGTCTTTTGGTCAACTTTGATTTTAAGTCAAATTTTCTTTTCGTCAAGTTCCTCGTTCGTCAAATTACTTATTCGACATCCCCAGGTACAGTTGTTAAAATAAGAAATAAAATCCTTGATCGTATAGTAAAGTCAGACATATTTTTTTCAGTAAATTTAGAGCTGAAGGCCTAATACCCGAATTCCAAATTCAAACTTTCGTCTTTCCTCTCATTGAAATAGTGTCTGACAGAAGAGTGAGGGAGATGCTATCTATACTCTCAAGTCTATGATATAAACCTAATTTTAGGGTCCCTTACCAAAGTCGGTAAAAACGGAAGCCTTATAAAATCAATTTGTTTTGTTGATAGCAGAATTTGTCAAATTTTATTTTGAATGAGAATAAGAATGATCAGCCAGACGTCATTAATAAAAATATGATTTATCCTTGAGGGCGTCAATTTTTTTAAATTTGCATCATATGTAGGTTATTTCTACCATCAAGTTTCGCATGTTAGGGTAATATGTTAATTATTCCACATTGCCAACTGGTCCACAATGTCTATATTCCCATCTGGGTCACAATGCCAACTTGTCCACACACCCAACACGTCCACATTGCCAACTCGTTCATACACCCAACTCATCTGCATTGCCAACTCGTCTATATTACCAATTCGTCTCCATTGGCAACTCGTCCATATTCCCAATTTGTCCACAATGCCAAATCGTCCACATTGCCCACTCGTCCATAAACCCAACTCATGTACAATGCCAACTCGTCCATATTACCAACTCGTCTTTATTGCCAACTCGACCATATTGCTAACTCGTCCATATACCAACACCACAATTCCAACGCGTCCATATTTCCAACTCGTCCATATTTCCAACTCGTCCACATTCCCAATTCGTACACAATGCCAAATCGTCCACATTGCCCACTCGTCCATAAACCCAACTCATCTACAATGCCAACTCGTCCATATTACCAACTCGTCTTTATTGCCAACTCATCCATATTGCCAACTCGTCCACAATGCCAACTCATCCATATTGCTAACTCGTCCACATTTCCTACTCGTCCATACACCCAACTCGTCTACAATACCAACTCGTCTTTATTGTCAATCTCGTCCATATTACCAACTCGTCTTCATTGCCAACTCATTTATATTCCCAACTCATCCGCAATGCCAACGCGTCCATATTACTTGCTCGTCCACAATGCCAAGTCGTCAACACTACCAACTCGTCCATACACCCAACTCATCTACATTGCCAACTCGTCTTCATTTCCAACTCATCAACAATGCCAACTCGTCCATATTGCTAACTCGTCCACAAATACAACTCGTCCACATTTCCAACTTGTCCATAGGCCCAACTCGTCCACAATTCCAAGTCGTCCACATTTCCAACTCGTCCATATTCCCTACTCGACGATACACCCAACTTGTCTATACAAACTCGTCCTTATTACCAGCCCGTCTTTATTGCCAACTCGTCCATATTCCCAACTTGTTCATTTTGCCAACTCATCCACATTCCCAACTCGTCCATATTCCCAACTCGTCCGTATTACCAACTCGTCTTCATTGCCAACTCGTCCATAATGCGAACTCGTCCACATTGTCCCCTTGTACATGTTCCCAACTTGTCAATTTACCAACTCATCCACATTGCCAACTCATCCACATTTCCAACTCGTCCATATTCCCAACTCGACGATACACCCAACTCGTCTACAATACCAACTTGTCCTTATTATCAGCTCGTCTTTATTGCCAAATCTTCCATATCACCAACTCGTCCGTATTACAAAGTCGTCATCATTGCCAACTTGTCCGTATTACCAACTCGTCTTCATTGCCAACTCGTCCATAATGCGAACTCGTCCACATTTCCCACTTGTCCATGTTCCCAACTTGTCAATTTTACCAACTCATCCACATTGCCAACTCATCCACATTTCCAACTCGTCCATATATCCAACTCGACGATACACCCAACTCGTCTACAATACCAACTTGTCCTTATTATCAGCTCATCTTTATTGCCAAATCTTCCATATCATCAACTCGCCCGTATTACCAAGTCGTCTTCATTGCCAACTCGTCCATATTCTCAACTCGTCCACATTTCCAACTCGTCCATTTTACCAACTCATCCATATTACCAATGTAGAAGATACATTCCCAACTTAGCTACATTGTCAAGTCGTCCATATTCTCAACTCAACCACATTTTCAACTCGTCCATTTTACCAACTCATCCATATTACCAATGTAGATACATTCCTAACTTAGCTACATTGTCAAGTCGTCCATATTCTCAACTCGAACACATTTCCCATCCCGTCGACATGCAAGCGGAAGGACTAAGTTTTTTCTTGTAAAATACCATTTAATTTACCATAACTCATGCCATTTTCCTTGGTTTTTTTTTTATGTACTTATATAATCATAATAATCATATTTATAATAATCTATCAGAAATTTACTTATTTGAATGACGTTTAAATTAGTTTTATTACATTTTTTCTGCTTTGATTTTTTATTGTAAAACTCGCCTATACCTAAAAATAATCTATTCTTGAATGACGGTTAGTTTTAGTCTTGCGAGCACCAGTCCAACTCGCACTTAACCGGCTTGTTCCTTCACATTTTTAACAGTTATGCGAAAAAAGTTTTCATATCAACATTTTAAAAAGAAAAACAACCTGGCAATTTAGATCATTGACATAATAACCCCCAATAAAAAATACATTAAAAGTAGTCAGAATATGGTTACTGTCATTCATTGTCAACAAACTGTAAAATTATTTTTGCATATTCGTACATGTTTTAAGTGTTGCGGATATTACGTTGCCGACTCAAAAATAATATTTCATCATGCTGAACAACTTACTACAGGTTTGTGAGCAAATCATGCTTGTTATTATCTGGTCATCTTATGTCAAAATAGGGATCACAGGTCACGTGGTCAAAGTCACGTGGTTAGCGCACAGTAGTTTTTTCAAATCCATTTTTCAGTACTTTTTCAGGAAAAAATTAAAAATCCAAGAGTTTTATGCACCTCTCCAGCATGAGACGAATCTAATGACATATCATTTATCAAAATCGGACCATAACTGTAGATCTGATGGGATGTACAAAAATCGGCCTCGCGTAATATATATATAGATAGATATCAGAAAACTTCGAATTGACATCGAAAGTGAGTTACCTAAGGAGTAAAATTACATTAATAACTTTTTTAAATAAAAGCAAAAATATCCTAAATATTAACTTCAAACCCTCCCATACATTTAGTACGACGACTTACAGTATAGCCTCCAAGTACGTCGGCGTCGTTAGAGAAAAAACTGCTTGAGATTCATTATTTGCGATTGCTTTTCACCCCTTTTCACCCAGTTAACAAGCCCGACATTGAACTTGACTTATATTTAACGAAGTTTCCTATCCGTATCCGATGGCAAGTCTGACTGAACATTACGGAGCGTTATTGCAATGTCAGCTACTGGACTTGACCCTGTATTTTATTCCTACTATCATTCGATGCAGCGCAAATAGGAACAATATCTAGGGTTGCCACCATTACTTATTTATTTGTGCTGCGCGGCGCTTAAGAGGCCTTATTCCTTTTAGAACGCTGATTGATTTAGACATTTTTTTCTATGATCAAATATATTTCTTGACATACTATTGATGTTACTACCTAGAAAAGGGCTATTGGGATTTATTGGTATATATTTGAAACCTACAGTTTGGATTTTTCATTCATAATTTTTGTTTCAAAAACTGCTCGAAATTTACAAAAACCACGGAGAAAATTCGTTTTTTCAACTTATTTTCGACTGCACGCAATTAATGCATGAAATAGCTATGTTACTACCTAGAAATCGGGGAAAAGTATTATTCATCTCAAAAAATTGGTTGATATTATCAATATATTTGTCATGATATGAAATAAATAAAATTTAAAAGGAATAAGGCCTCTTAAATTCAGTACAAATCGCTATTTTTAACCCCCGACGAAAAATGAGGGGTATTATAAGTTTAACATGTGTATCTGTGGCATTCTAGTTAAAAAAGCGGTGGTAGCCTAGTGGTTAGGGCATGCGACTTTCAATCCGGAGGTCACGGGTTCGAACCCGGCCCGTACCAATGAGTTTTTCGGAACTTATGTACGGAATGTCATTTGATATTTACCACTCGCTTTTCGGTGAAGGAAAACATCGTGAGGAAACCACCTAAGCCCAATAAGGCCTAGTTTCCCCTCTGGGTTGGAAGGTCAGATGGCAGTCGCTTGCGTAAAAACTAGTGCCTACGCCACATCTTGGGATTTAGGTAGCCGACCCCGATTGAGAATTCATTCTCAAAAAATGGGACAAAGGCTAGGAGGATGATGATGATGATCTGTGGCATTCTAGTTCCCAAACGAATGAACCAATTTGAGTGCAGTTTTTTTAATCAATAGACTTATCCGTCATGATGTTTCTTAGCTTTGTTTGGTGGAAACAGGACTAGTAGTTTCTAAGATATTTAGCTTTAATTGGAACAAGAGACAAGATATTAGCCAATATTGAAGCTAAGAATTCCAAATTTAGTAGTTATGTTCAGTTTTATTTGAATTCTCTATATCACTCTTTGAATGAGGGTCTCATGATGACCAGCTAAATGTGTAGGGGGTGTTTTACATTTTCAATTCAGGTTATTCTCTTTATATACCTACTAAAATCCTTTGTGATCCGTCAACGTCAGTGACGTATTTGGTAATTGTACCTATTCATCTTTTTCAACTTTCTTCATTGGAACGCAACGGACCTAAGTCGCGTGATATTATGGTACGAGTATCATATAATAGAATTAAGAAGTTCCACAGGAAAACGAAACATAACAAGAAAACGTAATAGACACAAAAATTAGAAGTAGGCTAGAATGTATTGTCAAAATATGATTACATTGTTAGTTACAAACAAGCACACCAACAAATTCAAGAGGACCTAATAAAAGAGTAGTTCGGTGAATAGAGACTAAAGGACTGGGGGTGACCATAAAAATTACAAATTTAGGGGTGAATTGCGCATTTTGCATTTTAAGGACTCGCTAACCATCCTAGACAACACATCAAAAAGTCAGAACTACCGGACCGTTTGTAAGGTAAACCCCCTTTATTTACTGCATTAGCGTGATAAAACTTAAAATGGACGTAGTTACTAGTCGTGAAACTTAGAATAAATACGTCTAAAGAAAGCTAGTCAGCGCTTGAAAATGAAGCCAGTGTTGGTGAGCCACGGCCTGTCACGGGCTCAGTTTCGTCCGTGTCACGTCACGTCAATATCACAACGATAACGTGTTCTATGGTAGTTCTTAGAGAACACATAAAACCATAACCTGCTCCATCCTTTGCAAATCTGTTGTATGAAGACTATCGTTCTAGGCGTTTATTCTAAGTTGTGCAATAAAGATAGAATAAGCCCGCGCACTGTTGCCGGGCGGCCAGAGGACTGACAATTCACATAAGTATCACGGAGGCTGTATGGAGTCCTGCCCTTGCACCGGGCTCCATGGAAACAGCCGATCGATATCCCGGGCTTTATTGCGTAAATAAAATGCACTTTAATATCCATTATATGGGCTTATCTCCGCTAATTGGATGTTATGATCAGTCCCCTGCCAGGTTTCTCAGGAAATTACAGCAAATTCAACAGTAAAAATGATTTTGCATCTTAACGAGTGTTGTGTGTACTTATATATATTTTTCTATGAGAGTCAATGTCATCGGTTATTATTTTGTTAATCAGAACTGGGCGACACGACAGGGTACTGGTGTTTGCATCCTTGGAACAAAGTTTGATTTTAATAACCAGTCAAGCGGGAGTGGGGCTCGCGCATTTAGGGTTCCACACCACTAAAACAGCAGCTATACTATCTTGTAACTGTCTTAATACATATGAGGATAATTTTAAACCCCCGACGAAAAAAAGAGGGGTGTCAAAAGTTTAACATGTGTATGTGTGTCTGTCTGTGGCATCGTAGCGCCCATATGGACCGACTTGAGTGCGTTTTTTTTTAAATCGAAAACCTGGTTTGTCGCGATGGTTCTCAGCTGTGTTCGGTGGAAATAGGACCAGTAGTATTAAGTTATTCAGCTTTAATTGGAACAAGTGAAAAGATCTTAGCCAATATTGAATCTAAGAATTTCTGGTTAAAATAAAATTGTGGTTATTCAATACAATACAACAATTCTTTATTGCACACCAAAAAGAAAAATGTTACATTTGAAAACTTAATTTATTATTGGTTATGTTCAGTTTTAGTAGCATTTTCTATATCAGTTACTCTTGAATGAGCGTCTCATGATGGCCAGCTTCATGTGTCGGTGTATTTACTTTTTTTAATTTGGGTTATTTATTAGGAATACTTTTTACCCAAATACGGTAAAGGAAGTAAGCTTACGCGAGAAACATGCACTTTCAAAATTTTATCTCTCTCTTGTTGTGAAATAGTGATACAGTAAATCACGGCTGTTGTCTCAGGATAGTGTCTACTGTCTAGTGTCCTTACTGTCCTTGCAAGGGCTCAATGGAAACTGCCGATCGATAGCCCGGCCTTTACTGCGTACATAGAATGCAATTTCTTTTAATTTATATAGGAAAATCCCCTGTAACGAAAATGTTACCTATCATTTCGGGTGAGTTTGTTCTGTCGGGCCTCGGTTCGAATCCCGACTAGGGCAAATATTTGTGATGAACTCGAATATTTGTTCCTGGGTCTTGGATGTTACCTATCTATAATTATGTATACCGTCGTCTAGTATCCATAGTAGGTTTGCTTAGTTTGGGACTAGGTCGATTTGTGTAAGATTGACCTTTAATATTTATGTTTATTTTTTTTGCGTTTCTGACCCCCAAGTCTCCGCCATTTTGAAATATATGAGCGTCAATCTTCTCTTTTTATTGAACCTACTTTAGCAACATAGCACCTTTTATCAATTTTCTTTTAAAAATAACAGTAATGTGAATATAATTCACGAAAAATATAAAAACCGCGTTTCACTGCACGTAATCTTTCGTTTTCATTTTTTTTTTAAGAAAATACGAGTATAATTATTGAAGAATAATTTTAAAACCGCGTAGCACTTATTTTTTCATCAATGCTCATACATTGAGTACAACGCGACCCCATACCAATTTTATATTAAAACTGCCATCGATACCCCGGGCTTTACTGTACATACAATGCAATTTTATTTAACTGGAATATTTCCAGCGTTGGAAATGGTTATTCATTTCCAGGTACCGACGGACGGTTGAGTGTTTTCCAATCGTCGTCGCTTGGGTTAGAGGCAATTGTTAGAGGCAAAGGTTCATGTGTTGTTGAATGTTTTCGTTGTGCATGTCAACTTTTTTTTTCCAATTGTTTTGCTCGCTGTCAAATTTTTTGATGACGTCAAAAAAGCTGAGGTTTTTCGCCATTGTTAACAGGGAAATAGGTCGCTGGAAAACTACAGATGGTTGTGTATAGGATTTGTTTTATTACTCGTAAAGTAAACATGTGGATACACATTTTTCAAACTTGAGCCTTGTGTGTTACTTGCGAGTCAATAGCCACCTCTTCCTAATTCCTAACCTACTTTACTTGTAGTAGTTCATTTCTGAAGCTTCGCCGACCGCTGCCGCGGTACGCTCGCTTCGCTTGCTCAGCTCGCGCGTTGTTGAGTTGCAGTTCTAAGCCAGAGATGGGCAAAATGTAATCGATTAACGATTAAGATTAACCTACTTAATCGCGATTAACGATAAAAAATGACGATTAATTAATCTTAATCGTTTGAATTTTGATTAATTTAATCCTGATCAAATTAATATCCAGCGATTAATTATATAATGATATAAATTTTCTCTCGATTATTATTTGGAAGACATGAGAATATTTTTGTAAGACTTAGAAGTCTTGCCCTTACCTAGGAGACTCTAGAGCACTGTACCATAAAAGTCAAACTTGTATTACTGGAAACAGTTTATTTCACACAACACAAATGACATGAGAAATTGCATTTTTATAACGTGCACAAATAAACGTGTTCGGACCTTTAATCAAGAAGTAATCGTGAAATCTAGTCGAATAAAATGACGATTAATTAATCGTTAATCTTGCGACGATTAATTTATTCATCGATTAATTAATTGATTAAGCAAATAATCGATTAATGCCCATCTCTGGATCTAACGTAGCCTACTACTGCTAGCAGTGCGGTTCTGCCGCTAAACGTGGGCCATCTTATTGAAGAACGTATCGCAATGACAATCTGGCTAATCTTTGAACCGCCGGATTTCTAAACGGCCCTGTTTTTGATAACGGCTAGCCGGAATGTAATACGGCGGATTATACAATCCGACTGCAACATATACAGTTCTCATTGACGTTCCAGTCAATAGAGATGTCAATCATGGGCTCGAATGAAGCTGGCAAAGCCAATTTGGTTTAGGATGCGTTGTTACAAAGCGAATTATATTCCTGACTTTGATGCCCGAACCTGTATGGACTGATACCCGGATCTAAGAGGATTTTGCTATATCGGGTGTTGCCTGTAATAGGAGCAATAAGTTAAAACATAGATTCTACTCTTCAAACTAAACAACATTTGTTCAGCAACTTAAAAAAAACAGTTATCAACGTGTATCTGCGTATCTTTGTGTCTGGCTCCCAAAATCGCAAAACTTGTCCGTCGAAGATATTCAGCTTTAATGGAACAGTCGCCATCATATATATCGCAGCATATAAGGCGTCCATAAATATCTGAACATGTACTGTAACGCCCAGTCAATAAGAGTCGTGTTCAGATATTTATGAACGCCTTATATGCTGCGATATATTTGATGGCGACTGAACAAGTGACAAGATCTCAGGCAATATTGAGGCAGAGAATTCAAAATTTTGTAATTATATTCAGTTTTAGTAGCATTTTCAGTCATTGACGACCAGCTACTTATAAAATTTTTGATGTTTCGATTTTTGAATTTTCGTTAGTCATCTCATCTTTGATGCATAAAAAAATTAATAACTCATACAGCTACAATAAAATTCAGTTGCAATGCACATGTGTCCCGAAAAATTAATTTTCTAACGTAATACTGTCTGATCTTGTTCATTGCAGAACATCAGAAATTATCTAATCCATTAAGCAGCGATGCGATTCGAAGATAGTCGAGGATGTAATCACTGGTAATTGCGTTCCTGTACCTTGCAATCAGCAATTGCAGCGACAAACAGCGACAATAGGTACTAGTGTTAATAACCCACGGTAATGCGTTGCCGTGTTGATTCGATCGACCCCAGCATATGTAGTTTACTAAGCAAATGGCGTCGAGAACAGGCTAGTGTTTGATATGCAAAATGAGAAGTAACATACTTATTGACATACTTATCGGGCAGTGATTTTATAGTACATTCCTGCAGACGCCGGGACGGAAGAGCTTGCCGCGTGAGTAGGTGATAGACCGGATAGTGATACGAAGCCGCAAGCCCTTTTCACGGCTAAGGCATGTATAGTGCTTTTCTCAAACATATGCAATGAAATGAAAAATGCACCACTCAAAAAGTATAAAATTCAGCCGTTTAGCCTGTTCATGAAAACAGACGGCATGTTTTGAAAAAAAAAAAAAAATACGACCCGGCCTAGGCCTGCAATTTAGGTATGAAACTCCTTTACAGTTCTCTCGAGTTGTTCCGCCCGGAACGTGATACTTCGAAGCCTGTTATAACGCACGTTATGACGACATTTCATTGAATGTTTGAGTTTTTTTTTACGGTGTACATTGTGAAGATGCATGTTGCGAATAATATTTCTGTGTGTATGTGCCATTGCTTATTGACGACACCTGTGGTGGATACATCTTGTTGATTAATAAGTAACTTACACAAAGTTCACAGAAAATGAAGATGGAGAATAGCGTTACATTTTCAATCATCGTGAATATCGTCTTAATTCCAAAAAAACACTGTTACTTTCATTACCTCTTCATTATATCAAGTTGACGTTACTGCCTGAACTTTCATCAGATAATTAGAACCGTGATATTGCTTATTAAGTATGTTGCCGCAAGAACTTGCTAACTAAGACTAAAATAACTCGCCTATATATGGTATATACGAGATGGTTCATAATATGAAAATTAAAGTAAGTTTATTTCATTAATTTTTCTTACAAGTTTTTATTTAACTTGAAATGTATGTAACTATGTTCGTTTATCTTCAAACGATTGAGCTGAAATTTTGCATACAACTTTGCTGACAATACAATAATATGGTACCATGAGCTGGTCTGGCGATAGAGCCGGAAGGTTGCACTAAAAACTATGTAAACCCTGACCAGAAATAATATATGAGGATTGTCAAGAGGGCGCTATTTATAAGATTTATATGGCAACCATTTTGCAACCTATCACAACCGCACTATAACGACATTAGTTTACGTATAAATGCCTGTCAGTTCCTATGGTAACCTCGTAATATCATTTAATGGAATGTACGCTTTTCCTGACTGTTTTCGTGTAGTTTACACGTGTACACTTTTTTAATAATAATACGTTCAAGACTGTGAATGGTTTACGACATTTTTTTGGATATTTTTAAATATTTGTCGTTGAACGACATTGACATACAAACCATCATAAGATCATTGCCAGTGTAAGAAATTAGTTACAGTGAAATTCCGCAATATGGCGCATCCTCCTCTATTTCTGGTCAGTCTTTAATAGATTAAAGCAATCTTGCCGAGTTTGGACTCTTTAGCATCGAATCACTGTTAAAAAAAAAAATCACATAAACTAATTATAAACTGCATTTTTTTTTATCACTCGCCATTTTGAGTAATAACATGAAGTTTTTTAAATATACAAGTTTTATTAAGAACGCTGACATTTTAGGCGAGACTGGCACCTTGATCTATTAAGCAGCATTTTTTTTTTCGAATCTCTCGCCATTTTCAGTGTTATAACCTAATAAAAGTGACGGAGTTTTATTGATAAATACTTAACTCAAACCTCGAGTCTGATAGACCCTGTAAAAGTATTTCCCATCTCTATTTTCACTGTGACCTTATTTAACGCCCACCTCCTTGCAGTGCTAGCGGCAGAACAATTTTATTGCAGTGGTAAATACCGACGAGATACTTTATGTAAACTATCTCCGTTAATTTGTGCCATCTTCTACAGATTCTCGCACGTGTAGTTTAATGAGTAGGGTGCTTCTTATTTTCTAGCCCCCTCATTCTGTTCTAGGACACGAAAAAACGTCACTGAATTTTTCTTTTTAAATCAGTTTTAGGGGTTGCTACCGCCAAATAAAACATCTGGAAAATACTTACAGAGATACTTACATAATAGTATTAAAAAATATATCTTTTTTTAATATCAACTACCTAGATTTTTTTCTAATACACAGAATAATTCAGTTGATATATAACTAGTTTGATACATTAGCATTGCTAAGAAAACTATGTGAGCTGAGTTTTATTAACATTTATCTCTGATTTTTAAAGGGCGGTAGCGACCCCTAATACTACATGAAAAAATGTACAATAAATCACAGACGTTTTAAGTGTTCTGGGACAAATCAGGGGGTGATCAGAAAAAAATACAAAAATCGACAAAATAAGAAGCACCAAATTAATGAGGTTAGTCCGGACAATCGGGGTTAGTGCTCCTACCATAAATATATCAAGTATACACATGTTATATTTACTACTATCGCTATTGCACTTGCTGTAAAGCAATGGGGACTGGGGATCGTGCGTGTAAACGCACATCCTAAGGTACGGCTAATGCGCATAAGCATTTTAAACGGCATATGACGCAGAGGGCGCTCCAGTAGCGTAGAATTATGGAATCAAAGATTTGGTGTGATTGACGTAACGATGTGATAGTTCAGTTGGGAGAGCGCTTTCATAATTAATATATAGCTAGATCTAGCTTTGTAATATTGTACAAAATTTATTTACAATTTTAGTAATAAATGCTTGGGAATGTTAACTGCAATAACCATCATAGGCAGTTTGGAATAAAATATAGATGAATGAGTATGAATTGTATTTGGGTAAGGTTGTTGGGCGTTTCGAACGCTCCTTGACTTACATGCATCGGTTTCACGAATAAATAACATTATTATTGCAAAAAAAGTTTCTGTAAAAAATTTCATTTTAGTGACAAGCTTTAAAGCCGACTGTACTTTTCTTTGTATATCAATCAAATGCTCACTGAGACGATTCTAAAGAGCCCAAACTCGGTAGGATTGCTCTTTCTATTGTAGAGTTCCTACGGCCACCTTCCGGCTCCATCACCAGACAGCCCCATGGTACCATATTATTGTATTGTCATCAAAGTTAAGTAAGTATGCGAAGTTTCAGCTCAATCGGTTGACGATATCTGCTTCAAAATTGAGTTGCAAGATTTCACCCCAACAAACATACATTAAACATACAATGCAAGTTAAATAAAAGCTTGTAAAAAAGCGTTAATTGGTGTCCATAACAAAGCGCTTGTTGCGAATTCTGATGGAATCCAAAAACTAGATTATATTCGTCTAAATTTCGTAACACAACGGAACGAGCAGTTGAAACGCTAAGCCTTACCCATTTTAATGTTAACATCTGCTCCATAGCTCTCTAAACCTACCGAGCTACCTATCAGACGTCCAATGCCGAGTGATCTGTGATCTAGAATGCACGCAAGGACGCACCACTAATCCACGTGTCTGATAAGGCTGCCTGCACATAGACGCGGAGCAGAAAAAAAAAACAATTGACAACACTTCATATTTCTAACAGGTGGAAATAGATATAGAGATTGAGAGAGCGTCGTGTACACTCTAAAAAATAATTTAAATTTATTTTTTGCATGTAAAGAAATATAATAAAATTAGTTCGAATTGAGAACCTCCTCCTTTTTGAAGTCGGATAAAAATACATAAACAACCCGAAATCTACTAAGAATGAATGGGCTAGAGTTGTAGTCTTCGATCTATCCGTAAAAAAATAAGCTGTCAATAATGCCAAGCTCAACGTCATTAGTTTTTTTT